>OX101722.1:6684077-7211169 GCA_944452665.1 Stenoptilia bipunctidactyla
TCTTACTTTATTTGAGTCGCTAGAAATTATAATCAGGTTAAATTAATGAAACTTAGTGATAGTCTATTTATAGACACATAATTTTTAATGTAGTCATTTACTTAATATCAAAATACGTAATATTCAATAACTATTTTTAATATTAGGTTAAGTATTGTTCATGTCTCGATTAAGTATCGACAAAGCAAAGTTATTTTGTTGATCATCTAAAGGCCGATGGTAAAACTTTGCGAACACCTGTGAGTTTTGTGTCCACCCGGCCGTTTTTCGAATGACATCGACACTGATACCGGCCGCGCGCGCGGCTGAGGTCGATGCGTGTCGTGTGCTGTGCGCACTAAAACGCTCATGTCAATGCCGCTCGTGGCGAGCGTTTGCTTAATCCATCGACTTAGCGTCTGACTTGATGCAGTTCTGTGGGGAGCTTTGAATGTTACGAAGAGATTCCCGGAGTTTGAACCTCAGATATTTTTTGTAATAAAAATATATTATTTTAAAGTTGATACTGGGCATATGTTGATATTGCTTTGAAAGTTTGGGAGAGATAATAAGGGCTGTTCACGATTTGGAGCGGAAGTCTTGATTATATCTGTTATAATAATATTTACTTTATCAGATTGAAAAACAATATTTTCTAATTTAATTAAAGACAATGTTTGTACTCTTTGACCGGTACATAAAGCTAATAATGTAACGAGTTTTTTTTTTGTAATATTTTCTAATGATAAATTAATATTTGGATACCAAGAAGACAGTTGATTTAGTACTAAATTTGGATCCCAAGTAAATGAATATTTAGGCTTAATATGTTTAGTTTTATAGGCTTCTATTAAGAGGCGTTTAACACAACTATTATCACTTATCTCTTCTCCTAATAAAAGAGATAATGCAGATCGATGTGTATTTAATGAACCGTAAGAACATCCCTTATTAAATTGCTCGTTTAAGAATCAAAGAAATAATGGAATGGATTTTTCGAAACTATTAATTCATAACCACACTTCTTGAAACCATAACTTCAATGAGACGTTGTACTGGCGAACAATAGTGTCTGCAAGCGAGGCGAGCATCAACGTGAGAGCCTCTGGTGGGCAGCTGCGCCGGCTGAACGACGCCCGGAGAGCCTCGCGGCACCCAGGGTAAGGCTGGAGTGCAGTGGGTGCTGACTCCATGGCTGGGAAGGCCAGAAGGGGAATACAAGTACCCCTTCGGCTTTATCATCAATGATTTTTCGTATACATTTTAATACAAGAGAAAAGAGAGGAAATGCATAAAAATCCAAGTCAGCCCAGCTTATTGTAAATGCATCAACTGCGACTGCATCAGGTTCAGGCTTCCAGATGACAAATAATTAACATTTGGCATTGGCTCGACTTGAGAACAAGTCGATCTTAATGGGTCCGAAACTATTTACAATAAGTTGGAAAGCGCTATCCGAGAGGGCCCATTTCTGGACTCGAAATCTGCTCGATTTTCTTTGGCGTTAACATAAGAAGCAAATATCCATAAATTGCGTTTTTCACACCATTGCCAAATTTCTCTGCTTAAAATATTCAAATGTGGGAACTGAATACCTCCCATCCTATTAATGTAGCTAATGGCGGTAGTATTGTCAATACGTTATAATATTGCACAATCTTTTCCTTCACTAGCTATACTTTTGAGACCTAACAAAACCGCGAGTAATTCTAAAAGTTCATGTGATTTTTTTTTCACTGTTCGTCCATGAACCACTATATTTATTATTTTTGCATACTGCTCCCCAGCCTGTCCTAGATGCGTCGGTGTAAATTTCTGACTTATAATTTTGAGTAATGATTGGACAACAAATAATATTAATATTATTTTTCCACTACCATAAATCTTTTAGTAATATCTTATTAAGATTCATTTTCACCTCATAGTTTCCTCCGAACTTATTTAAGGCTAAAAACTTTTGTCTCTCTAATGTTTTTGTATATAAGAATCTATATTTTGTGGCTGGACAGGCTGCGATCAATACACCTATAAGTTTAGCGAAATTTCGTAATGAACAAATTTTAAGATTAATGTACCTATTTATTAACTGTGCAATGTTATGCCGCTTATCGCCAGGTAACGTAATAGACATCTGTTCTGTGTTGAACATAAAACCTAAGAATTTGATTGACTTTTTTGGTACAATGTGACTTTTATCGAAATTTACAATAAAACCTAGACAATGTAATAACTTCAAAGTTTCTCTTACATTAATCATGCATTCTTCATATGTATCTCCTAAATAGGTAGTAGACTTAAAACCTTGTTTTCTCAAATGACTCATTACTTCACGCATAATTTTTGTAAATACCCACGGAGCTACCGATAATCCATACGGCATTGCTGTGAACTCGTAAGTGATCGGCTCAGACGAATCATTTTCTTGGAATTCGAATCGTAGGTACTTTCTGTCACTAACAAAAAACGGCATAAGTAGATATGATTCTTTCATATCTATGTTGGCTAAGTATCCATTACGAGGAATTAATTTCGAGGCTGTTTTATAAGATTCCATTTTAAAATGTACTTTTCTTACGAACTTGTTTAAAGATTTTAAATTTAGTATAAACCTTTTTTCTCCGTTAGGTTTCGGAGCTAAAAATATATTTGAAATAAATTGATCATTTGAAGGAGAACAAGGTTTTATAGCCCCTAAGTCTAATAATTTATTTATAGCTATTTTCATGTTTCTTTTTTCACATGATGACAAATTATTTTTAGGAATAGAATACTGACAAATTTGAGTATCAAATGGTATTCTAAATCCATAATTTATCCACTTCAATATAACTTCGTTTTTAGTTACTTTTGTCCAACAATCATAAAATAAATTACTTCGACCTGCATGTACCTTGATTAATGTTGGGTCGGAGCACGCGTCCTGGACGAAGTCTGCGGCTGGAACTTGGCGTTGAACGCAGAGTTCGATTGAGGGCGCCGCTGTGTTTGAGCTGCTATCGGTTTCCTCTGACCTCCCCGCCCCCCCCCTGAACGACGGGTAACGAGGAGGTCCTGTCCAGTTTCCCTGCTGAGACGACCGGTTGACCGTTGATATTTGAGAGGAGACTGTTTTGGCTGGGCCTTTTTTAATTAGGGCTCCCTACTTTTCAATGGCTTTACTTGCCTTTATTTTTTCCGGCAACGAACTTCCGAATAAAGTTTCGTCTCTTTCGGAGTCTTGTATAACATGTTTAAAGTTTGTATCCAAATAAGGTAAAATCAGTTTTACCCTATCTTTGGTGAACATAAAGTGGAGGTCTGATAATAGGCAGCATCCATCACTTACGTGACGGAAGGCCTTCATTATGTTTTCTTCCTTCTCAGGGAGGACGTCCATCTCTCGATTTATGGTGGTAATACCGTACCCCAGCTGTTGCTGAAAGTTTTGGTTTTTTTTTTTTTGTCACGTGCTCGTGCTATGTCAGTTATGGCTGCTGAGATTTCAGCATTTATTTCAGCTGTAATCGTATTGAAAACAAAAGGTCGATCACCTTTAAGATCAAATAAAATTTATTAAATTTTACATCATTACGATATTGAGCGGATAACGTGATATATCTATTATAGATTACACGCATTTTCTGCTCTGATTTTTTAAATAACCTTGGAGGCGACATGTTTATGTCTAATTCATATTAATATAACGCCCATAACGTATTACAGACAACGAGATAAATCTCCTTGAGATTACCCGCATTTTCTGTAATCGTATTGAAAACAAAAGGTGATCGATAAGATCAAATAAAATTTATTAAATTTTACATCATTACGATATTGAGCGGATAACGTGATATATCTATTATAGATTACACGCATTTTCTGCTCTGATTTTTCAAATAACCTTGGAGGCGACATCTTTATGTCTAATTCATATTAATATAACGCCCATAACGTATTACAGACAACGAGATAAATCTCCTTGAGATTACCCGCATTTTCTGTAATCGTATTGAAAACAAAAGGTGATCGATAAGATCAGATAAAATTTATTAAAGTTTACATCATTACGATATTGAGCGGATAACGTGATATATCTATTATAGATTACACGCATTTTCTGCTCTGATTTTTTAAATAACATTTTTAAACCAAATAAGTAGGTCTTACCTTGTAAGTTTTCTTCTTCATCGGAAGAAATAATTCGCTGTTTCCGTTTTTTATTTATTTTTTGTTCCAACTTTTTTATCTTTATATTATAATGTTGAAGCTGTTCTTCTGCTGTACGTTTAGGCATTTTGTAAAAACTTAAGTAAATGATTAAAGTAAATGACGTATGCTTGTTACCACGCACGAAAAAAGAATGAGGGCTTGGCGCGAACCGGGTGGATCATGCCACGCGGCGCCCCACCACAGTGTTTTTTTTATGATACTTTAAATTGTGCGAAGTTACCTAGTACCTAAAAAGGACTACCTGTTATATAATATCTGAAGAATGAAGCGACGAAATATAATACACTACGGCGTAGTACTACAAGATGTTTTGTAGTAGCGCGCAGTCGTCTTTATTTTAATGGTATTGATTCATAATTTAGAGTACCCATGCTTTGCTTATATATTGGAGAATATATTAATTTCCAAAAAAAAAATAAGTGCAAATAAAAAAAAGTGAGTAAGTAAGTATAAATATATAAATATACATAAGTACCTTTTTTGCAAAGCTTCTTTAATGATACTTAATGTATAAAAAAATTTGGTCAGTGACTAAAAGACAACACTGTATATGTTTTAATTATATAGAAAAAATGTAAGCTGCTCAAATATTCTTACAGATACCGTACAAACAAGCACTAAAAGTTTACCATGTCTAAGTAATAATTTCAGTTACTCAAAAAATAGGTCTCACGTATACAAAAATAAACTCACACACACACAAGTTAACCTAGCAGGCAAAGTTCCAGCTGAGTGCTGGCCATCAAAACATTTTAATCACAGCCTCTTTCAACTTCCCGAGGGACGGACCAGCGTTAAAATGCTAATGGACTATATGAAATCAGGCTTAATCTAGGGTTGATTGCGTTGCAAGTTCGCACTCGAGCGATTGCATTGCCGTTTTAGTTGGTGGTAAATTGTGTCGCGGTTTGCTTAAAGAGAGGATTTCGGCGCTGTCATACAGAAATAGGGAAAGCCGGAAACTATATGAGTAAGGAAAATATGTATAATGCTATTTCTGCTGTCTGACGGTCTTCGTATCGTGCGCTTGGGGTGAATAGCAAGCGAATCCGCAGGAAATTGAGCAAATTCCTCAGTAATAAAAAGTTTTTTTTAGACTGAAAGTTTTACAATGAAGATATTGCAGCAGAAAAACTATTAAATTTGATATTTTATCCGTTATGCTGTCAGCTGCAGTTAAACGAATTAAACCACATAATGAAATATATTAAATAGTTCGAACTATTTATTTATATCTATCCATAATGAAATCTAGCTTAACCTAATCTAGTTGCGTTCGAAAACGCACTCTGGCCATTGCCGCTTTAGTTGGCGGTGAATCGCTTTCGCGGTTTTTACTGACGGATTTCGGTGGTGTCACTTGAAAACTGCAGATTAAAAAAAAGCTTTTGTATGCGGCAAAATATAACATAAACATAAATAAGAAACGCGGAAAATATTTGAGAACACAAGAATTCCACGTCTCTTCTTATATATAGGGTCAATTTATAATACACCATAAAACTTTTACAGCAGGTTAAGAATCATGAGTAGGTTTAATTTACGAAAAAAAAAAAAATTTTATATAAATATTTTTCTTAAATTAAAATTTCACAATTCTTGTAAGTCCATAAACTTCAATCGCCTTTAATCTGTAATCTACGACTACATAGCAAGAAATAAAAAAACGTTTCCATTTATTTTTATTAAAAAAAAAGTTATTAATTTCATAACCAAATAATACCTATAACTTCTTACGCGGCACAATCAAACGAGCCGAAAGTCAAATTCGAGCCGCCGCCGCCACCGCCGGCGCCTACGTCACGCTATTGGTTAGTCGCGCGGCGGCCACGGCTTCCATGTTTGAAACCTACAGGACGCCCTCCGCTCGCTCGCCAGTCTGCCTAGAGATACGCGCGCGCGATGAGTAAGATTAAAGTAACCAAAATGCCGAATTACGCGTACAGTAATCAAGAATATTTGGAAATGGCTCTGTGGAATGTGGAATGCTCTCAGGAATGTGCGTGAATACATGTGTCAAGAGTACGGTGAGGTGAGCGATGGATAGGACGCGGAGGGCCAGTGAGCTGGCCACCTAGATCACCTGACCTTACACCTGTAGACTTTTTTTTGGGGTCGAATTAAAGACTTGGTGTATGGTCGGGACGGTCATACGATTCTAAGTGCGGACGAACTTAAAAGTAGAATAACTGACGCCTTTGCTGTCGTCAGAACTGAGAAGGACAGTTTACTAAGAGTGAAAATGAATGTACATAAACGGGCAAGACTGTGTATACAGCAGCAAGGACGGTATGTGAAGCAGTTGCTTTGAATTGGTTGTCAGTGATTACGAGTATCGGATCTAACATCAACGACAGGACGCAATGTAAAAACGTAAGTTATTTTTGAACATACCTACTCTGTTAATTATAATAGTTGTAAATAAGGTGATTCCAGTTTTTTAACACGTCATTCTAACATTAAATTAGTTGTAAAATAAATTTACTAGTTTAAACAAAGAGTTCAAGCACTAATGCTTTATTTTATTTTTAATTTAATGAAAATCAAAACTAAAACAGTATTTACAATTAGTTTAACGTGAAATTGATTGTCAAAAGCCTGTAACAGTAGTGTGATGGGACATTAGAATCACCTTTTATCCTGATGTTTGACGTAATTACAGCTGATTCCGCGCTAAGTAGGTAACTGGGTCACGCAAACACACGGGCGCGCGTCAACGACCTTCGCTCGGATGCGTAGGTACTATTCGCGTAAGATTATTGTTTTGGTGAAGTGATTTTCTTAAAAGAACTAGATGGAAATGTTTGATTTTTTTTGCTATGTACCTAGTCATAAATTGTAGATTAAACTTAAATTTTATTTACTAAAATTATTTTCAAATTTTAATTTATAATTTATTTTTTTATTTGACTTCGTAATTTAAACCCACTTATGATTCTTAACCCAATTTTAAAGTTTTATAGTATATTATAAATTGACCCTGTATATATATATTCTTTAAATTAAAGGTAATATTAATTAAGGGGTTCTGAGTGCAAAGGAACTTCTTTAAAATGTATTATTTTAGCTCAATTCACGAAGTTCATAAGCAAATTAAACCCGTATAAATTTTCGCTTTCAATTTGTAAATTGAAAAGTGAAAAAATAATTTAAGCTCCCTGTATTAATGGCTAATAAAAATAATAAAACCATTAAGCGAAACTAATAACTTTTATCAACACACATCCAGACGCTGTTAAATATCTTCGACGCTCATTTCTCCAGTTTTTCATGTCGATAGTAAAACGATTCTTAACTTAATTCAACAGAGAACGTCCCTATATTGAATGCACCGTTTTATTAGTCATCAAGCAGATTGTAAAATATCGCTTCGACGAACTTTATGCTCCTGCATTTTCGTCTTAAGTTCTGTAATGAGATTGTTGCCTTTGAAATGGTCGACACGGAGTGTTAATGGGAAAGACGCCAGGCGGTATTTAAAGTGAGCAAAGTGTAATTTTGTAAAGCAGAAGCCACTGAAACATTAAGATCAGTTAAGAGGGAAAATCTTTTATATAATTACGAGCTCTGCTTTACATAATACTGCGATATGAATCACTTTGAATGAATTGGCGGCGAAGTGCTTACTTGTTATATATATAAAATAATATTAATTAAAAAAGTCAACCAACTAAAAATACATAACTCATAAATACATTCATTATGTTTTGAATAAGTAAAGGATACAATAATCGACAGAGGATACCCATTCGTACTCAGACTTGAGACTTAAAGTTCTTTATTTTCTATCTATAATCATATAAAAATACTCTGTAGACTTGGTACATAAAATGAAAAATGTTCAGTCATTATAATTGCGTCAACACATTGCAACTACAATATGCTGACATGAATTTTCAATGAAAACTACCTGCATGAAATATAAGCTATACCGACAGTATTCTCGAATTGAACAATAATAAAGAATAACCCTGATATAATTGAAGCTCCATAATATAACGACTATATGGCTTCAAAATAAGTTTTGATAATGACATTATATTTTTAAGATTATTTTATAAAGCACGAGATGATCGGAACTTAAAACATACTTTAAATTACTATTAAACGGATGCCTGAGTTATGGTAACCATAAAATATTGTTTTTTTTTTAATAATTAAAAATAGGTTTATTGATTCTACAGCCCGTTCTAAGTTTCTTAAAGTCTGTGTGTCAAAGAAATCTCAGGCGTTTATAGCTAAGTTTAGTTTTGATCGCATTATTTCATACATTTGCGTTCAATTCTCCATAAAGAACTATAAAAGATCTGTACTTAAGCCTTAGTTTGAAACTTTAACCTCAGAAACGGAGGCAAGACACTGAATTGTCCTACAGTCCCCGTAATTTTTCTATCCAATATTTTAAATAAGTTGCTTGTTGTCGGCAGTTGAATAGGCAACAACATACAGAGCGATCTGCTGAAGCTGAAAACGAACAACGGCAACGGTTGGGTCGCTTCCACTGCACCCTAAGTATTGAAATTAGTCGATAAGTTTTACAGGCAGCTGAGAAAACTGTCAATTTCACGATAAAAGGCTTACAGACCCACTAAAATAATAAAGGAATCACGGCTAAACTTAAAACAAAAATGTTCTTGAATGCCCCTACAAGGCATTTAACAAAAAAACAGCAACTACAGCTTGTACCAGACAAACGTTTCCGGGCAGATGGTTATGTTTTCGGATTACGTAATATTTAATGCTCGCGCCTGCTAATCTAATACTGCGTCTTTGGCATTGAATAATGTATTCCAGTGCGAAATACGCAATGTGAATTTAAAGAACACAAGGGAAAATAAGAAAACGAGTGAGGATATTGTGCTACTACGTGCGTGACGCTGGCACTGCGAAAATCTTAAAAGAAATTTAAAGTTCGAAACTGTTCTATCTGCTCTATCTGTAGAAGAAAGCAAAACAACTTAAAATTCCAAGTCACAACTTCTTTTATCTCCGTGTCTGTATTTTCAGCTACTAAACAGCATACCAACTCCTGAAATCTAGAATTATTTACGTAATGATAATGTAAAGAATTTAAGATGAGAAAGCACCGACGGCGTAAGGTCGAGTGAGCGACCTCATAAACGACGAGTGGCTTTGTAAATTTCACTTTATTGTCAACCGGGGAGTGCACATGTTGTACAGATGTAAGTTATATGTTCAGGTAAAATAACAGATTCAAAATGTAAACTTTAAAATGCCGACTTCACGCGAACACGAGCTTGGAGTGAATATTTGAAACCAGAAAATAAACTTGATTTTACATTCTTTTATGCTAAGTCTACTCTGGTCGCAGTGTTAATATGTATAGGTAATGCTTGAATGTGCTTTTTCACATATAAAGCATTCTCTTTTTATAATGTTAAAAGAAAAATATTTTGCCCTCACAATAGATTTCTTTTTGTTGCATACGTGCTTACTTACTTCTGAAGTAAATTATTTTACACAAAGGAGATTGGATGTCATGTTTGGACTTTGTCCAAAACTTAGAATTTTTGACATATTGAAGATTTTTTTGTTATTAATCAATTTGATATTAATAAAGGTACCAAGTATAAATCTAACATGTGGCGTCTTTTTTTTATGCAACCAAGTAATCTTCCACGTTATTTTCTAGTGACATAAATAAATCTTATATAGTGTTAATTTAGATTATTTAAATTTATCACCTCTTGCAGGCAGCCCCTCTACATCAATGTTCACAACATTCGTTCTACGACTTTTTACCAATCTTGACCGATAACACAAAAAAAATAAAAACAAAAATATTGCTCTTTCGAAAAAAAAATAATTAAAACAAATGGAAAAAATGTTTTCAGCCCGTGGCATACCTACGCTCAGAGTAAATAGAGTTAAAGTTAAATAGAGTTCTAGATTCTTAGAGGCAATAAGTAAAGTTATTGTATGGGAAAACTTAAATTTAAAAATCTATTAATGGTAGAAATGTAGTTGGTATTGATGTAGAAAGGCTGCCTGTGGTGATGCGCTTATTTAAATTAACCCTGTATATGATATGATCGTAAACTTGCAGCAAATTACCAACATAATATCTCTTTCAATAGAATGTATTTAATACCATTGCATACCTCTATAAAGAAAATCTATATCTCAAACAACTTCCACAAGTCCCTTAATAAACAACATCAAGGGATTCAATAAAAACTTTGCAACTTTACATTTCACCAGCCACAAGTTTCATTACTAATTTACACCAGACCAGACTTACAAGAAAACAACATGCGAAAGTATTGAATTCGTTTTTGATGAGTTCCGACGTTAGATGTTTTGCTCAAAGGGTGTTGGAGCGAGTTTGACGAAGTTATATTATGAGTCATTAGTCTGGAGACTTTGCTTCTTAATATGTCATAATAATATTAATGAAATATTAAGAAGCAAAGTCTCCAGTCTAAGTCTTAATATATATCACGGCTTAACGGCTTCTATTAATATAATCAAGTCATAACGACCTGTACTAAAAGTTTGGCCTCAAATCAATATCATCTATGACATATCTGTACAGATTTATTTAAGGTTTTATTAAGGTTTGATTGCTGTTCAATAATTTCATAAACATTTAAAATTATTTAAAGCAACGAAAAATATCAATGGGCCTATCTGCTTGATGATATAATGTGAGAGACTACACATAAAACGGGAAGACCACCAATCAAATGACTTACTATTTCAAAACCATACTTTAGACAAAACTTACTCTTGTTCTTAATCAAACGGACTTCAAAACGAATTAGCAGTTTCCTCATATTTTTTGATTTGCCCTTCGGGGATTTACTCAACCAACAACCCAGACAAAAAAAATCCCAAAATTATGAATTTAAACATAAATTCAATGAAATCTTCTTCCACAAAATCTTGTTCATAATACTCTCATGTTTAAGAAAAATCATTGATTCTTTATGAAAGTTCCTTGAACAGTCGTAAGCGAAAATCCAAAGTGGCTCAGCAAATAATGGCATGCACCGAAGTCAAATATCTCTGCTAAGTAGATAAGCGGATTACAGTACGTAGAATTTCTAGATGTTAACGTTTAGTGCCTGTGTTAGTCTGATTGTGTTTTCAGTTAACATCCACAAATTAGTTCCGTGGTTTCAGTTGTTTGTGATACAATGCGCTTTATTGAAATTTTGTTAATACTGTTCGATTTTTTAATATTTGTTTTGATTTTGACTTGCGATTTTAAATTACCAACATTGAGAAATGATGAGACTTGTCATACACTAGTATTTGAAGGTGAGACATAATGTTTGACGGCGTTATGACAACTAATTCTGGAGCGGTGAGGGGATTGTATAACTAAAAAACTATCGAGGTAATAATTGGTTAGCATCTTAAATCAGCGGTTCCGACGGCATCAAATCAGATATAATACTCTTAGGTGTATTCTTTTTTTTTTCAAATCTATAAAATTGGATTCAAATACCTTCAATAATTACGCGTGAGAGTACGAATTATCCGAACATATTCACAGAACCATACATTTATAGTATATGACATATAAAGCTTTATAAAACGGTTCGCTTCCGTCTCCGTTTACCTTCTATCGTAATTTCCGCCGTAAGGTCGTAAACATATCGTAAATTGATGGTAGCTAATAAAGTATTGTTTAATTAATTCCCTAGCTCCTTAACGAATTGTACTATGCGGTAACTTACATGGATTTAACCTAAAAATAAACCTGCCCGATTATACGATCAAATATATTATTTACTTAGAGATTTCAATGTAGTACTGCCTTCAGTTCGTTAACTTATAGGTAATTAACATAGACTAAAATGGACTGTTAACACGCACAGTAAATATAATAATAATAATAAATTTTTATTAAGACTCACCAAATAATAATATTTTCAGCATAAATATTGTTATCAAAAGCATAGTTCAGATAACAATTTCAATTTCCACTATACAATTTTTACTATAATATACACCAATGTTATTTTTGACACTCACTATAATAACTTCACAAACACAGATTTACCTTAACTTAATTTAGTTTTGATACATAACTACTTATCTGCTTTTGTTAAGATGAAATTGCATAATACCACAGAATACTACAAGTAAAAGCACAAATACCTTCAATCAACATAAAAATTAAAAATATTTTGTTTCTATTTATGTTTTGTAAGGTGGGTATTTCAAAATTGAGGTGTGGTACAAGTCATAAAAAGTTTACGATAATACTGTTTAATATTATTATTCTTTTTTCGTTCTCAATTTTAATTGTTATTTTGACTTTAATCACTTTTATCGTTATAACAAAATACTTGTAAAGTCTCTGACACCCAAACATGGCAAAAAAGCCTGTATCTCAGGTGTCAGCGGCTTCTCCCAATATTTTACAAACAAGTGTGTCGAGAAAGCTAATAAGATTAACATCGCACTTTATTTGTATGTGATATGTATCAGTGTTTTGTACAGTATGTTATATATTTATGTTGTTTCAATAGATTAAAAATATATACACAAGATAAATGTATCAAATTATATTTATGTTTATTTATATAGTTTTATACAGAACTACATATACTAAGATATATATAAGTATGTATATATATATATATAAATGATATATATATTTAATATATATATATATATATATATATGTTTATAAAACAATATTAGAAAAGCAATATTAGATTTATTTGTATTTATTTACTTTAGGACGTTTAATAGATCTTCTGTTTCTTCATAGTTTAAGGATAAAAGCCAAGTTTTAATGATAGATTTGCATTCGTGAAGTGAAAGGGGGTAGAAATTTAATTTTTTATTTATTTTATTATAGAGAAAAACTGAAAGGTATGCACTTTGTCGCCTTGCGAATTCAGAACGGATATTTATTGGGGTAATCACATTAGGAATAAGGCGTTTGTTGTAGCATATTTTTGGATTGTAAGGAGTTTGGGCATGTTTTAGGATTGATATATTATAAACAAATAATTTTCTAATACTTAAAAGTTCACATTGCTCATATAAAAGCTTTGTTGAATATCTGTAGTGTTTGAATATCATAACTTTTAGTAATGATCTTTGGGCTCTCTCAAGTTGGATGAGATACGATTTGCAAGCACGTCCCCATACAGATACACAGTACCCGATGACTGATTGTACTAGAGCAAAGTAAACAGAGCGAAGGAGTTCAAATGCAGCCACATGACGCAGATTTTTAAAAGTCCAAATTAATTTGCGCATTCGTGCTGTTACAAGCTCAATATGAGGAAGCCAGCATAATTTATCGTCTAAAACGACACCAAGATATTTAATAGTTTTGGATTTCATAATATTTATGCAGGAACATTTGCTGTCGTGGTCACATTTGTGAATTTTTAGATTAATTTCAGCCACCCGCGAATTTATAGTGTGGAATTGTATAAAGTTAGTCTTAGAGACGTTTAAAGTAAGCAAATTTTCTCCGAGCCATTTTGCCACCTTCTGCAATCCAGTTTCAGCAACATTCTGAGCATCAGACCAAGTTTCCCCATAAAAAACCAAAGCTGTATCATCGGCATAGGTAAACAGTTTGCCATTAGTTAGTTTCATATTACATAGGTCATTTATGTAGATCAGAAAGAGACTCGGACCAAGAATGCTGCCTTGCGGGACCCCAAATATGACATTGGCATCGGAACTACTAAAATTATTTATCTTCACTCTTTGTACCCGATCAGAGAGGAAACTTTTAAAAATGAGTAAGGCCGAACCCCTTATTCCAATATTTTCTAGTTTATTCACAAGAATGGGAATAGACACGGTATCAAATGCCTTGGCGAGATCAAGGAAAACTCCAAGGCACTTTTGTTTCCTATCAAGTTTCGTAGCGACAAACTCTGTCTTACAGCATCGTTTGTTGACATACCCGATCTGAAACCAAACTGGGAGTCTGATAAAATGTTGTACTGATTCAAAAATTGTATTAACCTTTTATTCAGCAACTTTTCCAAGATTTTTGACAGTGCTGAAAGCACTGAAATTGGCCTGTAATTTTCAACACCGTCTCGAGCACCACCCTTGTAAACTGGTGTAATGAGAGACCTTTTAAAGACCTTTGGGAAACAGCCTTGCATAAAACATGCATGAATCAAAACAGTAAGCGGAGATACTATAACATGTCTCACCATTTTTAAAAATCGCGCTGGAATAGAGTCCCATCCTGTAGCACAATCATTTTTGAGACTTAAGATAATAGAGTCTACCTCTGTCTCATCTGGTGGGATAAGTGCGAAAGAATTTATTAAACTAATACATTCTCTACTATTTTTGTAATGTTTCCCAAAGCCGGTGGTTTTTTCAGCTAGTACCTTACCAATATTAGAAAAATATCTATTTATTTTAGCAACTCGTCAGCAGAAGATTTTTTACTGGCACTGTTTGTAATATAATTAATTGCAGCCCAGGTTTCTTTACTCGATTTGGCACTATTTAGCAAATACTTATCGTGTTCGCGTTTCAGTTTTCTGAGAAGTGAGCAACAGAAATTTCTGTAACGTTTATAGGTTATTTTAAGAACCTCATTTTGAGGATCATTTCTTAATTTAAGATGCAACTTATCCCGATGACGAATACAGCGAAGTAGGCCAGGAGTCATCCAGGGCTTAAGGGTTTTCTTACGCCTAGGCACCTGTACCTTTTTAGAGTTTGTTTTAATAGCAGACGACAATATTTCTACAAATCGGGTTGCTGCAGATTCAGCATCACATGTAGGAGTGATAAAAGTAAAATCAGCTGATTCAATACATTTTAACGCATTACCAAAATTAACTTTTTCCACGACAGAAAGGACACGAGTATTTGTTTTCTTGCTGTCCTGGGATACATTTACTAAAATGGAGGCGTGATCAGTTACGGTTGAATTCATGACAATAGCGGTAGTAGGTAAGGAAGTTTTAGCCATTACATGATCGAGACAGTTGTTAAGACGTGTCGGATATGTGTGTCCTGGCAGAAAACCTAATTCACTCATTAAATTTAAATATGAGTTACTATTCCTGTCACAATTACCAGGTTTTATGTCGATATTGATGTCCCCTATTAAAAACACATTCTTCGATTTTATAGATTTAACAATATTTTCTAAAGCACTAAGAAAGCGACCTATGTTATGAAACGACGGTGATCTATAAATAGCTACGATCTCAACATCTGGTAATATTTTTACGAGTAAAAAGTTTGCGTCTTTGGGATCTGGTTCTTCAATTATACAGTTTATGTTTTGTTTAGCGTATATTACGATACCGTCATTTTGATTTAAACATTTTTTGGAGAATTCACAGTTGTAATTATTAAAACGGGGTACAGGCTTTTTGTCGTTTAGCCAACATTCAGTTAAAATGATCAAATCTGGACTAAATGAAAGACGACCTATATGCGCCATGAATCCATCAAAGTTTTTGTGAACACTACGAATGTTTTGTGTTATTATTTTTAAGGAGTCAGGAGAAGTTTTGACTATAGCATTACAAGTTTCTGTGTCGCAACTGTACGATGTTGCCACTGACATAGTGTCAATCTCAGCATTTATATTGTCAATAAATCTAGTCATTTTTAAAGGTATGAAAGCTAATTTTTCGCAAATATTTGTCCTAGACAGAGCTGAAATTCATTAAACAGAAAATATATTAACTTCACATAAATAACGATAGTGAGGTTGAATGATTGCTTTGTAAAGTACAATATAGTATAAATAAGTGTATAAATATATGTGTCATATAGTTTAAAATAAAAAATAATGTAAAATACATAAAAAGTATCTATAAAAATAATAATAATAATAACTAGTTGCGAGTTTCTTACGAACAGATGAGTTGTTGTAGGCCACTGCAGCTGTCTGTTGAGCTTATATAGGGAAAACGAATACTTCATGTTTGAGTGTACCGTAACTTTCAAAAGATTCTAACGCAAAAGGAGAGCTTGAGATCGTTTACGACTCATTAGTTTTCTTGCATTCTTCGAATATCCTTCGAAATAGACAACATCGCCTTTACTTCTTGTAGATTTGGGTCTATAACAAATAGCATGGCGTATAGGCAACTTTTATTTTGCCATGACAGGTTTGTTAAGCACGAACTTGATTAACTTAAGAGTGGACTATAAAAATCTACGGAGATGAGAATTTAAATATAAATATTCAAATACTTATTTATTTATTAAATTAAATGGTTATCAGAAAAATACGCTTTCATTCGTCGTTTATACTTCAATAAATGTAAAATATGAAATTTGTGTGATATCGTAAAATCTGTTGCAAGAACTGAAGAGTGATTAAACGTCAGGGATTACCATAACGATTTTGAAGAATTATCTTATACGCGAATTCATTTAATAGAGAAAAAAAGAATCTGTACGGACATTAACCGAACACTGTGATGTATCATGTGATGACCCATTTTGCTGAAAATTCGTTTGAAACTGTCAAACTTGTAAGGTCTATCGCGTATAATGCACTTATGACTTTTTAGATACTGTACGAATTCTTTTTTTTTTTTTTTTATAAATGACTAAACCCGCGTTTGACCTCAATCTCACCTGATGGTAAGTGACGATGAGGTCGAAGATGAAAGCACACGGGTTTAGGAAGGAACTGGCTCTTTATACAATATTGCCGGAACACATTACCGCAGGAGCGGTAACATTTGGCGGCAGACTTTATATAAAGGGTGGTCGCTAGCCAGGCGGACCCAGAAGGGATCCTACCACCAAGCGAAAATTCGGTACTCATTAAATGTTAGTGTCGAATATTCAAGCAAATTTCGACCTACTAGCATTTAGACGATTTGCCAAAATGAGCTTGTTGTTGCTCATGATTGAGTTGGTTCGATAGTACATTTAAGTTAAATAGTATTCATCACAAGGCTTCGTTCATACAAAACGGTATCATTAAAAAAGTCCTATGTTCATAACGTATTTATTTATTTTTATGTATGTTTCGATTCGATAATAGATTAATAATTTATTGATTGATTCAAAAAGTTACAGAACAATCGAACTAAGTGACGTACGTTTTGTAAATTTTCTAAGCCAGAACTCTGAATAAGCAGCTTAGAATTTAACTAGTTAAATTCAGCTCCTGTCCTTGATTGTACTAGGGAGATTTAATAGGATTGTACTCTGCAAGAGGCAATCGACAACGGGAAATGAGCACTCCTAGCGTAACGATAAAGCGATTGACTGTGTACTGGCACTGTATACTGAACCGAGGGATACCTACATTTACAGCCTTTCTACGCATTTCATACACGTGTGTCTATTCCATTAAGAAAGTTTGCAGTACTGAATTGAGAGCTTTTATAAGGAAAGTTATTTTTGTTCGAGTTTTTGATTATTTACTTCCTGTAAGAGCGTTGTTCTTCTTTTATATTCTGAGGATTTAATCTAAAAGTGCCTTAATTTGTAAGTGATCGATATAAGAAAACTGGAAATGTATAGGTACTTCTAAAAGTGCATCATCTATTAAATAAAACACTTTTTAACCGGATTTTTAAGTGGTCACGAGCGAGTGGTCGCGACAGTCGCTCGTGACCACGGGGTCTGCAAAGACACCGAAACGTCGAGTCAAAATTTAAAATGTAAATATACGCGATAAATCCGGTTAAAAAGTGTTTTTATTTAATAGTATGAATCGCGAAAACTTAAGACAATATTATGCATCATCTATTCAAGCTTCCTATTAATGGTTTATAAATATAAGCTAATTCGTAACGATCAATAGATAATTAACGAATAAAAAGGTCATGACACTAATACCTATGTAAAAGATACCTACTTAAAAGTGGATTTTATTAAAAATCCAAAACATTTAAGACCGTGCTAAAACCACTTAATAATGCACCTTGAGAAAGTTTTCTCAACAATGTTGCTCTGGAAAGCGATTGAGTAAATCGCTCAAACCGGGCTTGGTTGCTGAAACTTTCAGGATCAGTCGCTATTGCAATAGATGCAGAAACTTAAGACAACTCGAATAAAACAACCGATACGCCTGCGAAGCGATATCAATGTCAGTTAACAGTTTATACTTAGAATAGTTCAACTACAATGTTTGCACTAACACAAATATTGATATAAAACTATGTTTCCTAATAGGAAATAATATCGCGATTTTTATCAGTCATAGAGAATGTCAGGGACTTTTTTTTTCGGCCTCAACCAAAGCTGCAAAATAGAAACATTTAACATATTTATGATCGGATGCGAGTTTATAATTGAGTATTCCTCTGCGTGATTGTGATGGCGGAAAGTACCTTTTTATACCTAACTCAATATTTTAAAAATGGAAACTTGTCAATAGCTCAAAACTGTCCATTTCTCGTCACTACTAGTTGTAAGTTTTTCTAAAATGTATAATAAAAAAATCTTATACATATACCCAGACGAACCCTTTACAGAAACTAGTAAAACTAGTAGATCAACACCTCCAAGAAAGATAAAAACAACATTCTAGAACATGATAAGTAAGTAGATTTAGAATCGAAAGTAAACACTATTTCGCAGTACAAAGCGTACAGACTACGTACACATAAAGAAGCCAGCGCAAAGGTGAAACACCACTACAACCTTCCCATTGCCATAACATCCCTTACCATGCAAATTAGAAAGTATACTAAACCACCGTACAATAGCTTGAAATGCAGTGAAATGTTAATTTCAAACAGTTAGTCGAATACAGTCGATTTGAATACATACTTCGGTTTAAAATATTAGTCTGTTTAGTTAAAATACGAATTGAAAACCTACTAATGTGGTAGAGTGTGTAGTTAATAGTCGTGTTTAGTTATATTGGGGTGGTAATTAAAATAAATCAAAGCGTGATTGCGTTATATTTACATGGAGTGCTCGTTCGACTAAATGTTTATTTAATTTACGGTTTAGAAACAATAATGTAATGTTTAAAAATAATCAAGTATCACAATCTTTTTTATATTAATTAATAATAAGGCTGAAGTCGTCGTGGCGCCGTGTTTACTTTGTGTATCACATACGATATCGCAGGTTAAGCAACGTTCGGCGCGGTCGGAACTTGGATGGGTGACCGCCGACCATTCATTTCTCACGGCGACTTCCGTGCTTCGGAGGGCACGTTAAGCAGTCGGTCTCGGGTGCTGTATACTTGTATACAGTATCTAGTCGTTAGGGTTTGTCAGAAGCCATTTCGGCGCCCTGAAAATTCTGCCATCCATCAACTAGCATTGGGCCAGCTTGGTGGATTATGGCCTAAACCTCCTCGTCACCCAGGGGAGACTCATTCCCTGCAGTGGGCTCATTACAAAGAGTTGTAATGATGATGATGATGATGATGAAGGCTTCATCATTTGAATCAACGACATAGAGATTCTCGGGTTGCCATGTTTTATGATTCTACTTAGCGTAAAATATTTGTGCGTTCAGAGTATTTGAAATCGTAATACGTCTCGCGGTTACACCAGAAATACTCTTGAGAATGGTACAAAGAAAAGATTAATGGCCTTCATTCATTTGCCACGTCTTTGGCAGTAACAATATTATGTTCATATTTCTCCTTAATTTACTTAAGAAGCTATGAAGCATACACAATAGATAAAAAAAGATCTGATTCAAAATAATACTTAGCAAACTTTGCCACTAAATTTATATAAGTAATTAGGTATCCAATATACATGATAATTTTAACAGAAAACTTACATAGACTTAATTTACTCAATGTATAATGATTTTTTCTTCGATAAGTTTGCGAATATGCATTTAAAATATTCGCTTTTTTTTTTTTATAAGTGACTAAACCCTCGTTTGACCTCAATCTCACCTGATGGTAAGTGACGATGAGGTCGAAGATGAAAGCACACGGGTTTAGGAAGGAACTGGCTCTTTATACAATATTGCCGGAACACATTACCGCCGGAGCGGTAACATTTGGCGGCAGACTTTATATAAAGGGTGGTCGCTAGCCAGGCGGACCCAGAAGGGATCCTACCACCAAGCGAAAAGCTCGCTAGTGAAGCGCCAGCACAGGTGGAAGGAACCTTTACACATAAAAGTTTAAAGCGTTAGTGTGGCATAGTCGTAGTTGATTTACGATGAAATATTTTATAAGCGTTTGAGCCCGAGAATATTTTTAGTGATAAAATCCAAAAGTAGACAAGTTTAGACCGTTATCTTGTTCTCACAAATACGAAATTATGCATATTGATAACATGGAAAACTGCAGTCTCGCTCATACCAAGTGTATAAAAAAACATCCGCAATACTGATATTTGATAGAATTCCAATAGATTTTGGTATGGCACACACAACCAACTCAAATATACGTGTACGATTTCGATGGAAAACTGACAGAAATTTGAAACAGGAAATTGGAATCGAGGTTTACGCTAATGCAATAGCCTGTCGCAAACTACCCACTTTTTTGTTTTGAAGTTTAGGTTTGGTTCGATTTTTAAAAACTTGGACTTAAAAACATCTTTACGATAAGAAAAAAAAAATGTTCATTGCCTGGGTGTTTTTATCTGTACAGGGTTAATTTAAATTAGCGCATCACCTTTTGCAGGCAGCCTCTCTACATTAATGCCAACAACATTTGTTCTAAGACGTTAAAGTTAATTATTTTTAAAATTTAAGTTTTCCCATTCAAAAAATATAATATTTATTGCCTCTTACGTAGCTCCATTTACGCCGAGCGTAGGTAAACCATGCACCTTGCGTAGGCATAATATCGCCACAGCTGCGGCCAGAAAACATTTTTTTTTTTCATTTTCTTTTTGTTCCAAAGACGAAAAAGTTTTTGATGTGCTGTAGAACAAATGTTGCTAGGATTGATGTAGAGGGATTGTCTGGAAGAGGTGATGCGCAAATTTAAATTAAACCTGTATATGTTTTTATATACTTCTAACTTCCATGCTGGAAAGGAAGCGAAAGAAAAACATAGACTGTGCTAGCTGCTTCTCATCCCATACTGTAAAAGTCAGTTAAGGGACGGAGGTTTTATAGGCGTTTTTGCGGGCGATAGGCTGACCCCCTGTCACTGCAATAGTCTCTCTCCATCATAATAATACCGCCAAATTTCTCAAACGTGACATCAGATGGTTTTATATTCTCTGGTGTTCTGCCTACCCTATAAGGGATACAGGCGTGAAGTTATGTATTTATGTATGTATACTAGATTCCCTCTAGTTCGCTACATGGTATCCCATATCTGAAGCTATGCTTAGGTACTTTGGGGCCACATAGTTGGTATGCCAATGTGGATTATTTGGGTAATTTGTATAATCCATGTCCCTTACTGCAGTAAAACTACTTTAATATGCATCAATAGACATTGTTTATTCTCCGTGTTACTTATAAAAATTTTAATAATCAATAAGGTGTTACGTTTCTGTGGCTATCTATGAGGAAGGTATCGAAACCAGTGAAATGTTTCTTAAATCTATAGGTCTTTCAATAAGGACGGGTCGATTTCAAGATGGAATAAAACAGGCTATGTGTGAGATATTAACAAAATTATTGTCTATGTCATTTTGTTTTGAATATAACAAAATTCAAATGTCCTCGCAGTTTCGCACGGATCCGGGAAGTTTAATTTTCAATGACTCCGCTGCATTAGTTCTACTGAAACTAAGCAATGGCCTAGGTTATGTCGACTTTCAGGGTATAAGTTAATCACTTCAATTGGTCTTTGGAGACTTCAAAAATCCCCACAACAAAATATCATATCCATATGGTTCATATTGGCTTAAAAATTTGATTAAAATGGATCTGCCTGTTGATTGCTGTCTGTCTGTTGAATTGAACCTCCCAGAATTATGCCACCATTCGAAGACGCGGCGTTGAATTATGAACATTCAAAATAAAATAGCATGAATGGGTCTTACAAATAACAGAAAAAAAACGTTATATATTATACACAACCTGTTTTATTCTATTTTGAAATCGACCAGTCCTTATTAAAAGGCCCTATATTTAACACAGATAATTTACATTTAGACAATAATTTTCAAGCTATGTGGATTCATAGACAACAAATGTCAATATATTTTTTTACATGGAATATATTTAATCCCCAAATGACCAGCACCTTATATAGAAAGCTTGTGTTATGGAGACCATATAACGAAACCATAGTATTTGCTACGTAGCATGAAGCGGATGGCAGTATCCTAAATGACTCTAAATCCGTCAGGACCACTGGGATTTAAGAGTCCAATTAGGTTTTATTTGTAGACTGTAACATTCTGGTTTGGTTTTATTTAATTAAGCAGTTTTAAATTATTTAATATATTATGAATGTGGTACAGCGGAAATACTTATTTATAATTTGTAAATCGCGGCAACTGTCAAGAGTGAAACGGTACATAACGGAAACTATCACCCGCACCATGTTACAGGGGAAATGATGGTGATGATGATGTCCTTCCAGACGTATCCATCGACGGCGACACCCTGTCAGTTGCAGAATCCGTACAGCGGAAATACTATAGAGGTATCCTAGTATATTCCTCAAAATATTAAATCTGATTCTTTAAATTGAGTTATTAATGATGCAGTTCTAAAAGAAAAAATCAAGTTGAGTTTTGATCGTAATACCTCAAGCATGACTGAAGGTTTGCAGAAAATTATTAAGGGCAGTGTAATATTTCAGCAATAAAAAAATAGTGGGTTCTTATTACAGACTTATCTAAGTTAAAATTCTGTTCCGATATAAGTGCAATGTTTGACTTTAAATTAATCTAAAAATCTCCATGGCTCGAGCGAGACCAAAATTATTACAACATTTGAAACAAACGAATCTGAAAATCTGATTCAAAGTGTAATTCTCACACAAAAGGTTTCAAAAATTCACAAAGCTTAACAATATTTTTTGAAACAAAGTACTTTAAGGAACGGGTTTAACTCGCTGCAGATAATAAACATGAAAAAGTTGACACCAAAAGTTCCAAAGTAAAGTCTAAAGGATTTTATAATAAAAGTTGCCTGGCGTCAATTTCACTTTCGGGCACACAAATTTCAGTAGCAGAGATGAGTTCTATATCTAGAGAAAAGTTTTTTTTTTCTACAATACATGGTACGTCAGTGGACATTGGCACACTCGATCAGCTTTTTATCGAAATACAAAAGGTTAAGTTTGGTCTACTGTAATATCTTATTCAACAATTATCAATAACAAATTAGAGCCGAAGTATATGATGACGTCATCAATAAGTTCATGCTCTGTATAGAACTTATGATGAATTAAACTTTTTGAATTTTAATGGAGTGTAAGATTTTGTGTTCTTCCATTTTTATTGGAAAACGAAAAATTATCAGAATATTTCTTAGTATAATTTGCTGATTTAAAATCTATTGTATACTATTTTGAGAAAATTGAATATCCTAATATCGTTGTACAATCAGTTTTATCATTAGAATGCTGTTCCTATCAGACAAAAACAGATTACGATCTTGACTCTAGCATGGAGTTCAAAACATTGTATATTTATTTCTGTCCTAAACATAAAACATGTAAGGGATCATAGGATAAAGAACTCTTGGCTACTTTTGAATGCAGCGGCTTCTCAGTTAAGAAGCACCTGTTTCACCTGAACTACCGTCTTTCATATTTTATCCGGAATAATAAACAACTTGATATCGTGGTTTTGTTCTGGATAATGGTAAGAATCAGACAGCAAAATTACTTGGGTCGGCAACGCTTCGATAATCAGGCCAATTAATATTAACAAACCTTCAGGAGAATGTAGCGCATTGTTTAGCGTATTTCATGACCTCTAAAGACTTGTAATCATTACTCAACAGATCATACTATCATAACTTTACTAAGCTATTGCATAGCTTCTATCGCGGGCCTTGAGCGTGGGGACCGAATCCAGAAATTTCGTAATGAAAAAACCTAACAGTGGGGGGCCACTCCAACCGGCACAGCGGTGATACTTTGATTTCATAACTTTACATGCGGGCTTTAATAAATAATCAGCGCCATCTACTAGGAACTTGTGAAACTCCATATTAGATCAAACATTACTGCATCAATAAAATAAATAAATAATTATAATTGCATAAGTTCATAAAAAATGCTATGCAATAGCTTTACCGCGGCAGTCTCCGAGTGCCACACGTCTTTTTTTTATATATTATATTCAAAATATCATGACTTTTTCTATATTTTTAACCGACTTCCAAAAGAAGAAGGTTCTCAATTCGTGTGTATGTTTTTTTTTGATCTTTGTTACACGATATTTCGGACAATTATAAATTGATTTTGAAAATTCTTGTTTCATATGAAAAAAGATACTTCAGAGTTGGTCCCATATAAATTTCATCAAAATCTATAGAGTACTTCATTAAAAATTTCTTTTTTTTTAAATATGTATGAATTCGGAGAACGTTTAGGTACCTAGATAACGTTTTGACGAGAAGTCGGTTTTTTTTAATGCTCTGCATTCCTTGATAATTTCATGTATAATTAAAAGTAATCTATCTCTATTCCGCTAAAAGCATTAAGTGAAGTAGCCAAAATACTGACAGTTATAACAAACTGAAAACATTCATAACACAAAAGCAGTTAAGGTTTCGCAAGGCAAAATGGGACAAAGAAAACTTATTAATTAAGAGACAACTAAAATACAAAGTCAACAAAGTTTCTCGTTTAAATTCAGTTTGCCTTTGTCAAAAGAGCCCACTATTTTTACAACACTTTTTGAGGAAAACTTGATTAAGATTTTGACTTAACGTAGCTTTGCGTTATTTATAAAGGCTTTGCAAAGCATATTTAGTTTTTACTAAAGAATAACTGTATTTTGTCATTTTAAATATGATCATAAATCATTTGAAGCTTCAAATCTTACGTGGATATAGATTGAATCGGTTTTTAAGCACTTTTGTAGGATTTTTAACTTTCACACTACAAATTGCAGTCAAATGTACTGCTATTACTCGTTTTTAGACCATAATGTAGCCCTGATCCTAGGCTTACCTTTTCAATGTCTTTTTTAACCGGTGAATCTTTTCCTTTTATTTTTAGGTGATTAGTAGTTTTTTTTTTGTATAATAATTATATTATATTGTTTATCTATATAAAATATCTGTCTTTAATAAAATTCATATGTACTTGTCTTCGTCACTCATGTATGTGTTAAATTTAAGTGAAAACTTTACGCTAATGTACTAATTATCTAAAATTTAGTGATATTTATTAAAAGTGCTGTTTGTTTTCCAATAAATAAATAAATAAAATAAAATCCCAGGGTCAGACAAAATGGTGCGCTCATAAATACCAAAAGCATTCAAGAAACCTCTCCTACATACTAAATAGTCGAATGTGGTAATTCTCACTTTAATCAATGACGTCCTATTTTAGATTACCCATCCGGGACCTGTAACAGGACACAACCCTTGTTCTACAAGCAATCAGAACGAACAGCGCCCCAGTTTCGTTATACTCTACAGTAAAGCTATAATTACTGCAACACTTTTTAATTTGAGCCGGACGTTCAGTAAAATTTGGGGGCTGTCACGGTGCTAGCCTACTAAATGAGGTTTATTGACATCATTTAATAATAAAATGTGTGGGGATTCTAAATAATTTTATGTGGGGTGACTAACGCAAATTATCAACACTTCAAATAAATATTAAAAATATAAATTTCACACTAACTAATTTGGGTTACCGCTCTAAAAAGTAAATATATGTTTTTGTAATCGTACTCCAGCCATCACCATAATTTCCGACGTTAAAAATGGTGAAAATTTTCCAAACAAACATTTGTGAGCAATTGTCCTGTTTGTACCCGTTTCTTGTGATCGTACGTAAGTTCACGTGTTTGCATTTTATACTTTATTAGAACTTTTAAATATTTTACACCGAAACTTTCGACATCTCTGATTTCTGAGATAGTTCATGATGATATTATACAAAAGAAGTAATTCATGTTATGGTGATACATTGATAAAACATGTGGTGCTCTGTACTGGTGCCGATAAATGGAAAATAGTACGTAAATGCTAATTAAGTATTTTTTTTACTGCATAAATTGTTTATATTATGCATAGATTTAATTTTATCTAGTTAAAATAGTTTATAAAATGGGAATTCAAATCATAGCATGGCGCTGATAAATGGATTAAAGCATGCAGATAATTTCGTACTTCTAGCTTTCAACATCCATCCTTTTTCATATATAACGTGTAACATAATGAAGAGTATGTTTGGTGATATAGTTTATAAGTAACAGTAACATAACTTTATTATCCTTACGGTTCGGCCGAAAAACAAGTTCAAAGTTAAGATCAAAATATCTAAGTGTCAACCCTAACAACAGCTGTTAGCTTTGAATGAAATCTATTCGATAACAGATGGCGTAAAAATAAAGTGATGGGTAACTAAGACAGATACTACAAAGTTCAGCCGGTGCGGGAAAGGTCATAAGGTCACTGACTGCGGCATAAGTCTTGTTTTAGCCTATTAGGTTGACTAGTGTTGCCAAAATATTTTGTTGTAAAATAATTAAATAAATTTGTATGAAAGTCTATACCAGCACTAATCATGCTAATTCTTTTAATGTATATTCTACATATGGTGTAGAAGCTAACCCTTAAGTTTTATCTCTCCATTGTGTTACACGTTGTATAAATATAATAAATGAAAAAAGTAAATAATACACTTACGAAAATCTACTAAAAGCAGTAAACAAGGCCGTTCAATAAATTTTATGAAATAATCATTTGGAGCTGAGGATGTTATATTCTTCGGAAGTCTTTCTTGGGAAACACAACGGTGGCGGAATGGCGGTGTTTTATCTCCATTGATGCAAAACATAAGCAATACAGTAAGGGCACCGTGATTTCATACTCTTTGCTTTCTCCTATTAATGAAATAACTTTTACACTTTTAGGACATAGCTGAAAGTTAGATTCATCCCCATTGAAAACACGATACGGATTTTGTAAGATTTCAAAGAAGTAGTTTTGCTTCTGAAGTCTCTTCTTTGTAGAACCACCCTTTGATGTCTTTGTCTGATATACCTATAGGCACTGGCGAATGTTGCAGCTTCGGCAAAGCGTTTGCTGAGTCCTGTTACACATATAAAGGTCATACCATTTTTCCAGGTATATAATAATAATAATAATAAAATATTTATTGACACACGAACTTAAGAATAAAACACGAAAATACAATAATATAAAATTGAATAGTTTATGTGTCAAAGGGGTACTTTCAGCTTAGTGTTGCTGTTAGCTAGCAACGCTGATTTTCAAAATACGCCTTTGCTCCAAGCCGTTCTTATATATCATATGCAAAGGGTTCATAATTTAAAATAACACACTTTTTAACCGGATTTTGCGTATAATTTATGCCCCTGGTCTGCAAAGACACCGAAACGTCTAGTTAAAATATAGAATATAAATTTGATGCGATAAGTTTATTTGATACTTAAAGGGGTCATCTCTCTGTCTTCTTTAAAAACACCCCATTTTAAATCACAGTACTTCTTTGGAATTTTTTACCACTACAATCTGCGACCCACCGTACTAATAGTCCCCTTTCTTCGTACGACAATACCTATTAGACGCAAGCCTGCCAGTATTTACGGCGTTCTTAATTAATTTCGACTGGATTTCCTCTAGATTCTTTTGAAGTTTTAGAGGCCACTTTTGGGCATACCCTTTTTTACTGCATCCAAGACTGAAGAAGTCGAACAGTAGAAGATCGTAAGTGTATTTATTTTATTTGGTTTATTTATCTTTATTTATCCTTTGGTTCCATATTACAATAACATTTTCACGGTGCTGATAATTGGTGGTGAGGGTGCTAGTAATTGGTGATATGGTTATTTTTTAGTCTTGCCTATCTACACAAAAAAAAGATATTTATTTATTTACACTTTATTGTTAACTTTATATTATAAAAATTTAAAATACAAACAAAATGACTTAGATTACACAATTGGCGGTCTTATCGCTGGGCAGCGATTTCTGTGATAAAAGGGCTTTAAGTTAAGTTAGGACTAACTCTTAAATTACTGATAATTGGGTCCTACGCTGTAGTAGAAGTAGTAAAGAAAATTATGTGACGAAAAATTTATCGAGTAATTGTACTTATTTGCTTAATTTTGTGTATTTATTGACTTGACATCGTAAAGGATTTTGGTACATTTAAATGTGACTAAGTTACGAGTTTGAAATTGTTTCCATTATTTAGTGTTAAAGTATTTTTATTTGGAAAACAAACAGTGATAAAATAACATACAAACAACGAAAACAATTCCTTTAAACCATTGAAATGTTTTCGCATTTAATGAAAGTATTTAATTATAGTATTCCGTATTCACGCACTATTGCTACGATAGAATGTGGCTGAATATTTTTCATAATATTCATCCGTTTTGTTTATAACCACAGTGTATAAACATAGTGTAATTGGTACATGAATTGGATTTCAACTTTGTTGAGATTTGAAACTACGTTGCATGTAGAAACAAAGCCTCCGTTTAGTTTAAGTAATATTATTTCTATTTTATAAGGCGAGACTCTGTAAAGTTAAGTGTTATTCTAAAATAACGGGCAACGCGCCTTCAACATCATTAAATCGTGAGATCATTGGACGGGAGCATATAACTACGAGATAATCTATTTGTCTCCCAAACAGATCCTTTTTAAGGTTTTCCGTAAAAGATAAATTATGCCTATCATTCCTCTTATAATTTTAAAATGAAAGTCGTTTTGAACAAACGCAATGCATGAATGTTAAACTATTAATTATCATTATTCATTATATGAATATGATAATTAATAGCTGAAAATAACTAATATATGTAATTAACAGGTTTCACCAATTCAAAATTATTTTAAGAAATAGGAAGTTTTATACACATAACACTCGTTTAAACCAAACTAAATAAAATATCAAACAAAACAATCAGTGTTAGAGAACTAAGTTATTATTTAAAATAAAAGCACTAAGTTGAAATTCAACCACAATTCTTTGTTAAAAGATGGCGAGCATCAGATATAACTCAAGACATTCCCAGCGCAAATGAGACGTTAGCAGCTACACTTAGGGAGGTTCAATAAAATTTCAATGAGAATGCTAAATGTTTGAATATTCCAAGAAAAAGTTTTTTCTTTGTGTTTTTTCCATAGATATCCTGTCACAAATAGAGCGTCAGAAACGTGTCATCAAAAATTGAATGGCGCATTATCAATAAAATAAGTCACATAACTGCTCCATTTTTCGCAGACTAAGTTGCACATGTATTTTAAAATTATTCTACACACTCATTTACCTTTTCGAAAATAAACGCAAGTCTGTCTTCCAAGGCTCACTAAATTAATTGAAAACATGTAACCTATTTTTATAAATCATAATTTCATCAGTTACGATTTATAAATATAAAAATCAGCGAAAATCGGCACTCATTCAAGAGAGCTTCAGACAGCATTTTATTTCCAAGCGTTTATTTAAAATGTCAAGTTTCGTTACTTCTAAATTAAAACGTGCTTATCGATCGTCGCTCATGTGTAAAATCAAACCCGCTTCCTTTTTCCATTTTTTCACGCTATTAAAAATTCAAGAATAACAAGTCTCTAAAAAAACATTGAGTGATTTTAGAAATTTTCGCTTTGCCAGCCAGTAGAACCAACATTTTTCATTTTAAATTTTACGTCATTCTCACTTTATTTTAAACGCCCCTTGTGCAATGTATCCAAGCTGAGTGCAACAATTCTGCCAAGAATTATTGTAGCTCCAAGACGCTAAATGCTGGATATTTTTCGTCGTTGTCATAAATAAAGTCAAATACAATTGTACGTAGAAGGAGATAAATACTATGTAGAATTGTTAAGAAACTGAAATTAATGATCAGATAGATAATATGGAATATTGTTCAACATTAAAGTATAAAATTGTACGCGATAAGTTAAATAAAATTGAAAACAATATGATATACAGAAATATTCTGTACTATTTGTGTATAATTTCTGTACTAATATTCTGTAAATATTCTGTACTTTTGACATACATTTACTAAGATAACGCAAATGCATGTACTTCGCGTTTGGGTTCGGAAATCAAGGTTCGTCACCGCTAGATTCATGCCTGTTAGAAAATCGATATCACAATATCGATATCGTTCTTAATAATTGATTTTATCGGCGGCGTCGTTGTCTTTAAATCGGTTTGTATTTCCCAGCACTATAAACTGTGACGTTACAGTATGTGTTTAAAAGCCGGCACGCTTGGTTTCAATATAAATCGTGACACTTGCGTTATCTATAAAGATGTATGTCTGTGGACTTGATCGATTATTAGCAAACTTTTAAAAATTCTTCGTTAATTTATTGTAAATACTTAAGTTGAAAGTTTTAATCGCGCATATCTAAAAAAAAAATATCGACGGAAACTCAATTTAACCTTTGTTTTCATTTAAGTAAGTTTTTTTTCCACACTAGGTAAACTGCTATATCTGGAGAGGAATCAGTTCGTTGAAGAAGGTATATTAAAATATTTTAAATTACGATGTTTTTCATATGTTGTGAGATTCAGTCAATCGTGTGATTCATTTCAGAGTTTAGAAGATCTGAGTAAGAGCATTTCGCAACTTTTTTTTTCTTTCTTAATATCAGACTATTAAAAAATATCCTAGCATGCGTACAAAATGAAAAAAAAAGTTTTATACAAGTTTTAAAAATATCCATGCAAATTGAGACTTTTCTGTAGACCACGTCAAAGTTAAATTTGCAACATCAAGTTAAAAATCCAAACCCACTAGGTATATACCGTAGTTGCTGAAAAAAAATTATAAACAACGAGACTTTCACCTGCAATTACAATGTGCTGATAATATGCAAACGCGGTGCTATAGGAAATAATTTTTATCAGTAGGAACGCCTTTCAAATCTACTGAGATGAAAATTCATGGAACTAACGATTAGATTTATTAACATTCTTAATCAAAAACGACTTAAACCAGAAAGAACATAATTTATTTATTATTCGTCGTTTTACACGTTGTCTTTAAAAATGGTGATTTCAACAAGATTGCAAGCATCTCTATCTATAAGCTTCAATGAAAGCTATGCACAAGATACAAAAATATGCATTTTTGTCTCGTAAAACGAATGTTTTTTTTTTTATTTAATTACTCTTAATTCAAAGTATGTAGGTGTAGGAATGATGTCTATCTGTCTAGGTTATTCCTAAAGTGTAGGTACTTCTTGTAATCATTTAAACAGGTTAGCTGGTAAATTAATTATTGTCGTGTGTTTATGTAAAAGTCAAATTGTAAATCTACCATTTCAATAAAAGTGCCATTAGCTTTTTCCGTCGACACTTTTCTTCCTCTTACTTTTAATATTAATAGTAAACAAGCTTGAAAGTTTATAATTACTAAGTATTTTCTAATATCTCCTCCATTCGAAAAAAAGGAAAAACACTGGAACAAACTTCCCTTTACAAGACCAAGGTAAATACAAGATTGACTGAGGCTGTGGGCTTTCCTATATTGGTCAAACTAAAAGAAATGTATCAATCCGCGTTAAAGAACACATAGGTGACATTAAAACCGAAGAGTAACTAAGTCTGCAGTTTGTGAGCATTCCATAGACAAGCAACCACTATTTAAGGTAAGGCTCTGTGAAAGTTCTTTCTAGGGAGAAAAATTACATACCTAGGATAATCAGAGAAGCCATTGAAATTAAAAAACACCCTTATTTCAACAGAGAAGATGGTTGGAAACTATCAACAGCATGGGACCCTATTCTCAAAGGTATTAAATGAAACATCCAACAAACAGCACTGCATGAAACTCAAGACACTGTCAGCTCATTTTGTGTTAACCCTGAACGACACACTCGAAGACTGAGAAACAGATGGAGATGATGTTTAACTTTTTCCACCTATCAATATGACGACTGATATCTCAGTCGCTCGTGACCACGAGATCTGCAAAGACACCGAAACGGTGAGTTAAAATGTAAAATACAAATTATACGCGATTAATCCGGTGTAAAAGTTGTTTTATTTAAATCAAAATGACTACTTAGCTTACTTAAATAAGAAAGCAAACTATGTTAACAATCTTATTTACGTAACCCGAAACATAAAATTGCCTCTTAAGCTAAAATGTAATGGGCATAAATGTTTTAAGTCTCGATTTAAACCAGTATTTTAAAATAGTCTACAACGTGAATCGCCAGGAACAAAAGCTTTACAAAGAATTTTTTGCTAAAAATAAAACGTACAAAATTAAAACCAAAATTAACAACAACAAAAATTGCCTACATCACTTTTGAGGCTTTTAAAGAATCTCTGAAGCCAGTTTCTTAAATAGTTTACAAAAGGAAATTCTGTAAGTCAGCACGATTATTGCAGTAGAAAACTTCCACGGAATTTGTGACCCTCACTTCCCTTACACGACTTCTGTCCCCTGTAAACTCTTTCTTATTTAATAACATTTGAACAGACAATCTTTCAAAGACTGCGCCGAGGGATGCTTCGGGCTGTTATTTTTTAAAGAAAGAACCAAAACCGAAAATGCCCGTTACTAGCAATTCAGGTCACGCGAAATAGAGCAAAAAGTTTTTAAGCGACCATTTTAAAGAGACTGACGTGAAAAATGGTGCATTTATTTGTGTTTTAAATTTTCAAGGAGATTTTGATACAGCAACGAAATAAACGTATTTAATGTAGATGAAACTGTTGCATTTTATATAGCTCTGGCTCGGAGAAGTCAAAAAAGTCTTCTGTTTGATTATTCTTTACCGATTATGTAATATTTTTAGGAAAACTTTATAGGTTTTGTAAAACTTACTCAATATTATCCAATATAAGTCGATTACCTCAAACTTTTGAATTTCTTTCAAAAGCACTTATTGTTTAATAACTTAGCCACATTTAAAACCACAACGTATCTCACGATTTTAGTATTCCAGCCAGGGCGTTCAGATTTCCTTCGCACTTGTTAAATTTTCAGTAGGTAGGGAAGGTATTAAACTTGCAAATAAGAATCTACTGCTTCTTGTATACTCAAGAAGTATACAAGTTTCAATATGGCGGTTTTCTCCCACCCTAATGAGAGAACCGCTTCAAAATCTCATTTGTATTAAAAGCTCCAATGAACGTTGAGAAATATTAGTTTTTATAATTCGCTTCATAGAAAATTGTGTAGGTACCCACGTTTGGTTATTGCTTTATAATTAATATTCTGTTTTAATTAGTTTATATTAAGGGTCTGTTTTGAATTTTCCACGTAGAAAGCTTTATATAAGTTAAGGAAAACCACAGGGCTTTAATTATTTCTTCTGCTCAATTATTTTGTTTAGTTTAGAAAGTACATGACCTCGGCTTCCATGCTGGACTGGGAGCGAAAGAAAAACATAGAATGTACCAGCTGCTTCTCTTCCCGGGCATGCTGTAAGAGTCAGTTAAGGGACAGAGGTTTTATTGGCATTTTTGTGGGCGATAGGCTGAACCCCTGTCACTGCAATAGCCTCTCTCCATTATTATAATACCTCATTTGTCAAACGTGACATCAGATGGTCTTATAACCTCTGGTGTTCTGGTTCCCCCTACCCCATAAGGGATACAGGCGTGAAGTTATGTATGTATGTCCTCGGCTTACATAATATTACAAAATGTTATCACAGTTTATTCAAATAAACCATTAAGAAAATTATTATAAATTGTAAATATCAAAGCTAAACCATTCGATAACACTACAAATATTTATAGTAAAGTAAGATATTACGTTTAATTACTTTTTCATAAATTCTAAAATTTGGAAAAAAATGCCTAGCACAAATAATTTAATTTGGAAAACATAAAAATATAACAACGCTCAATGTTAATATATGCAGTTTTTGAAATGTACGAGTATGTTTTTCCCTATGAAAAATATATGACAACGGTAGCCCCAAGTAATTTATGTATGAGTAGGTCCGTAGCTATCTATCACGACGAAGGAAGGTGTTTGCCTGGATAAAACCTGAAGATTGAATAACGAATGAGTTCGACGTTTCTCCAGCATGTACATAAATAAATACTATCACTATTATAGCAGGTGTACCGTTTCGAAACCACTCGAGTATGTTGTGTTTAACATATCGTTTAACTCGCTCTAATTAACTTATCTCTTCGTAAATCTTAGAATACGGAACTTCTGTCTATAAATAAAAATATAACTAAAATCCCTAGACAATCACACCAACTACAGGGCCCCAAAGCAAGCAAAGCTTTTGTTATGGGATACCATGTAGCGAAGTAGGGATACCTCGAATATATATATATATATATATTATAAAGTATGGATGGGACGGTTGTCTCCCATGACACCATACAAAATACATAAATAGATAAACACCCAGACACGGAACTTTTTTTTTCTTGTCCGTGCGGGAATCGAGCCTGCAACCACTGGCGTCTGAGGCAGCCTGTCTGCCCATTTACCCCATCGCCACAGTGGTCGTCATGTCTTTTTGATCTGACTTGCACCAGTCTAAGAGCAGTTTTCGGAGATCATTATAGGCTACTTAACATCACGATACATTACTCACTAGCCGAGTTACCACGGATTGTGTAAACGAAGTCAGTGAAACTATCGATTTCGAAAGACTTAAAACTACAAAGCTTGAAAATTTCGAACGTTGAAATCGATCCATCACTTTGTTTTTGTCCTACGCTATAATTATATTCCATCTGCAGGGCCTATTATGGATCTCAAAACCATGGGATGATATCATGCTACAGTTTTGACGTTAAACATATCATGCGATCATTATTCGGTATTACTCCTCGGCGAAATCTCTTAGATAAGCTCTTGCCATGTAGACTGAATACAATAATCCCAATATATAATAATATGTTTTTATTTATAAAAGCACACGAAATGGAAAAACACAAATGAAATCAAGAAACAAACATATTATAAAGGTGGGTCGGCTCACCTTTTTCAATTGACGTTTTAAAGTCATAGATGATATCATTGAAACTGTCATTGCAAAAGGTAATGCTTATTGCATGCAAATTTATAGGGAATTTCTTCATTCATTATGTCATCATTGTATCATAGCAATCCTGTATATCTTGTCATGTCGCAAAAGAACCGTAAAAGGCCTACAAGTTTATGAGGCATGTAACTTCTGTTGTGTTTTCAGAAGAAATTAATCGATTCGATTTTGTATTATGGTGGCGCAGCCAACCAGACTTTAACTGACACTTTAATTATATATAATTTTATGACATTTTAAAACTATAAAATTGGTAATTTATGAAAATAATCATTCCAACAAATATCAACAACTAGTTCGAAGTCGAAGTATACAACGATGACGTTAATTAAATGTTTTGTAACGTTCTTATGATAAAAAAACTTTTTGATTTTGATTTTGCTCAAGGAAGTCACATAAATGAGCTGAGCTGACTGAGCTGCTGTAATTTTAAGTCTTCGGCAGATTTTCTCTCTGACATAATTCTATGTTTAAATAATACATGTCGCTGGGAGAGTGCAAACACGAACTGCGAATTATTAATTATGCCTAATGCATCTACAAATGTTCCAGACAGCAAAACAGCTAACACTAAATAGCCCCGAAACCAAAGTCCATAGAATAAGCTGTACAAGAGAACACACACACAAATAGAGCTAGAATGGTGATATCAAACCAAGACAATCGAAGGCAAGTTTCAATACCCTTGCGTGGACGCTATGCGGATCTTTTTCAAATAAGGGGACCATATTGTTATTCTATTTTGAATGTGGGTCTTACTGGGTGGAACGTTATGATGAATATCCAGTACCAAACTTATTCACTTAATTCTTGAAGAACCAGGGATATCCTGGTCTGAACTGGTCTATTTAACATATAATTTGACACACGTCGTTAGTACACCTGCAAACAATGGAGTTTCTGTAATTATTAAGCTGATTAGGTCTACGAGCCCTAGGTCAATTTGAATCTAACGCTTTAGTCCTAAAAGACGTGGACTTCCTAAAGGTGAATGCAATAATCAATGTAATGGTGCGCACAGATTGCTGTAATGGAACTAGTAATGTAACATTCTGCGCACGTTGCGTATTTAGACGTGCAGTGCACATAATGTTACATAACTAATTCCATAACAGCAATCTGTACGCACCATAAGATCGCTTGTAAGCTGTGTGTAAACTTTAACCTTTAGTGGAGTGTGGAAAGTAAAGATAGGTACATCTTGGGAAGTAGGTGATAGGTCGAATAAGCTCTTTCGGGGACCTAGTTTGCGAATGGAACTTATGTTAGAATTTGAATTATATTATGTAGGAACAATACAATAGGTGCAGCGTGTATTATTTATTTTTAATTTTTGAACTGTTTTTACGTTATACAACAATAAGTGCATTCTCAAACTGTAACAATAAATAAACTATCGGCTATAGGTCTCAGGCAGACTATGGTACGGATACCTGTAGTAATAAAGTATGTAAGACCACTTTGGCGATGTGGTAAACCTGTCTGCCTTACACGGCAGTAGTTGCGGGTTCGGTACCCGCACGGAAAAAGAAAAAAAAATGTTCCGTGTCTGGGTGTTTATCTATTTACTTATTTATATTATAGGTTCCTCCCTAGTTCGCTACATGGTATCCCATAACACAAGCTATGCTTACTTACTTTGGGGTCATGCAGTTGGTGTGATTGTCTTTGGATTTTATTATTTATTTATTGTGTAGGTACTTACTAAAAGTATGTAAACTCAACTTGCACATGACATGATAAAAACATGTTGCTAAGTTAAATACTTATTACACACTGAGCATTCTTAGATATTTTTTTAAATCTTCGAACATTTGTTTACTAAATAAATATTTTGCATGAGTCATGTGAATATTTGTAAAAATAATAAACCAATGCATAACATTAAAAAACCGATTTCACGTCCAAAACTTTGGCTGAATTATAAGGTCGTTTATGTAAATATTCTCCGTACCTACTCATACATACTTTTTAATTTTTTTTTTAATTTTAGGATTTCAATGAAATTTATATGGGACCACCTCTGAAGTATCCACTATCATAGGAAAGAATATTTAAAATCGATTCATAACTGTCCAAAAAATCGTGTCACAAAGACACAAAAAATCATAAACACGAATTGAGAACCGAAAAAATTCAACGACAATATCAATTAGAAATATGAATATTACTCAAACCTTTGAATGCCATGAGACTTGAGGAGCAAGGGTCGTGTTTCTACTGCCAAGGATCGCTATAAATTACTTCAGCTTATTAACATCGCGCGACATAATCACGTATACCTACTAATTAACCTCGCTATAACACTGACATCTTAACACGAAACATCTGTGAGATATACATTCCGCTATAAGAAATCACAAACAAATTTTGGTACCAGACTTCTGCGCTTAAAATAACTATTACTTCTAAATATTCATCATCATCATCAGCAGCAGCCAGTAGACGTACACTGCTGGACATAGGCCTTACCCGAGGTTCTCCACGTCACCGTCATCCAGCGTTTACCAGCGATATTGACCAGAACGTCGGTCCATCTTGCGGGGGACCTGCCTTTTTTTTTTTACTGGAGGAAAACGTGCATTCACGTCCCCGACCACCCAAGGGGGAGCGGCGGGGTATGTGGGGATGATCCGGCAGATGGCCGCACCCACCCACTAAAAACCTCCAGGTGTACCTCATCCGCCATAAGTGGAGCTCACGGTACCGCCATTGGCATTACCCGTGAGGGCGGGGGACCTGCCTACGCTGCGTCTCCCAGATTTTTTCTGCCGCAACGGCCATCTATTCTGCGAGCTATATGCCCTGCACATTGCTACTTCAGCTTTGCAATCAGTGGCTATGTCGGTGACTTTGGTCTGCTACGAATCTCCTCATTCCTGATTCGATACCGCAGGGAAACTCCTAGCATAGCCCTTTCCTTTCCATTCTAAATATTAACCAAGTGTGATTCCGCTACAATATACAAGCGATATCTAGTAATGCCACTGAACTTGATAGTAATTTTACTTTATGATATCCTGTATTCTCTATACCTACACATGCGACACATTGCTATTAACCTTATTTCCTGCAGGTATGTAAGTTGGCAAAATTATGAAGTAACCAGCAATTTGTTTGTATTTTAAAACTTTATTCAAACTTTTTTTTTTTACCTGTGGGGTCAGGTTAGAAAAATCTTACCGCACTTGGAAAACAGTATCGTAAAAGTGCTTACAGGTCACACGCTAGCTGAAAGGGAATATTGCTTTAAAATACACTTTAAAAACAAATAGCTTTGAAACATTTAGCTATTATGAGTACATGAGCAAGATAGCGGTATTATAATATGTAGTTGAATTTGCGTAGCTTAACTATAAGCAATTCTATTGCTTATGTTACTGCCTAAAACTGACTATGAGTATGAATATACTTAAAGCGTATTTCAATATGTACGTTCAAGTGTTTTTCCACTTTTGATAAATATATTTTTATAATAATTCATCACAAAGCCACAATAATAATAGGCTATATTTCTGTCAAGAAATTCCCACTGGATCAGTCATATATTGATGAAAAAATGCTAGCGACTGCGAGGGAATATCTAATAATGAAAAGGTGGTATATTTCTTTATAAGGATCGTTTTCAATTTTCAGGTCAAAAGAGTCCGCGGGTTTTTTATTGCCATCTCTGCTTAGCACATTAAGCAAAACACCAATTTACGTAACAGCAATTTAAATTTGGAATATTGATTTTCATTCAAAGGTTATGTTTTTCATTCAAATTCAGTCGAAACGCACAAACCATTCATGTCAAAGCCTACGCCTGCTGAATACAATAAACGAAGTCAAGGCATGATATGGGTCATAAATATGTATAATAAATTTATATATTTAACGACTCTCGATGCCCATGTGTTAAGATTGTTTCGCTTTTCATGGGAAGTCGTTATTTAGTTCCTTTACGAGCTTTTGTTGTATTAAAGGTAGGTACGGTTCTGCCAAGCATTTTTTATTACAAAAAAATAAGTCGCATGTGTGTCGCAGGTACAGTCACGTCTAATAATATGTATACATTTTCATTGGAATTTGAACCTTATCGCAACCGAATAAGTTGCGAAGTGTGTACATATTAATGCACGTGACTGTACGTAGTAATCTAACTCATGGGATCATATGAATTTTCGTGGGATCAAACAAGTTTGGTTAATCTTATAATAGCCATGTTTTTTCTTTCAGTAATTTTAAGGAGACCTGTACAGATAATAAATACGATTATTAGCCAGTAGAGAATTAACTTCAGAGAAGTTGCTTATGAGATGACACTTGGATAATACTGACAGATATTAAACTTAATTCTTGAAGTAGTTTTTATAAGGTATTTTTAAGAGTTTTTTACGTTTGCCAATATAATAAGCAGCAGATTGAAAAGTAGCAATATTTATACAGAGTGACTGGTGGGTCACTTTCGAAATTCGAGGACGTGGTAGTTTGAGATCATACATGAAGAGAAAAAATAAAATAAAAAAAGACGTGTGGCACTCGGAGACTGCCGCGGTAAAGCTATTGCATAGCATTTTTTATCAACTTATGCAATTATAATTATTTATTTATTTTATTAATGCAGTTATGTTTGATCTAATATGAAGTTCCATAAGTTCCTAATAGATGGCGCTGATTGTTCATTAAAGCCCGCATGTAAAGTTATGAAATCAAAGTATCACCGCTGTGCCGGTCGGAGTGGGGGGTGTTAGGTTTTTTTCGTTACGGAATTTCTGGATTCGGTCCCCACGCTCAAGGCCCGCGATAGAAGCTATGCAATAGCTTAATAATTATTCACTAATTCAACTCAACCGAAAGTTAAGAATTCATTACGCAACGCAGGGTTACATAAGCGAAATACACTAGATACTTAGCGAGTGGTGGTTTTCCCGCCACACTACTACGTGTTGACTGAGGCAGCGCATCGGGAAAAGTATAGTAATGTCTCTTTATTTATTTATAGGGAATTCTGGTGAAAAATCAGGTACCTACTTTTCTTACATAATTATGATCTGAATCGAGTACCGCATGCTATCCGTCAATATCTAAAATTTGTCATCAGTTACCCTGTATACCTAAGTGCGTTCTACGTCTATAATAAAGACCAAAAGCGGAAGAAAGGGTAATTCAAAGGAACAGTAAGTCTTAAAGAATAAAAAAATTTAGGGCCATATGCTTATATTACAGTTGTTGGTTCAAACTATAAAAATAAAAAAAACTTAATATTGTCTTAAGTTTTCGCGATTCATGTTATTAAATAAAACACTTAAGCGTTAAATTTACATTTTAATTCGACGTTTCGGTGTCTTTGCAGACCTCGTGATCACGAGCGACACAAAAACAGACACAAAATCACGACGATAAAAAGAATTGTTAACGTGTGTTGCCGCAGCAGCTATATTTATATTAAAAGTAAAAGGAATAATCTGTACGAAAAAGTTTGTAGGTATACCTTTAACTACTACAAGTTAAATAACGAATAAATACACAAAGGTATACTATAACAACAAAGGTCTTCATCTTAACATGGTGCTTAAATTTCTTCAAGGGCAAATGGATTAGGGACTCGATAGACGACTTCCTTATGGCATATTAAGTTTAAAAGCCTATTTCCTCATTCGAAGTGCCTATTAGAAGGAACCTCGTTTTCTATAAGTTTAAGCAGATTTTAAGCAAAATTTTACCCAACTTAAAATAATCAACCAATATATAAACATTGAACAAACCAAAACAAAAAGATTTATCCCCTTTGGGTCTTCTAATAACTGCCTATGGCTATACTAACCCTTGAGGACTACGATTTAAACGACCACAGGTAACAACTACACGCGCCCGCCCAGCGCCCAACACCCAACATGCGACAGCCACGTGTAAATTTTTTTTGTGTATATAATTTAAGTCTATATTCAAACGTCAATAGATCTCAAATCGAGTGGCGGGAGCTGGGCACGCGCGGGGCGGCTGGTGGGCGGGAGCCAGTGGAACTAGATACTTGCAATTTGAGATGTATCTATTGGTATGTATTAACACTCAAATTATATACAACAAATTGCAAACCAAGTGATGAGACGCGTGGAGTACGCTGAGCGGGCGCGTGTGGTCTGGACGCTCTCTTAAGATCAAACTAGCTTGAAAAGCTTAGCGCCTACTACCCTAGTGCCTGCATAATGTGTTGCAATAAAATTTTACGCTTAGGACGGTCACATAAGATTAATGTAGATAAATGCAATTTAAAAATAATAAACTATAAGATGCGACTTTTATAGCTGGCTGGACTTGAATAATATATGTAAGGATGTCTGGCATATGAAGCGGGAAATCTAAGAGTAAATAAACTGCAGTACTTTCTAACAAAATATTATTCCATTTTCAACAGCGTTCCTCCCTTACAGCTTAGATTTGGTTCATAGGAATATATCATGCATGATATAGCGTTTTATATTATTTACTGCAACACTTTTATTTCTTTATTGCATTTAAATTTTCAATGCTTCCGTATTGTTAAAAATATTACTGAAGTTTGTTCTTATAGCAAAATAGCTCACTTCTAGGAAGACAGAAAACCAATTACTTTAATTCGTTGTAAGTCTTCTACGGGGCTTATGTTTGAATCTCGATAATTTGTTTTAAGGGTGAAAATAAACAATAGCATCGTTCAGGTATCGGCTGGCTGCAAGATGAATGGTGATGAAATTGGACTACAGTGGTGGTGAAAAATCCACGAAGCCACAACGGGCGGGTGAGCTTTATGGAATAAAATACCGCGAATTTGACTTCTTGTGTGTATTTCACAATTTTGAAGATTTTAGGATATGTACAAAGATCGAAATATTATTTACTTTAACTAGAAACTATTTGATTATATTAATCCCACTTGTTGCCGCGATGAACGGTCGAAAAAAAAGACTACATATTTTTATAGAAAATATCCATCAACATAATATTATTTTAAAGTTTTTGCATTTAAAATGCTTAATTACTCTTAACTAAATGAAAACATGTGTTAAATAAAAATCACCCGACCAGGACTCGAACCTCGGGTGGTCTTAGCTGCAAAGCTATATACCATTAGATGGAGCTACGTTAGCAATGTAACGTAAAAACAAAAATTAAGTTAGGTAATTTCGAGGCGTACCGCCAGGCCCCGGTAGCTCAGTGGGAGAGCACTCGTCCAGCAAACGAGAGGTCCCAGGTTCGAGTCCTGGTCGGGTGATTTTTATTTAACATATTTTTTCATTTATTTAAATCCACCAACATCTTCAACCAACAAATAAATTACGCAATCCATCACAACAGCCTCGCAAGGGGTGCCTTGATAATTTATTCAACACATTTTAATGTTCGTTTAAAGGTACGCGCTGTGATTTTTTATACAAACAGTATTTTGAAAAAAAAAAATTATGGTCATTAGTTTTTACATAGAGACTAAAGCCAGTTGAGAAAAATATTGTTTTAGTTGCTTAATCAGGAAACAAACTGTCTGTTTTTAGGGCAAAGTTCACGAAGCAATATCTGTCGAATTTTTATCATACCAGAACTAATAACTCCAAGAATTTTGCTCTTTTAGATTGAATTTGAATTAAATTCACTATCAGCAGTCATTTATATAACGGATGCTGTAAACCACCTGTGAACCAATCTTTAACCTAGCGACAAATCTAATGGATAAGTGAATCAGTTCGCTTGTTGTACGACGCGACGGGGAAATCTTTGTTTTCTCTCGACAGGGAAATCTCAGCGGGGAAGATAGTTGGAAGGAATATGTTGTAGATTACTCGGTTTAAAGATTGCCTGTTCTGTTGAATTTCATGGCTAAGTTAAATATTACATCGTACATATACCATACAAATGTACTAACTACGAGGTCCTTCTTTATGATACAGAAAATTGTGGTAATAATACATTGTCGCCTTCCTGTTAATCTGTATTCACTCTTATATCATACTCTGTAATACAGATACTAGAATCTCTCTACTCTGTGGTCATTACTAGCGTCAGACACATTGTAATTTCTATTGAAATAAAGCTCTAATTTAGAAAGAATTAAATTTCCGTAGAAATCCGTGTATTTCATTTAATAATATCAAAAAGGAACTACAAACCTGTTAAATATGGTAGAAATTCATAAATCTATTTTCATATTAAAATATTTTAATCAATTTCCAACTAAAAGTAATAAACTGTAAAAACGGTTGAAATCCATCTTTATTATATTAAAAACATTTGAATCAGTTTCTAACAAAAGGCCGCATCTTCCTGAACCGTCTTCAGCTATATTGCTAAAGCCTCATAAAAGAATAGTCTTATGTCATAAATTAAAAAAGCGGATACATACTCGGATTACTCCATAGAATGGAAAAAAATCTTACGCTCCATTACCTGAAACAAACAACGCAATCATTGTTATAAATTATGTTTAGTAGAAAAAGGAACAAATAGATTACTTTGGGATGAGAACACGCTTAAAAATATTTTTTATTAAATATTCTTTAAAATCGAAATATACACAGAGGACTACGGGTTCGTGGAGTTTTCGTAGTCAGTAGTTGCATCTGTTTATTTTCCGTATAGCACTGAAACAGGTTTTTTTTGAATAAGTTTGATTTCAATCGTAAAATTCATACATATAATGGAAAATTTGTGTGGCTTAAGGGACAACCTGCTTCTTTTCCACTTCTGTTTCATTCAGAGAAGATAAATTAACGACTACATTAAATGCAAATATGATGTGTTTATGCATTCATAAGGATTTCTTGAAACATTTTCGTTCCACCCGCAAAGCAAGTTGTAACAATCATGAATTTAAAAAATATGTTTTCAAATAAGAAATGTTGGACATTAAAGTTTATTTCTAATAATTTTACAAGTGCACTTACGGGTGCACATTTTAAAATAAATAGAAATTTCTAGCGGTATTCTATGAACTAATATCTATATCTATAATCATAATGTGTAAACACAGTTCAAGCACACTGAAGTCTAATTTAATTCAACTGTGAATAAGTGGACCAGTAAATACAAATTGGAACAGGGAGCAACTTGCACACCAATTAGAACTAGTTTGAGTGCTGGGAACAAAGCATTTCTAATTAGGTACCATGACAGTTGTGCTGTGGAGTAACGCTTGCTGTCGGAACAATGTCTTGATTATAAAATACAATTGAAAATGGTTAGTTAAAATGAAAAAAATATTTTCCACTTATAGGGCACCTCATTTTAGGAGCTATCATTGCTTACTATAGCAATCAGCTGGTATATTTACGACTTGAATAGCGTTTATAAAAATAGGTCCTACCATACCCTGGCAAATAATTCAATGTAGTAAAATTAAAGTTCCAGTGTGCCCACTTTATTAAATAATTTTAAATACGATAAGATGATTTTATCTATCCCACAGTTAGTTACGTATCTTGGACTCAAAATAAAATTTAAATTACAGCGTGGGCAATGCGTAGGCGTTTCGGCAAGGATAACATGCTATAATGGAGATTTCAAAATCTCAAAAATGTATTGTGACTCTAATGTAACAGTAATGTAACATTCTACGCACTACACGTCCAAATTCGCAACGTGCTTAGAATGTTACAAGTTCCATTACAGCAATCTGTACGGACCATAATAAGATTATTCACTTTAGGTATCGTGTCCCACCAACATCATAAGGCTCGTGTTCTTAGAGCTTACTGAGTTGTTGATCGTAGCTCAAGCATAAATTTGTTGTCGATAGAGAACTTTCAAAACATTTACTTATGCAGATTTCAAGGCTTTCAAAATACGAGCCACAAACGCCGCGCCGTTTTCATTCGACGACTATTTTGGCGATGGGGTAAACCTGTTTGCCTCAGACGCCAGTGGTTGCTGGTTCGATTCCCGCACGGAACAACAACAAAAAAAGTGTTCCGTGTTTGGGTGTTTACCTATTTATGTATTTATATTCTAGGTTCCCCCTAGTTCGCTACATGGTATCCCATAACACAAGCTATGCTTACTTTGGGGCCATGTAGTTAGTGTGATTGTCTGGGGATTTTATTTATTTATTTATAATATTTTCTTTATTTCTCCGTCAGTGAGGACACCCACGGCGGTACCCCTTCATATGAAGTTGATACCTACTTGCATCCTGAGATCACGCACGATACGCACGCGAGTAAATGGGCCGTATTCGATATTACATTTTATTATTTTTAAGTCTCTCCAATGACAAATTTTACGATGTGAAACGTGACAGCCTCATACAAAAACAATGTTTTTCTCTTTCTGTCACGGCATTAAGGAATACTTAAAATAAGAGAATTCAATTAAAAATACTTTTAACCGGATTTATCGCGTATATTTATATTTTAAACTTTAACTCGACGTTTCGGTGTCTTTACAGACCCAGTGGTCACGAGCGACTAAGGTGTCAAGCGTCAGATTGATAGATGGAAAAAGTTATACATCATCATCTCCATTTGTTTCTCAGTCTTCGAGCGTAGTACACAAAACGAGCGACAGTATCTTGAGTTTTGCTTGCTGGATGTTAGATTTAATGTTTTTCAGGATAGGGTCCATTGTCGGTGATAGTTTCCAACCATCTTCTCTATTGAAATTAGGGTGTTTTTTTTATTTCAATCGCTTCTCTGATCATTCTAGGAATGTGATGCTTCTCTCTAGATAAAATTTTCACAGAGTAAAACCTTAAGTAGTGGTTGGGCTTGTCCATGGCATGCTCACAAAATGCAGACTTTGAAGCTCTTCGATTTTTAATATCAGCTATGTCTTCTTTTACGCGGGTTGATACGTTTCTTTTCGTTTGACCAATGTAGGAAAACCCACAGCCGCAGTCAATCTTGAAAACGCCTGGGTCTTGTAAAGGGATGCTGCATTTAACTGAGCGAAGATGTTGACTTATTTTTGAATTAGGTTTAAATATTGTTTTTATTGAAGCGCGCCTAAGAATGTTTTTCCTATAAACTATAAACAAACCCAGTAAATCCTATCTAATTAATAACATCTGTTCATCGGTTTAAGCGTGAAAGGTTAACAAACAGATAGATTTATACTATTGCGCTGGACTGTGTGCGAAAGAAAAACAGAATGTGCCAGCTGCTTCTCTTCCCGGGCATACTGAAAAAAGTCAGTTAAGGGACTGAGGTGTTATGGGAGGTTTTTGTGGGCGATAGGCTGACCCCCTGTCACTGCAATAGTCTCTCTCTACTATTGTATTGCCTCCAAATTTGTCAAAGGTGACATCAGATGGTTTTATAACCTCTGGTGTTCTGCCTACCCCATAAGCGATACAAGCGTGAAGTTATGTTTGTATGTATGTACATTAAGTTATTTAACAGGACAAGTTTAGACAGGAAATACAAAGTATACTATAATATGCCTGCAATCGTAAAAACTAATTTAGTGCAGGCACTGCTCTAAAGATATTTGCCTTCAAACTTTAAAGTACCAATGGAAAGTAGGTCGAAAGACACAACAAAGTAAAAAAATACTTCTATAAACTACGTTATTTAAGGAAATTGCATTTTTAAAGGGTATAAAATACAGTTCCTGCCGCCGTATTGTTCATTACAACCAGCTTTTAAGCGTAGCTATTGAGTGTAATTGAGAGTAAAAGTAAATCGGAACAGGCCAGGCGTGCTTTTGTAAGAAGATGTTTTGAGCAGTAATTTTGCGTATTCTAATTCTCAATAATAGTAGATATAAAATAAGCACACTAGTATACAGTGTTTTCATCCTATTTAGTATAGAATATTTTTTAAGCTAATGTGGCACTATTTGTGGGTACCTGTAAAGCTTTTGTTTCTTCCCTAAAGTTCACAAATAAAGTTATAGGAACAATAGTTCGTTTCCATACCAGCGTCTTGTAAGAACGCATGACATGTGATGAGATAGACCGTTTCACATAGCTGAAGGTTGTATAATATTTCCCTGTAATACCTATTGTTTTTATTTGCTGTGTGATTAAACATAATTCGTTTCATTATATAAAATCATCGTAGTGGAAACAAAGCTTCAACAGTTGTTTTGACAGTTCTCTGAGGAGATATGCTTTCGACATGATCAACGTTTTTAAACGTAACAAGTAAATGTTTACGATAATGCAGTCAACTTTTCATCTTACAAGGCGAAAACAGGTTTTCAAAAATACATACATACTTAACTTCACGCGGTCTTCCTTTGAGATAGGCAGAGACAAGGCAACCCATGTGTTCCAGACATACCTCTTTCGATTTCAAAAATAGTATTTAATTAAAGTAGGTAAATAAGAAAATCTAGGAACATACAATACACAATTAAGAGCTAAAGTAAACAGAACTCATAACAAACATCTGCAGATCACACAAACGTTTTTCACAGCTAGGAGATCGAAACCGCATCTCATGCGTCTTAATTAGCTTTTCACCCGTTGCGCTGCGGAAGTTGCGGTAGAAAAGTATCAAACTTCTATTTATATAAGGATATTAAATTTGATTATGATACTGCCGTGGCTTTATTTAACGCTTGCCGTCCTTAACATATTAATAAAATCTTTCCCCTTTCAAATCCCTCCATAACAAAGCCGCACCGTTTTCTACACGCAACAGACTTATAGCTTACATAGGATCTCATCATAGGTCTTTATTAATATTGTTACCTCTTCATAGTGGAATTACTACAGTGTAAGGCAGGTAATTGAGTTGGTTACCATCATAAACGTATCTGCGTGTCTACAGTGCGACGTGGGTGTTAATAAGGACGTAAAAAATATTATCAACTTGTTTTAGGTACTTATTCAAATTACGATTGCAAATTTTATCAAAAAACTGAGAACATCAATTTTTAATAATAATTCTACATTTTTCGTCCGTTTTGTGAGGAATAAAAGTACAGTTTTATTAATGGTTAATTTTTAATATTTATAAATTCAACATGTGGGATGGCTGTTATATTTCTTTTTCTGTTATTTTCTTAATTGAGCCGTTACGTGGCATCGCATATTTTAATTTTTTGTACGAAAATAAATTTTGTCGCGCATATTTTTACTTTTTTACTATTTATTTTTATACAGTGATAAATAACTACTTGCTGGTAGAGGTCGGCCTGAGTAGCTTGCAGCCTATATGAAATCTGCATTATTAGACCACCCACATAGATTTGAATGTATCTCGGTAATTCGTTTTAAGAATCAGTTTCTTACAACATTTACACAACATCTGCCTGATGGAAAGTGATGATGAACAATTACATAGTAAACGATAACACGGGTTAGTTCCACGATGCGATGCATACTAACTTCACCAAAATAAATAAAAATCGAAGGAAAATAAAAGTAAGCAATTTTTCCACACAAGCAACATAAGCCATTTCAAACCATATTTTGGCAATTCAAGGCAACACCACGGATTTATAGACCCTCGCAACGTAGCGCACTCATATGGGAGCCTACATAACGCCTGCAGATACTTTACTGCACAAAACTGGGTCGCTTGTGTCAACGACCGAAGCTCGCGGATTCATTAGAATAAGGGCTGATTGCGCTACGATGCAGTGAAACGAAGAAAGTTTTAAGATTTTGCATTAATTCCTTGAAAACAAAGTCAAAAATATTAGCAATTTCAGAAAAATAAACGTTCAGATCAAAAAGTCAGACGATAAAATCATGAAATGAATAATGGGGCTGTTGCAGCTAAAATTAATTTAACGTACCTCTAATGGCACACAATAAATAAGAAACCTTTGAATTATGAACCAATTAGGTTCAGTCAGGAACTGCATTAAGTTTCTAAACAATTCCTATAAATATTGCGTTGACATTTCACGGTAAAATATTTATTTGAACTTATCCTCAAAATGGATTGGCAGCTATTTAAAGTAATTTTCATTTACAAAAAGCTTTAGTTGTGACATTTTCAGTTTTGCTTTAAAAAGAAAAACAAAATTCTGAATGTCGGTCCTGCAAGAAATCTGCGACATGAAAAACAAACTTACCTCGACCTACAATTTTTGACAACCCTGACCTGACCTTAACTTAATTCATGCGCATTAGCTCGGTTTCGACAATTTGCGAAAATGAAAGATTTGCGGTTCCGTCCCAGAGTCAAGAGATCAGAAAATTACCTTGACCTACCTTCCCACCACCCACAATTAAAAAAAGATTTCTATCTTAACTACAACTTGCAAGTAGATTAAGGTCGATTTTTTTTCGCTCTGTGAGCTAAAGCGTTATGTAAATTAGGCGTTAGGTATAAGAAAATTCAATTTTGTGTAACTTTATACGCCGAAGTTGCTTTAAGAGAAATTTAAATTTCCTTCAAGATTTTTACGAGATTGTAGTAAAACTTCATTGCTTATAAGATGATGGGGCTATTACGTTTTAGCTTTGGAGTCGTCAGAGTCTAAAAGTAATTTTGATCTTAATGACGAACTCTTCGATTTATTAAACTAGCTAAATCGACTTTAGATTCTTACGGCCAAGGTTTTGCCTCAAAGGGCAACGGAGATACTGACAAAAACCTTCAATATTTAATATTCGCGGTATTTCGTTGAATTAATTCTTCTGATTAAAAAAACATGTAGCTTTTATGTTTACGGCGGAGTTAATTTGAAACTGAAAGCTAGGTATGTAATACTAAATATATAAGTAAGGAAACTTGCCTGTAAATGTAGAAACATTAAAATTTGTGCAAAATTAAATTTGCAAAAATCTCCGTTCATGCTCACCCCGCGTTCCTGAACCAACCAAAAAAGAAGGAAAAATGTGCCGACCGCACCGATTTTTTCCTAAAAATCTTTAGGCACGCAAATTTTGCCTATGGGGATTTTATATTATGATAGCTACGGAATATAAATCAGGCCTTTGTCCGGGCTGTCTACGTGATTCATTTTTAAGTATACACAGGCTTTTAATTTTTTTAACATTTGCACAAATTATTTTTACTCCCACAGCACACTTAAAATATGACAGGGTACAAGTTAAATTTCATGATAGGTGTTTTACATTAAATAATATGCTCAACCAATCTATTGGTATTTGAAGAATTTGAAAAAAGTAGCAAAATATTATAATTTTTCCAATGCAATTTTTATCCATGCCTCTAAAACTTTCGATAGCGATTGACCATCATTTTTTGATAATATCGAAATTTTCTAATGGCTACCTTTTAGTACTTATCAGATTTTTTAATACAGTACATATTAATTATTTGGAAAGCGGTGGCAACACTAGAATATAATATACTTTTCAACACACTTGCTCGTAAAGTGAGCGTTATTCTATTGAGTTTAGAACTATAAACTGGGCTATAAGTCACGCGTGCATAATATATTATACCCTAGTGCATAATATAATGAATCCTACAAAGTTGAATTGTACCTTTGTGCAAATAACATGCGAGAAAACAGAGCATATTTTATTGGTCCGGGTTATACACTAAATATTTTCAGAAATAACAAAGAGGTTTTATACCACTTCAAATCCATATACATTTTTAAATGTTTGCGCCTTATATTAGTAAAATAAATTTGTATATTAAACAAATTATTCACAATTTACAATCATTTGTCATAAAATATTAAAATATTTGCATTTACCACTCCAAATTAAACATTTTCATTTAAAATAGGCTGTATATGCTATACAGACATTGACACATTTGACGGAAAAAAAAAACCTACGCGCATGCGCGAGGTTCGGCGCCATTTTTCAATCACAATTCACAGCTTTGTTATCAAGTGTGTTTGTTATTTTATGATCACGTATGTCTGTCTTTTACTCACAAGTGTGTTGAAAAACGTCGTATGTGACTCGTGAGCGTTGCTCGGCTCATTATTAAGCCCTCGCCTGCGGCTCGGGCTCAAATCACAGCCTCGACTGTAATTAGCAACTTCGCTCACTTGTTACATAATATACTATTATAAGACTCTTTGGAAGACTCAAGTTTATTGAGAAGGCATTGTCGTAGATCCAGAACGGTGCGGTTTCCTTCTCAAAATGCTTGTGGTAGTTTGAGTGTAAAACACTTAACGTTTAGAAAAAAATGCCAGAATTTGTTTCCCTGCTTCAGTACCGTAACCGTTCGGTACCTATAACTTACAGAACACTTTTGCATCTCGCTTAATGATTATATAGCCTTTTATCATTTTATGCCACCTTTGCGTTGCCTCAAGTCCCTCATCTAAAAACTAGTGCGGCACCAATCTCGGAATCTTTCGGAGTTGTTCAGGAGATAATCATTCATTATATGTCAGTTTCAATATTGCCGATCCAAAACCAAAATATTAACTTGACATGCAAGTTCTTCGATTACTCTAAAATTTTCTTCTACTTTTGGCATTTGCTAATATTCCCAATTCACCTACAACTCTTCTCAATATATCCAACTGTTTTAAAACTGAAGCGCACCAAGAAGAAAGTTCAAAGAATTCTTATTATACCTTTTTTAAAGTGTTTGAAAATCATAACTGCGCCAAATCGCATCGACTAAAATCGAGCTCAATTGCTGTGAGAAACTTCGAGAAAATTCTGCTGAATTAATAAAAACGATTGTATTTTACACGATATAACTAAAATATAACTTTTATATTTGAGCACAGGATCCACCTCATTAGAGTTTGCAGGCCCAGTTCATGATTATAACTAATTACAGAGGATAGGATTAATGATGCGGTACCTCTCCAAGCTTATGGGTGAAAAAGATTCTTGTTTCCGTAGTTTCATTGTCTGATTCTTCCATTAAATGGAACGATTAAACATTGGTATTATGGCGGAAGGAATAAGGACTGTCGTACTCACGCAGGTATATTGCATCATAACAGGGCAATGCCAGAAGAAGTTAATAAATGTTCCACTTTGAAAGAGAAGTAAAAATATCGTCATATTACATGTCAATTTGCACGAACACAACTTTTAATGAAATTAAACACCTCATATTTTCTCACGAATAACTCCGTCCATTGATCAATTCGTGGATAGTTTTGAGGCGCGGGGCTTGGTTTCATCTACACCTATACAATTAAGTTCAAGGGTTTGTTTTTTTTTTTTATATTGTAAGGATAGGACGTTTGTCTTCCATGCCACCTGATGAAAAGTGCGCATGAAGACTATGGTGTTACACGTCCATCCACGAGAAACCTATTCACTCGACACTTAAAAGTTCCAGGACTGTAGTGGTCAGGAAAAACAGACGCAGGCGGATTGTTCCACTCCTTGGCAATCCGTAGCAAAAAGGAACTATCGAAGCGTTTTGTTCGACTTTTTGGTAAATCCACTATATAGGGATGGAAGTTCTGTCTGCGTTTGTATGTTTGAACGCGTTCAACTTAGGTATTATCAGTAGGACTAGAAATAATGATTTTGTATTTGATAGCCTAAGTCGTGAGATGTTAGAAACTATACTTCATAAAGGAAATGACCTGATTCATTAACGGATTAAATCGGTCCAATTCACAAGATAAACGGGATTAATATCAATATCGCCTCTATGATTTCATAATTCTCTTATAAATAAACAAAAAATGTGTTTGGGCATCATAACTACTAACGTTGAACGAATTTTATTTAAACAAAAAACTTCGGCTCAAATTTATCCGCACGGAACAAATTAAATGAGCTCCAATGGGTCTCGTTTTAATTTCACGCAATTTCCATTCAAATTGTTAAAATTTTGGCATAATTTTAAACCCCATAGGAAATGTAAAGCACTTATTTTATCAGTGCAATCAACATGAAACGCAGATAAGAAAAGAAATTTCGTTAATTTGACGGTGGATTGTAGCTTCTTTTTACGAGCGATCTTGTTAACTTTAGTAGAAACTTAGTAGATTTGACAGTTTCAGTCATAAGGTATTTCACAGAAATATTAAACTTTTATTTTCGTATGATAAAATTTCGACTCTACATATCATCATTTTGGCTTGTTTAGCCACTTTGAAAACAACAAAGTGTGTTAACTTACGGTGTATTTCCAACAATGAATCTTTGCAGTGTAAAATTGTATTGCCTGCATTTGAATTTTGTACTTAACTTTTTCCTTAATAAAGAAGAGGTTATTTGAGGAGCGCTTGTATTTCTGTTTGTTTGTTCCCGATTAAATCAAAAAATGTTTTGAAGCCCATTGAATATAAATTGGCATAATTAAACTTGTTATGCAACAAGATTATATTAGAAAGTTTCTCGCAGGATACGGACTGAATGAATAATAAAAGCTTTATTTTACAAAACATAAATACATCGCGCATAAGTAAATCTATACTAATATATAAAGCTGAAGAGTTTGTTTTTTGTTTGTTTGTTTGAACGCGCTAATCTCAGAAACTACAGGTGACATTTGAAAAATTCTTTTTGCATTTGATAGCCCAACTTTTGATGAAGGCTACATTTTATCCCGAAATTCCCACGGGATCAAAAGTTACGCGGGTAAAACCGCGCGCGGTTGCTAGTTTTAGTTTTATGATAAGGTGTCTTCCTTTTCTCAAGGGATTCATCCCGTATGTGGTACTATGTTAAGTCTTGCTTTACAAATTAAGTAATTACACATTCACAATAGACTTAAATCAGTCTTCATATAAAGGAAGACTTTTTTGATCGTAAGTTCAGTTAAATAAATAATTTTGATTACCTACGTAAATAATTTTCTAAAGCACTTCCAAAGAAAAAAGTGATTCTGCTAAAATTTTATGAGAATGTATGCGAAGGTCCAATTTCACCCTACACACTAGTGTACAGTCACGTGCATTATTATGTACACACTTCGCAACTTATTCAGTTGTGATAAGGTTTATATTCCAATGAAAATGTATACATATTATTAGACGTGACTGTACATGCACAGTGGTACGGATTCAAAGTACATAAAAATACTAAAAAAATTAAGACTTAAAATTTACACAGTATTATACAGGGTGACTGGTATGTCACTTTTGAAATTCGAGGGCGTGATATTTTGAGATCATACATGAAGAGAAAAAATATAATAAATAATAATTATTTACTGAGTAAACTTAACCGAAATTTTAAGAATTGATTACGCAACGCATGGTTACAATAGGCAGAGATGCGAGTGCCAGGTCACGTGCCGCGATTGACTCAGGCGTAAAGTTAAGTAAATAGTTACAAAACTTTATTTATTTATAGGGAATTTAAGTGAAAAATTAAGTACCTACTTTTATTACACAATCATGACCAGAATCGAGTAGAGAGTGCTCTCTTTCAGTATCTAAAATTTTTCTACAGTCACCCTGTATAAAAATATGATAAATTAATACATTTAAAGATTCCCATTCAATGAAACTACAAATTCAATAAGGCTTTATTAAAATAATAAAAACTTAATCCTAAACATGTCTCGACGGATCGCAGTGGAGCGTACAGGCACCTTTGTCAGTAAAGCGGTTTTCATTTCCCCCGCAGCCAGAATAGAACATGGGCATGCAAGTCCGCCGTACGACATCGTAGAACCACACCAAGAACATCCTATCACATTGTCCTTTTGAGGGCACTTGATAGCAGTAGTAGGGTACTTTGCCCAGACTTGAAGGAAATGGTCCATCTACAGGCCCTGTGTTGAATTAAAAATGGAGCTAAGAATCACGGTTTATTAATTACATGTACAATATAGGACAGGCTTGACTTAAACAACTTTCTCCAACAGTCGGAATTTCTATGGGTTATCTATCATCTAAGAGACAAAGAGGTTAGAGTTGTAATCTTTTGAGCTTTCTTAATGCTGGTTGGTGGATGCGACGATTTTGTAGCAAATGCACCGATGTAGCTTCTGACAAAGTATGAGTATTATATTATAAAAGTACGATGCCGTATCAATCGATGTGAACGCAAACGACAACGGTAAGTGGTTTGTTACCGTTTAAGTTAAATTAATAAATGACCGCCGTGGATAAAGGTATCTAAGAAAGTAAAATTCGCTCGATGGTATGACTCAGGATTCGTCTCTCTTGCTACTACCATCTATATAAAGTCAGCCGTAAAATGACGTCATTCCGGCCATGATTTTTATATATTTTTGCAATACAGGGTGTCCCGCTTCCCCTATATAATACTTTCTCAGAGGTATTCTATTACCCATAAGGATAACAGAAAAAAATTAAAAAAATAAAAATTCAAAATTTACTTTTCAATTTTTGTATGAAAGAAAATGTCGAAATTTATTGCTGACATACAAAAATTGAAAAATAAATTTAAAATTTTTCTTTTTTTCATATTTTTTCTGTTAATAGAATACCTCCGAGAAGGTATTATATAGGGTAAGCGGGACACCCTGTATATGTTTTATGAAAAGCCATTCTTCTGAATCCATGTGCTTTGTTTTACACCGCATCGTCATAGGGCGTGATTAAGATCAAACGTCATTATTAACATGCACTGCACGTAATTAACAGTTAATAGGTGTTGTCAGATATAACACTTAAAATCGCATGTCTTAAGAGTTTTGCGGATGTATCTTCCTCTTTTTCAGGAAAGCGAACTTGAAACTTTATTGTACTAATTTATGAACTGAAGAGATTATGAAACTATGTCTCATTGGTTAACTAAACATTCAATCAACTTTACTTACTTCCGTCTTTAACATAATCATGTAGGTCTCTCATGGGTGAGTAAGCTCCATAGCATTGACATATATACAACACGAACACAACACAAACCAATATGTTTCTCATAATTTTTGATTACATGTAGACTTTCCGATGATTGGAAACAATCACTGCCAAAGCAATTGGAAACAACCAAGCGGAACATTGATGCAGTTTATTACTACGTCGTTTAAATTATAGATAACCGAGGCATGTGCAACAATGGATTATTGCAATTTTAATTTATGTTTTTAAATATGAAAACTGGAACTGTAGTGTGAACAGCAACAGCAACAGGCAGATAAGTTAAAGAATTCCATCCATGCTGGACTGGGAGCAAGGGAAAAACATAGAATGGGGACTGGAAACTGCTCGCGTCCGCAAGGTTTAGCCCTCGATGCCTTGTACGTGGTCCCTGGGTGGTGCTAAACGAGCAGTAAAATCTGGTGGTAGGCTTCGGCCGTGGCTTGTCACCACCCACTAGACAAAACCATGCCGCCAAGTAACCTAGTTGCGTTCCGGCATGATGTCTAGTGTAGCCATTGAGGAGGATAGGTCTGAGTAATCGTGCTGCATCGGAGAACTGTTTACAACTCGTAGGATAATGACTCACCGGGTAACTCGTTTTGGAGGGTAGCGGGATCCGAAGCACGGTGCACCGCTGGCCGACCGCAGGTAGTAGGGGGCCCAAGTAGCATGCCAGCCACATGCAAAAGGCTGCCCCGCCACCTCGCGAAAAATCCCGGGAGGCTCCATCGTGCCGGTTGGCGACCGGTTTGAGAGGACCCGATGGCGAACTCGGGGGGGTTCGGGCGTCCCCGCGGTCTCCAAGCGAGTTTCCCAATGGTGCGTCACCCCTATCGAGTTGCTTGGTTCCATTTGCAGCGCTTCACTCAACTTCTGTTCTCCTCCCTATTCACTCCACTCCAAAACTAATGAAAGGTCCAAAGAAGAGTAAGGTAACACAGCGGTTGCACTTCCTCTCGTTTAAAGTGCACTTCTGTAACATCCGAGGAGTGCACTCCAATCTCAATGATGTCCACCACCACCTCGAGACGGAGAGACCCCACCTACTCTTCCTAACGGAGACGCAGATCTGTGATCCGTCAGACTCGGCATACCTTTGTTACCCAGGTTACATCCTGGAGTCCAAATTCCACCCGCACCCGGGGTGTGCATGTATGCCAGTGACAAGATCTGTTGTCAGCGTCTCCGTTACTTAGAAGTGCCGGACCTTTCAGTTATGTGGGTTCACATAGATACCGGCCTAGACCAAATGGTATACGCTGGTATCTATCAGTCACACAGCGGAGATCGGGAGACAACGAGGCTTATGGACTATCTCAGCAGTACAGCGGACAAGGTTCAGCAACGTTTTCCCACAGCGCAGTTGGTGTTCCTGGGGGATTTTAACGCACACCACGGACAGTGGTTATACCCGTTTCGGGACACTGACCATGCTGGTAGAGAGGCTTTTAAGTTTTCGCTCACTCATGGCCTCTCTCAGCTTGTTGACGAGCCTACGCGCATCCCAGACGTTGCTGGCCACACTGCTTACTGCCTGGACCTTCTGCTGACAACCGATCCGGACAGATATTCGGTGTCCGTCACTGCACCCTTAGGGACATCCGATCACTGTCTGGTGAAATCTGTATCGCAGTACTCGCCACCTGACACCCGACCAAGTGGTTCTAGGCGAGTATGGCGTTACAAGTCGGCAGATTGGGATGAAATGCGACATTTCTTCGCATGTTATCCGTGGCGGCAAGCTTGTTTTACATCAACCGATCCATCGTGCTGCGCTGATGCAGTCTCAAGTGTGATAGGTCAAGCAATGGAGTTCTTCATTCCCTACGCTGATCTATCCCTTGAAACCAAAGCTCGCCCATGGTTTAGTGCTGAATGCTTTTCCGCTGAAAAGCGTAAGCGAGAAGCGTACAAAGCCTGGGCAACCGCTCGCAGAAGCAAAGCCGTGGATTCGCATGAACACAAAAAGAGGTACAATGCTGCCGCCAAGTCCTGCAAAAAGGTGATCAAGAGAGCTCGTTTCGCCCACATAGGCTGTATCGGAGACAGAATAGCCTCATACCCCTCGGGAAGTAAAGCTTTCTGGTCCCTCGCCAAGTCGGTCGAAACGAACTTTTGTCGCCCGTCGCTGCCGCCTCTGCGGAAACCTGACGGTTCTCTGGCCCACACCGCTAAGGAAAAGGCGGATTTATTTGCCAGTATCTTTGCGGAAAATTCTCGTCTAGATAGCCAAGGTAAAATCCCACCCCAATTACCTCAGTTCGGTCCTACAATGGGTACCGTTCATATTCGCCAAAAGGAGGTTCTTAAGTGCTTGCTGCACCTAGCCGAGAATAAGGCTAGCGGTCCAGACGGTATTCCTGCAGTGGTGTTGAAACGCTGCGCAGCTGAGTTGTCTCCCGTTTTGACGCGTCTCTATAGACTCTCTTTGGAATCTGGTAAAGTCCCCAAATCCTGGAAGCTGGCTAACGTACAACCAGTATCGAAGAAGGGAAGCCGTGCTGAACCTGTCAACTATCGACCAATTTCAATCACCTCCATACTTTGTAAAGTCATGGAACGTGTATTGAACAATCGACTCCTGGCATACCTTGAGACCAACGAGCTCCTAAGCGATAGCCAATATGGTTTCCGCAGGGGACGCTCGACCGGCGATCTTCTCGTGTATGCCACACACTTATGGAGTGAGGCCTTGGAGGGTCATGGTGAAGCAATAGCTGTATCCTTAGACATCTCCAAGGCCTTTGACAGGGTCTGGCATGATGGTCTCTTAAGCAAGCTTCCAGCATATGGCATACCGACCGGGCTCTGCGACTGGATATCTGATTTTCTGAGGGAACGGTCGATTCGAGTAGTCTTAGACGGCTACTCCTCTGACCTAATGGCAATTAATGCCAGGGTACCTCAGGGATCTGTTCTCTCTGCAACTTTATTCTTGCTGCACATTAATGACCTCCTAACACCAGGCATTATTGGATATGCTGATGACGGCACTGTTGTTGAGAGATATATATCCAATGCGCGAACGAGCGCCCATGAAATCCAGGTTTTGAGAGAGTCTATGATTGAGCGCGTTGATTCGACCTTGTGGAATGTGTCCGATTGGGGTGAATCTAACCTGGTCAAATTCAACGCCTCCAAAACACAAGCGTGTCTATTCTCCGCAAAAAAGAGCACCTTTACTCTTACGCCCACTTTCCAGAATGTATCTGTTCCCATCACCGATCAACTAGGGCTTTTGGGCGTCACTATAACGTCCAAATTAAACTTCGGACAACAAATTGAGTCTATGGCAAAAACGGCTTCCAAAAAATTGGGTATCATCTAGAAGGTCCGGCGGTACTTCAGCCCTGAACGGCTCCTCAACTTATACACAGCCCAAGTGAGGTCTTGCATGGAGTACTGTAGTCACCTTTGGGATGGTTCTGCCAAATACCAGCTCGAAGCGCTAGACTCTGTTGACCGAAGAGCCCGAAAACTCATAAATAACAACAACCTTAAAAATAAAAAATTGCAGACGCTGGAGCATCGTCGTAAGGTTGCTTGTTTGACAGTATTTTATCGGCTACATTTTGGTGAGTGTGCGAGTGCTCTTTTTGACCAAATTGAACCCACCCCTTTTTACCACCGGACTACCAGACGCAGACAGAACTTCCATCCGTATATAGTGGATATACCAAGAAGTCGAACAAAACGCTTCGATAGTTCCTTTTTGGTACGGATTGCCAAGGTGTGGAACAATCTGCCTGCGTCTGTTTTTCCTGACCACTACAGTCCTGGAACTTTTAAGTGTCGAGTGAATAGGTTTCTCGTGGATGGACGTGTAACACCATAGTCTTCATGCGCACTTTCCATCAGGTGGCATGGAAGACAAACGTCCTATCCTTACAATATAAAAAAAAAAAAAAAAGCTGCTTCTCTTCCCGGGCATACTGTATAAATCAGTTAAGGGACGGAGGTGTTATCGGAGGCTTTATTGTGGGCGATAGGCTGACACCCTATCACTGCAATACTCTCTCTCTACCATTATCATGCCTCCAAATTTATCAAATGTTACATCAGGTGGTTTTATAGGTAACCTCTGGTGTTCTGCCTACCCCATAAGGGATTTAGGCGTGAAGTTATGTATGTATGTAATTTTAGAGTATAATTTATAAAGAAGTAAAAAATATAGTTACGATTTATCTATTAAATTTTAAGAGGTAGATCAGAATTTTCAGTAGTAGCTAGGTATTTAATATCTATGGTTTTCAATTTTAAAAGTGCATTCGTGTGCATACGGCTTTTATAGGTTTCTTTTGCGTTTAAAATACATAGACTTTATATAATCAGATTATCTTTAACGCAACATACTATTATTTGATTCAAATTAAGCTTCATCAGTCGCAGTCCTTACTCCTGAAATTATTAAATGCAAAAAGTAGCATTAATGCCACAAGGTACTTTATAGACAAGACTGACCTGATTTATTTTATAGATATTTTTTTACATAAACTCGGTAAAAAAAATTATCGGACATATTTGATATGAATTAGATATGTTAAATACGGCACTGAGACGTGGTCGCTAACTATGGGCCTTATAAATAAGCTTAGAGTCGCTCAGCGGGCAATGGAAAGGGCCATGCTCGGAGTTTCCCTGCGGGATCGAATCAGGAATGAGGAGATTCGCAGGCGAACCAATGTCACCGACATAGCCAGAAGGATTTCAGAGCTGAAGTGGCAATGGGCAGGGCACATAGCTCGCAGAACAAATGGCCGGTGGGGCAGAAAAGTTCTCGAGTGGCGGCCACGTACTGGGAGACGCAGCGTAGGCAGGCCCCCCGCACGATGGACCGAAGACCTGGTCAAAGTCGCCGGTAAACGCGGGATGAGGGCGGCGCGGGACCGAGCGACGTGGAAGACCTTGGGGGAGGCCTATGTCCAACAGTGGACGTATACAGGCTGTAGATGATGATGATGAAATATGTTAAAATCATATCTAATCTGGAAATAACTGGAACTGAAAAAATACCTTTTGGAAAGCAACAACTTAAAAACCTCTTATCAAATTTACTTAATCTCTTCAAAGACACTTATCATTCCGTACTTTTGAATACAAAAGCTTAAAATTTTCTGAGTCTTTTCTGAAAAAAATCTCCACAAACTTCGACAGAAACTTTCATAAAAAATACCAATACAACACTTTCTTGTAAAAGCTTAACTTAATTTGCCACCCAACGGCTTTGTTTGTCAAATACAAAAGCTGTCTCGCCTGCGACCCCAGAAAAAAACCGTAATGTCTTTTTTGAAACATTGTTCAAATCTTCCTGCCATGCTCTGTAATGTCTATGCTTCAAGAGGTTATCTATGGCTCTGATGCATGTTTCTCGATGGTAATTCACACAGATATGTACGATACGAAATAAATAAATTTAAACAAGCCTTTTATAGAATAAAATGTTATTTTATCAAACATTAATTACTCAAACGTTCCAGAGAACCTTTTACTAAAACTGCGCTACAGATAATTATCGTCAAGCCACTTATTAGATTAACAATAATCATATATTTTAAACTAGTAATAAAATCGAAAATAAGTCACATCAAACAAAAACACCACTATAAAGAAAAACAAAATCTGAAAAGAACCCCAATAGATTTCTTGTTCTTGAGTCATTGTTTGTTATAAATAGGTTCAAGACAAATTGCTTCAGAAGCGTGTCCTATAATTGGATAATACCACCATCTGTGGCTAATAAAAGGCAAATAAAAGCAAAATAAATACGGTATGAAAGCGAGAGCGCTCTCTTTGCAGTCGTAAATGTGCAACATTGTTTCTTGCTAGGAGTTTGTTTATTTTGTCTTGCTAAACGAACACCTTATATGCTGGAAAAACTAGGGTTGATATTCGATGAAGATGGAATGCGAAAGGATAATAAACAACAACAACAATCAATTTAGACATTGCGTTTTTCATTCCTATTAAAAATATTATGTTCTGTTTGCACAGAGGATTTTCTGGTATATAATGATTCAGATTAAAAAGTTCATTCGTCATTATAAAACTATGAAAGCTACATTTGAAGTATTACATTATGTGTCTAATCCTGACTAATCTGATTTTCTTAATCATAGATAGCAATGTTTTAGAGTGTATATTTCTTATTCAGACAGGACAATTACTTGGTGTTCTATCCATAGGTTGTGAAGATGCTTCAAGTTAATTGCTCCTTCGTGTTTCTTGAATTTCGCTTAATTTTGGTTTAATTAGAACCTTGTCATTTGACCCTAATGAAGCCATCGCAAATACAAGGAATACATGCGACGTATTTTTAGTACTAAAACGTTTCCGTATATTGTGGTAATAAAGGAGATTTCTTTATTATTTATAGCTGTTTTTTTTTTCGTATGAAAATTTTATATTTAGCGCCCCGATGTATTATACCTATGAATGCATATTTTATCGACAAACGAGCACCGAATCCAAATAATGGAGGTTAATTCGAAGCTGTCAATGATGCTTTACCGACTCTAGACAGTTGATTTTTCTTTGTTACCTTTTTTCTTTCGCTTTAAGGTTAATCTAACTATGCTTAAACATTACGTCATCTTATCAGATGAAAATACGTCAAATTAAAAAGTATGACATTTTTTGATTTCAAAATTATTTAATTAAATACTTTCCCCTGGTCGATGAGGGAGATGGGCTGTAGTTTATGCGCAGTGCTATTTGAGGTCTAAGAGACTTTAAAGACCAGCATGAACTACGCTTATAGATTCGGTTTCGATGGTTTAACGTGCCCTTCGAACCACAATAGATACAAAATCTAAAAGTCTATCGCCTAATGACAAACTGTTTTTATTTCTGTAAGCCATCTCCTCTTACTGGACACCCTAAATAATCGCTTGTATCATATAAAATGATCAAACATAATAGGAGAGTTTCTTAAGTTTTTAGTTTGTCTATGTCGGCAGGAGACTTTCGTAACACAGCGGAAACCGAAAATTTTAGTTCTTTCAGTGCTAATCTTAGTTGAGGTGATTATGCGAATATAATTTTTATTATAACAAAACTTTCAATGTTATTATACACACAGTCGTGGCAATACGTATAGATATAGCAAAGGAATATGGCAGATACAACAAAAGAAAATTATATTGGTGTTTTGGTGAAATTAGAAAGAATATACTAGGGCTGAAATGAAATCAGTGAAAGCAAATCCTTACTCCGTACAGCCTTATAATCAAACGAAGCTCTGAAATTCAAGAAACAATTCTTCACAACAGAAGCTAGAAATAAATAAAATAAATAAAAATACGGAAAATATGGAGAAGAACCAAATAAAATGATTCAATTAGGTACACCATTTCTGATATGATTTAATTAGGTATAACAAATTCATAAACGTAACAAACGAACTGTTGGAGTTTGAATGTGGCTGTATCTGTGGTCATATCCTCTTTGGTGGCAATTGGTAGGCAACACTTGACACATGTTAAGCGACAGCTTTAGAATCTTGGAATTTAGTCATAACAAATGGTTTGTTATTGATATTGTGTCACTTCTATCCTAGCTTCTCACCCGAAATGTGTTCTTATAAATGAGGAGCAGGCGAACAAATCCAGACTTGTAAAATAAACGATTTTTTACAGGATGGATAAAAAACTGATACAAGCAGGTGAAGACCAGTCAGAGTTCTGATTTTCAGTAGGTACACGTAAGCTCTATTAATGTTCGAACATATATGCGTTTACTGTTTATCAAAAATTGAATAGTCTAGACTTTTATAGGTATAAAAAAATTAAAATAACAATACTGATTGCATGACCAAGTCTGGATTTGTTCGCCCGCTCCTCAAATATAATATTTAGTTTATAGAAAAACTATCAAGAAATATACAAACAATACGTCTTTAAATTACTTTCTCCCGAAGATCTACTATACTATAAGAAGAATCATCCACAACTGAAGTTAAATCAAACAAACAGTGTATTATACTGAAAAAAATATATATTCCTTACGTACTTTTCTCATTCGTCTAATATTCTAATTTCTTTTTCATAATAAGTGCCGAAAGTTAAATGAAAAAAAACCTATTAAAAGTTTGATGTCGGTATGTAATTGAAATCAATTCTATCCACGTACGTAAAGTTAACGCTGTGAAATTCTCAGAAAAAATAAACGCGGAAGAAAACCAATAACTTGTCTAACATATTTCGAGAAGAAAACCTTTCAAAGCGAAACACTTTCCCGCACTTCTTATCTACACAGTGCCAAACGCTAGAAGGGATCGACTCAACGCGTTTACGATTAACGTTTACAGCTATTAATCAATAAGACAGCAGTCCTCCGTTCCTGCGGGCGTTACCATGACAACCGGAGATTAAGCTAAAAATAAATACACAATTGTAATCACTTAGTCGTGATGACTGAGAGTGTTTATTGTTGCGAATATTTGGTTAAAGGATCTTGCCGGGTTTTAAACAAAGGAGCTTACGGTTTCAGTTGTGAATAAACGAAAGGGTATTTGATTTCAGAAGATTATCTAGGGGTAATTTTCAATAATTCTTCAAAATTTGCAAGTTTTTCACGGATGATTCTGTAAATGGGAAAACTTATTTAAGACTCTTTATTAAATCTCTTTTTTGTCATCAAGGGGCAAATGCAAAACACTGCAGTTAAATTACAAACTAAATTACGTACCGGTTCTTAGTTATAAAAAAAAATTTACCTACGTTTGACCACATTTAGCATCTGATAAATACCGCTATTATAAACACTATGTAAATTTAAATTACTTCTAAGATCGGTAGTAATTTATAAAATCATTAATATTTTGTGCTACTTACGAACTGCTTGTTCGCTTCTTTAGCGATTAAGGTAGGATGGACTTCCTTCCAACGTATTTCCTGCGCCACATGTACGTCCAAATCACGAATAAAATACCTTATTAAACCCGCAAATAAATTTAATGATATTTTATTCCAGAAAATATTATTTGTAATGACTCAGAAATAAATTATATGAATTCTAAGAACAAATAATCAGGCACCAGATGGGGTAATTAATTTGGTTCTTTCCAACAGTTTATAATATTTCATTTCAGTATCATTATTTCGTAATTTACTTAACCTTTTTATCCAAAAACAAAAACAGATCTTCTGTGTTTGAGTCTTGCAGTTCAAACAAGAAACGCGCTAACAGCGTCTTGTATTTCAGCAATTGGCGACGCGGCATGGTGTAGTAGAAAAGAAAGATTATTTCAGTTATTTACGAAAGATTTTCTTCTGAAGTGAATTTATCAATAATTTTTTAGAAATCTGAATTCAAGGAAGATTATTTGGCTGATTGATATTAAAATTTTCGATTGTAATACTCTCTAAGTCAAAAATGTAGAGAAGTCAAAAAAGCCAATAAGATTTCAGGCTAAGAGACTTTTTTGTATGAAGTCCCTGTAATTTGACAAAAGAGTGATTTAAAATTAGAGAATACAAGGTCGAACTGACTTCAATGTATTATTATTTTAAGGCACTGCCAAATTCAAGCAGCTCATACGAAAACCTAAATCATTAACCATTGTATAAGTTATCTTATGGTCAACTGATTTACCGAAGTATTTGTAATAACTAAATAGGGTGAATTCCTTTCATTTTCTTTATTTTATTTATTTTATTTTGCACGGCGAATCAACAGTTGTACAAACATAATTAACATTTACATATAAAAACCGATAACTAATAACAGATTCACACTAGTAGATCTAAAAATATTAACAAATTTAGTTGAGCACACACTAATAACATTATTCCTCTATAATAAGAAAACAATTGCCACATAAAGAAAGATAATTAGTTTTTAAAAAACAATTTAGTAAGCTCACGCCTTACTGACTCGTAACTAGAATTAAACAGGTCAATGTCTAGATTTACGCACAAAGCATTAAAATATTTTCCAGCTCATAATAGAAATGAATTTTGTCTATAATTAGTTTTTGAGATAGGAAGATGGATTGGTTTAAAATTACGCAAATTTCTTGAGGGAACATTCAATTTTAGTAACGACAGAAGCTCGGGACAGTCAATAACATTTGAGGCAATCTTAATTAAGAAAATGATATCGGCTATGTTTCGACGATTTTCCAACGTAAGCAGATGGTGCTTTCTACAGAGCTGAATATAATCTCTTGAGTTATAGCGCATACCGATACGGTAACATAAATATTTTAAAAACTTTTTTTGGATATTCTCCAGTCTTTCAATATAAATAGCGTATCTTGGGTTCCATATCTGAGAGGCATATTCCAAGTTACTACGGACAAGCGAACAATACAGTATCTTTATTGTTTTAACATCAGTAAAATCTTTGGAGTTGCGAATCAAAAATCCTAGAGCTTTAGTCGCCTTAGATATTATTGTATTGATATGCTCATCAAATAGTAACTTGGAATCATGCGTCACACCAAGGTCCCGCATAAAATGCACTCGCTGCAGGCTTTGCTGTTGGAGAGTATAATTGAATACAATTTTATAAAATTTGCGAGTAAATGTCATAACCGTGCATTTAGCAGGATTGAGGTCCAGCTTATTATCAGCACAGTACGCTTCAAGCCGCTTTAAGTCCTCCTGCAGAAGAATCGCATCATCATGATTACCTATCTTTGCAAAGATCTTCATGTCATCTGCAAAGCAGAGAACCTTCGATGAACGGAAGCATAAGTCAATATCATTCACAAAAATAATAAATAATAGCGGACCAAGCAATGAGCCTTGAGGCACGCCGCTAGGGATTGTAACCCAACTAGAAATATAGTTCTTAATAACTACAGCTTGACAGCGATTATCGACGTACGATGCAAACCACCTCAGCAGGTCCCCGCGAATACCGATTAATTCAAGCTTATCGAGAAGGATGCCATGCGGAATTCGATCAAAACATTTACTGTAATCAGTATAGATTACATCCACCTGACATCCCTCGTCCATAGCATTCGTGAGGTATTCGCCAAGCAAAGCCAGATTTGACACCGTGGAACGCCCCTTTAAAAAACCATGTTGAGATAGGGTAAAAACGAGACATAGGGCCGAATAAATCTGGTCAAAAACTAATCTCTCAAAAACCTTAGCTACTATACATAGCTTAGAAATCGGCCTATAGTTTGTTACATCATATCTAGGACCTTTTTTATATATTGGGGTGATAAAAGCACGTTTCCAAATGTTAGGTAGACTACATTGAGCAAGAGAAAGTTTGAATAGAAGGGTTATAGGTTTAGCAATCGATGATGAACAGTTGATAAGAAATCGAGATGGTAAATTGTCAGGTCCTGCCGACTTGTAAGGGTCTAAGCATTTTAATAACTTATATACTTCAGTTTCGTCCACTGTAATAGAATAAATATCAGTGGCGTTAATACATGATGAAACGTGGCCTTTCCGAGACACGGGCAGAGAATTATTATGGATGTGAAGAAAAGAAGACTTGAAAAATTCCGAAAAAGCATTACATATTGATTTTCCGTCGTCAAATTCTAATGACCCATATGTCATGCTACTAGGCATCTGCGTTGATTTTGACTTAGACTTTATATGAGCCCAAAACTGTTTCGGATTATCTTTGATTGAATTCTCAATAGACTGAATATACTTTTTATAACAGGTATTTTCAAGAGTCTTAAATCTGTCACGCAATAATTTATATGAGGCATGATCAGCTTGATTACCATAAATTTTGAATTTACGCAGGTATTTATATTTTTCCTTTATAAGCTTTTTTAATGGTGCTGTATACCATACCGGGTAAGTGGCATCAGTTAATAATTTGGATGGTATGTATTTATCTATAAGTTTGTATACAGTTTCATAGAAATACTCAATGGACTCTTTTAGGTCGCGATTTGAGAACTCAACATCCCAATTTATGTCACCAATTTCTTTATTTATTGAAGTGTAGTCACCACGACCAAACAAAATTTTTTTTCTAGGCGCTGAATTAAGAATTTTGTATTGAAGGTTTGGAATACTAAGAACGAGGGCACCGTGATGGTTGTCTATAGGTACTAATGCGCTTCGACTACAGTCAGTTACATTGATTGTTGTATTAGATAATACTAAGTCCAGGATCCGGCCAAAACAATTATAATTCCCATTAAATTGACGTAAATTTAACATATTAATTTCATCTATAAGTAAAATTTCATTTGGTGAGCAATAGTTGCTCGGCTCAAAAGACGAATCTGCCATTGAACTTGGCGTCCACTTTATATTACTTAAGTTGAAGTCACCCACTACAATAAACTGACTATGCGGATGCGACATAACGATATTATTCAAAGAAGTTAAAAAGTTACTCAACTGTTGTGAAAATGACAGCCCTAGACTTTCTTTACATAAATATAAGGCACATAAATGAATTTCTAAGGACTGTTTAGTTTGGTACTCACTTAAGTTGATAGTTATCCATAGGTCCTCCGCGGTAGAATGATAATTTAACTTTTGTACCACTTTAAGGTCACGGCGCACTGCAACCAAAACACCACCTCCTCTGGTTAATCCAGTAGTAACGTAATTACGGTCACGCCGAAAAACTACATATCGCCCGTCAAACAACTCTGCATCCAATACACTATCCAACAGCCAAGTCTCAGTGATCACTATTACGTCAAACGAATTAGCACTAACGTTGCGATAAAATAAGTTTGTTTTCGAGCGAAGGCCCCGAGCATTCTGATAGTAAATACATAAGTTGTTTATATTAACCGACATTGCTAGAACACATCCTAGAAAATGATATGTATAACTTATTAATTTCACTAATGTGTAGAATATTAAATTTGAAACTAATGAATGTTCCCAGAAAAAGTTTTAGGTAAATACTAAAAATTACGAAATAATCCACTGTTAAAGATCTCAAAACATGAATGCAAATAAACATTAAAAAAAAGAAATCGAGCGCGTTTATAGAAATCCAATAACATTCACAATTAAGCAGGTAGCAAGTAAATAGCTCACAAGTGCGAATAGGACAACAGATGCGACAATACGTACGCGTAAGCAGACATGACGCTTCATTCATCATGAATGGCCAAAGCAGCGAACAATACAACCGGAATCGGTAGATGGGTAATACTATGGTTGTCAAACTTTCGATATTTTCTTTAAATATTAGTAGTAAGTTAAAAATAGTTATTAACCAAAAATTACTTTGTAAGGAACAGATTAAGAAAATTTGTTTAAATCTGAATCTTTAGTAATTACATAGACAGGAGAAGTGTCGTTTTTACGAACGTGAATTTTAGAATGTTTAACCCAAACATAAGATATATTCTTCTCTTTAGCCACAGTTTTAACCGTTGTAAGCAATTTTTTGTTCTCAGCTGTTAGATGGTCATTCACAAAAATCTTGATTAATGGATCTCCGAAACCAAGTTCAGCGCCCGTAATAAATTTTTTAGCTCGTGCAGCGGCAACGAACTCCTCCTTTATGTATCTGTTCAGGAATCCAACAATAATAAGTTTTTTCTTTGGGTCATGAGTGGGAACCCTCGCAATGTAGTTAACTTGAGTCTTCGGAAACTGATAATTGCCAATTTTAGATAGTCCCTCTAATATTGAAAATAAGTTTTCATCCTTTCTTACTGGAATGCCCTTAATTTCCACATTGTTGAGCCTCGCCCACTGTTCCCTCGCGGTATTATCTCGCTTAAGAGCTAAAACATCTTGAGTGGTAGAGTTTAGATGATCTTTAACACCCTGTAGTTCAGAAGACATAACATCAACTTTCTTTAGTCTATTCTCGAAGTCGTGTATCTGCGTGGAGTTAAATTCACAAGTTTTCTTCAGTTCGGACAGCTCACCTTTAATAGACTCAACGGTTTCTATGAGGTCGGGCAATTTCTTTAAGTACTTTTTCATGCCCTGAAGTTCTTAAAATAGAAGGTCAAGTGTCACTGAACCTAACGGGACGTCACTTGGGCTTGTCACTGGAGTATTTCCTATAGCATCACACGAAGCGTAGCCACACAAAGTATCGGGAACGTTAACTGAGAGACGGACGGGCGTATTAGAACCGCTTTTCGACCCCGACATCTTGCACTGAGGACATCTCCAAGAAGTCTGTCGATCACGACCGAGCCTGCGATATCCGACTTCGGCAATATTGGCGCATCCAAAATCCAGGTGTCTGTTGCACCCATTGCAGAAGGCCCCGTCATTGAAATCATCACCACACGCTGCACACTTCATTTCGTTAGTGATAATTAATAAATTGTATGGTGCTCAAAGTTTGAGAAACACTGACTTTACGGAAAAAACCGAGTGACACGACCAAGCCGAATGTGAACTCAACGATGACTGTCCTAATTATTATTATTTTAGGTATATCTTAAGTTTCAGAAACTTTGACACAGTCGGTTCACGGATGGGTGAACGACAAACCGTAATGTAGCGACATGACTACAACCGGTATCAGCAGCTGTACACTTGTATACAGTGGTCGTTATGGTTTATAGAGTGTAAGAGGCCTTTTCAGCATTCTGAAATAGTAACATCTACCAACCAGCTTGAGCCAACGTGCTTTACAAATACGCACCAGAGCTCAAACTTAGTGACGTATTGGAGTCACAAAACGTCCTAATTATTTTAGCTATCTTTGGTTTTATGGATTGGCTAAAATGCTAAAACTTCTTTTATTTTCACCCTACCATTACACAGAAAATATCATAACTAACATTATTTTATTTATTTTCGGCAGAATTCCCTGCAAATAAATAAAGAGTTTTACTGGGTCGATAACCGACTACCTACCTTTTCTGTGTTGATAGCGCCGTGTGTACGTCCGTACCAGTGTAACCACGAGTTGCGTAGTGAATTTTTAACTTTAATTTTTCTCTTCCCAAACTATCACTTCCTCAAATTTGAGAACTCAATATTAATATAATAATAAGTTTATAATCATGCGCGACAAAGATAAACAAACCAAGACTGCATAACCGCAAACGCTTCCCGCAGTTTCTGTTTAATAACCTCCGTGCATAACTTTTCCCCGTTCATCCATCGTGCGTCCTTCGTCCGTCTGCTCCCGGTCTACTTAAACTTAGTTAATTTACTAGTCTCACACGCCTCGGCACCAAGACAAATAGCCCCGGGACTTGTCTAAGTAATTAGTGACATGTCTCACCCATCGCTTCCATTCTTCCACCGAAATTACGCTGCTCATAAAGTTTTTGCACGTACACTGCTTTTTGGCACGTTCTACTTAAGTAATTTTGTGTAACTTTAAAAACTTGAAGCTCTGGCTTATTTAAGAGCGCTTTTTGTTTCTTCTAAATTTTTTTTTCTCATTTTTACATTTTAGAAAGGTAGGTAGAAGTAACGATAGCTGGACCCTGGTTTCTAATATGTCACGTATGTAAATTGTGGCGTCTCTAGAGAAAAAACTACCCTGTCAACGAAGGCATCTTCCCTCCAGTGATATACTATTGTAATATATTTTGTAACACGTTTTTCATGCCTTTTTCTGTAGGGTCCTCAATCTTGATAACTGTCACACAGTGTGATCCCAGCTGTAAAGTTATCGTATCATAAATTTGACGTTCGGCTGACTATTACGTTTTCTGCTTATGGTTGGTAATGCGTAACGACTTTGATGTATTGCTTACCAGTACAAATAGGTATTACTATGTGACAATAGGAAAAATGGTTACTTAATACTTTATGAGTATACAAGGTGTTCCTGTTCATTTCCCATAACTCTAGGGAAATCAACAGGACCATGTAATAGAATCAGATAACATGTGAATAATTTTAATATTTTTTGTTTTTATTTTTATACAAAATAATTCAATTAAGTCAAAACATCTTATGTAAAACACCTTTACGCAAAGTATGACAACGTGTCATTTTCTATCCCTTTTTCCATCGCAATGCACAGGTACATCTCGCAACGTTTTGCGTATATGGTATGCAACATTCATCAACGTTTAAAATGTTTTTGTTGTTTATTGTATGGCTGCAGTGACACATGTCTATTGAATGAATGTTACAGAGAATTTACAAGGGTGATAATTTATAAACTCATTATATTAAGATTAATTATATCTTGGAAAGTATGTACTTTTGAGCCACGTATTCTTTGGCAAAAAGTATTGTTTTTTAGTAAGGAACAAAACCTTAAAGTTATAGTAAATCAACAGGAACACCTTTTAGATATCTACATACGGTACATTTTACATTTTAGCCACGGTTTATAATTAAGGCCTATCTAATGCAATATCGTCGAACAGACTTATTACGTTCCTTTTCAGCTACTAACTATTTATCACTGTTTTAAAACTTTCCAGATGCGAACACACGTTGATAGTATTAGTCGGGACTTAATCGCGTTAATACATTAGTTCACTTATTTAGCTCGTTGCTCCGACCAAGTTGCAACGATCGTGGTCACGAGAAGACAGTGTAAAGTCCCGTTTAAGGAAAAGCGGCGCGTCACGCGGGGCGTGTTCGTGCATTTTTACTAAATCGTTGGCATTACTATGGAACTATTTGCTGGTTTAGTGTAAATTCAATTGAATTCAAATCATTTATTTCAATCAATTAACAGATCATTGGTACATACAGGTTATTATCAGGATAGATACAATAAAAAAAATAGTAATAATGAGAACATAAGAATTATCAATCAAATTACACATTGAATGTTAGCATGAAAAATGTCAATATTAAATATTTAAGAATACAAAAAAATTAAAATTAGAATGATAATATTTTAGAATGTCAAAGATGGGAAAAAGCATTAACTAATTAGTGTATTAAATTTAAATTTACATCTTCAACGTCACAATAATGTTATTTAGGATTATTCTCAAATAGGATTTATAAAATTAAATAATCTACTATAGGTACACCCGCAAAACGTGCGCAGGTAGGTACCTATAGTAACTTTGTATTAAGATGTTACCAATATGATTACGACAATTTTTCAATCAACGTATTAACGAGGAAATGTATAACGATCAGAGACAACTCAATTTATCATGGTTGCGGCATACCCTTTGGACCTTAACTGAATTTTCTATGGAGACCGGGGCCACAATTAACAAAAAAAATATTTTTAGTTGTAGCTTTAAAATTATTCAACATTTAGACTTGATTTTTAGAATACATGATGCTTTAATCATTCATGTATTACGTAACTATCTCAAAACGAGCATAGTAGAAAAGATGCCATAAATATAACGCTTTTTCTTAAAAATGGCAGTTGTTAATTGTTACCTCACGTTTGGGGTTAGAATTAACAGGTATGGGGCAAGTATTAACTGAAGGGGTAACAATTAACGTAATTATGTATGCTGACTAATATAAAGAAAAATTAATAAATGTTAAACATTTTTATTTATTAATGAAAGTGACATGAATACAGCTTTGCAAGGAACACGTTTTCTTATAATAATGTTAACAAAAGCACAAAATATGTTAACATAAATGTAAACTCAAAATATGTTGAAGTATTTCAACATTTCATACTTAAATCTTACCGAATAACTAGTAATCAGCCTTAAATTTGTCATTATTTTACATTAATACTGGACAAGATATAATAATTATACCTACAACATCATATTATGAGGTAAGAGATAGCACATTTTTATCTTAAAAGCTAGGAAATAAGTCTTTAATGAAAATCTTCTTTAAACTTAATGATAACTTAAACAAGGTGTAAAAACTTTAGTCTCATAATCAACAAGAATATCAAAAATTAGAAACAATTTTTCATACCTACGAACTAAAATAACATCTATTCATAATCATCATCTGAATTAAAATTCAAACAATAAAATGATGTAATATCACTTTTGATGCATCCTGCTTGGGCCCAATCCTTGCAAGAGATACATGGAATCCATTCACCTCCTGATGTATCTTCATTATAAGAGGCACCGCAAATGATACAAAAATAATCATCGTCATCGTTAGAGCTATTGCTTTCATTTAATATCCTTTTCTTCACTTTTCAGGGCTTCGTATCGATAACCTCGGATTTCTCTTCATGAAACTCGTAAACCAATCATTGCCCACCATCTCATTAGTTTTCCAGGATTCTGGTACCTTATCAATATTGTAAAACATAGCACATTGAAATGCCAGTTTTTTCACTTCAGAGGGCATCAACCCAAAATAAATAGTAGAACACTTTAACAAATACTCTGCGATTATTACTTCTTGTTCAGCATTGAAGACTAAGCGGGTTTTTTGTAGCCCATTTCTACAGTGCTACCCGTTTATTTCTTTTTGACAAAATTGTAAAGAGAAACATAACAGAGGTCACATTCTTTTGCTACATCCCTGCAATTTCTTTTCTTCCCAATAATCTCTAGCGCAGCTAACTCGTAGACCTCTATCGATGCAGTACCACGCGTAGTTTTCCGTTTGTAAGTTCTAATGCTATAAAATATAAATAAAAAAAGTATCTTTTAAATAATAATTCACTAACATTCAGCTACCCTGTTAATACTAGCTCCCATATCTGGGGTACGTATTAACACGTTAAAACATGCCCCTCCGATGTGTTAGTTGTAGCCCCAAAAGTACATTTTTATTATTGATTAATGTAATAAAATATTTGTCAATAGTTATGTCACAAATGAAACGTAGATCTGTTCAGTATAAAAAACGCTGCTAGGAAAATATAAAACGTAATTAAAACAATTTATCATTCTTGTGCAAATCAAAAAATCGTAAACTATAAAATGATCGTTACCTGCTTTAAAATATCGTCCGACACATAACTCACTCAACTGATGCGCGGAGCGCAACTGACCGATACTGTGCTATGCGGCTCGATCTAATTGACAAACTAAGACACGTGCTGGAGGTATAGTAGGTATAGTTTTCGAGAAATGTGCTTGTTAATACTTACCTCTGTTAATTGTAGCCCCGGTCTCCCCTATATTTGTTTTTGTGTTCCAAAGCAAATTTTTCACAGATTTGATTTCTACAAACAATAGAAAAAAAAATATTCGTCCCCTACTTTTGCGTGAAAATTAATTATTTGAGCATCTCAAGTCGTGTTTACTGACCCAATTAAAAGGCATGAGCCCTTTTGTTTGCGAAGGCTCTAAATAAATATAAAAAGCTAAAATATCAGTTTTCTTTTATTTTAATAATATTTTAAAACAATCGCCAAGAAGGTATATATTACCTATAATATTTTTTTTCGTCGAGTACCTCATCATCATCATCATCACAACTCTTTGTAATGAGCCCACTGCAGGGCATGAGTCTCTCCCCTGGGTGAAGAGGAGGTATAGGCCATAATCCACCAAGCTGGCCTAGTGCTGGGTGGTGGATGCCAGAATTTTCAGGGCGCCGAAATGGCTTCTGACAAACCCTAACGACTACTGTATACAAGTAAACAGCACCCGGGACCGACTGCTTAACGTGCCCTCCGAAGCACGGAAGTCGTCGTGAGAAATGAATGGTCGGCGGTCACCCACCCAAGTACCGACCGCTCCGAACGTTGTTTAACCTGTGATATCGTATGATACACACAGTAACCACGGCGCCACGACGACTTCGTCGAGTACCTTCTTATGTTTATTTCCAAACTCCTTTGCGGATAAAAGGTAATAGAAAACAGAGGTAAGGATAGAGCAGCGGCAATAAAGGCAACAAGTCATACCTATATATTATGTCCAAGTGTCGTACAAAATCGATAGTCTTTACTTAAGAATGTGGCAGTTAAGGCTACCTGCTCTGCTTGTGTGCTGGGCTTTACATCATAAAAATTGTGAGCCTTAACTCCTACATAAAAAATATATTCAATCGATACTGATGCAGCGTTCTGCTTTTAAAAAAATAAAAAGATTTAGAATTTCATAAATAAGTAATTTTGTGGTAAATTAGCATCTATAGACGTTAAACAGAGGTTTTTTGATAGTCTTCGAAAAAGTAAAAACGGGTATGAGTTCATATTTACATATAATAAATACTATATTGTTCTTTGCCCTATGTTTATTTTTTACAAAAGTAAAAAAATATACGTAAAAATTAAAAACGCAGCTCTTTTTATAAAGATAGTTTCAAAAATGATAAAGATAAATATAAGCTCAGTATAAAACTTGAACGTTAAACATGAATAAATAAAAACCATAGACTCACCCTCTATAAAACTAAATAGTAGAAGTTATGATGAAATAACTATAAAGTTAACGACAAAACAAACATTAAAGTTGGACATAAAACGAAGTAGCCAAGTCGTGACGAGGGTCAACATATAAAACTTTATCCTAATATAATTATGCTAGGGACCTTTCTTACCAATTATCAAATAAAATTTACATAACGGAGCATGGTTGTACAGAAATGTGAGATTCAATTGATTCTGTGGGTCGTCGTTGGCTTCAGGATACCTCATGACGACGCTTACGGCAAAACATGTTATTAGTTATTTGAAAACTTAACTACTCACACAATAATGGTCAGTATTAACATAATATACAGTAAACAAGAATTAAATACACTTTCAACAGGATATCGTACTTAGTTTCAGGAGCTTAAACAAAATAAGTTTTTGAGCGTATTTGTCGCCTTTAATTAAAAGTATGCAATTTCACTAGACTTTGCGATGACTCAAAACAAAACTGTAGAACTACAAAGTCGTTTGTGACTACGGTGCTTTAAAAGGATCGATTGCTGTCTGAAAAGCTCGTAAATTCAAAACCAGTGATTGTTTCAAGTATCGACATAAAGTACAACGCAGAGAAATTTTCAGAGAACCCAAATGCTCTTTTCGAAATTAGTACTAGCTGTCGCTCCGGGTTCCATCCCAATATAGGAGAGAACTCTAGAGCCTAATGAAAGGCTCCTTTTTGTTACGAGTGGCAAAGGTGTGCTTTATTTCAATGCCCACCTTTGCATTATTGTCAAATTTCTATAGTGAAGGTTATTTCCGAATGAGAAGGAATCTTTGCAATGGACCCATAACGCGATATGGAGTTTAAAAGTCTGTTTTTTTTGTTGGTTAAAATGGAAATTAACGTTACAAGCGTTGTTTAAATAAAAAACTGTTCAAATTGTTTATCACTTATTTATTTAATGTTAACTGTTAAATAATATAAAATATACATGTTTCGTAAAATGTTAGAATGCACCCGGGTGTGACGTACACTGAAATTATATTGATACAAAGTTATTAACATAGGTAATTAAGTAGGTCGATGCCTACGTCAAACAATATTGCAAAGTAAGTAAATGTTCGGTAAATCACCGAACAACAAGAAAATACCTGCGTGGAAAATACCGGTCATATAGATACAGCGTTGAATACACAAACCCACTAAAGCGCGGCTAACGATATTACCAAATTCAAATACGACAAAATAATGGATAACGACCATGTTGGTGGGAGTTTTTTTTATTTCCCTCGGGAACAAAACTGTGAGCTCGTTGGAACTTTGTGAAATTTTACTTTTAATTTTAACGAGACGTAGTATGAATACCTGTGAATATGAATGGCGGAATTTAAAACACGAACGATTATGAACATAGAGCTGACAACGAAAAGTGATACTATTATAACTACTATGTCACGTTATTATTGTAGGAACATTTGAGAACCGTAGTCGTTTTATAAAAACAAATAATAATCTATACTAATATATTAAGCTGAAGAGTTTCTTTGTATGTTTGAACGCGCTAATCTCAGAAACTGCAAGTGGGATTTGAAATAATCTTTTTGCATTTGATAGCCCAACTCTTGAGGAAGGTTATAGGCTATATTTTATCCCGAAATTCCCACGGGATCAAAAGTTACGCGGGTAAAACCGCGCGCGGTGGCTAGTATATCATAGTTCGTTTGAATACATTCATTGTGTTCTCTCGATGGCAATAAGCGCAGGCTTTCAAGTGAATATAATTTTAATGAAGGAAAATAGCTTTGAAAAGGTGGCTACAGATATTTCAAATAATACCTTATTTATTTTACCGTATTCCTTTTGTATTTAATTAAATTCAACGTTTTACGACATCCTATCTTTTGCAATTTCATGAGCAAGTTATACCAAATCAACTTCAGAAAGACAAATGCTAGCTTATCGCCCCTCATTTTTCTGATTAAGATAAATCAGAAGGGGATCGTAGAATTGACTATTAGCTCGTTCTCATTAAAAGAGATAAAATATCCAATTACTTGCTTTAAGGTTTCGTAACTTAGACTGGATTTTTTTTCTTTTTTTTTCCTTTTGCGGCTTCGGCCTCATTATAACTAGTGTAATCTGAAAATCAGTTAAAATTTTCATTTTATAAAGAAAAAACTTCAGTCAAATCTTTAGTACATTTATTTCAATACTAGCCACCGCGCGCGGTTTTACCTGCGTAACTTTTGATCCCGTGGGAATTTTGAGATTGTTTTTTTTTTTTTTATAGGTGACTTAACCCGCGTTTGACCTCAATCTCACCTGATGGTAAGTGACGATGAGGTCGAAGATGAAAGCACACGGGTTTAGGAAGGAACTGGCTCTTTATACAATATTGCCGGAACACATTACCGCCGGGGCGGTAACATTTGGCGGCAGACTTTATATAAAGGGTGGTCGCTAGCCAGGCGGACCCAGAAGGGATCCTACCACCAAGCATAAAATATAGCCTATAATCTTCCTCAAGAGTTGGGCTATCAAATGCAAAAAGAATTTTTCAAATCCCACTTGTAGTTTCTGAGATTAGCGCGTTCAAACAAACAAACTCTTCAGCTTTATATATTAGTACAGATAAGTAATTGTTTTATTTCATCAATAAGAATAAATTACACAAGTCTAATAAAAAAAAGGTTGCCTATTTTCTGATGGCGCGCACTTGGCAATAAATAATAAATAAATAAATATTCCTGACATTCACACAACATTATCTAGCCCAAATTAAGTTTCTTAAAGAACTTGTGTTATGGATACTAGATAACTGATATACTTAAGAAATATATAAACATACATATTAAATAAATACATATTTTTATTAGAATAAATTTAAATAAACATATAAACTTCCATGACTTGACGACTAATATCTGTGTTCATCACCCAAATATCCGCCGCCGCCGGGATTCGAACCCAGGACCTCTGGCATAGAAGGCAATGTATGTTACCACTACACCATCCGGTCGTCATGTCGACTTGGCAATGGTTGTTTGGCTAGTACAAGATGAGACATTTCAGTTCAATACTACAGAACCATCGACATAAGCGTTGAACTCAAGTTTGTCCATTTTCCTGTGATAGATAGACAACATTAAAAGTGAAGAATGTCGGGGTTTTGAGACAAAGAAAGCTTTGAAATGGAATCTCATCATTATTAGTGGGATTTTGAGTAGGTCCAGTTTATACAGTCGAAAGACAAAGTTTCAAATTCTTGGAAGTGCCTCTTTGGCTTTATGAAGCTGATAAAAGTTTTCATTTTGAAGCTCTTTATGTAAATCGATACTTTAAGTATCATTAAGTTAATAAATAGGGCTGTACGTATCCGTTTTTGGGGTTTTTGAGTTAGTATGAACTTAACTTTTCTGATAATGGGGAGTTTTCTGACAGCTCATAAAAATTAGTTCAAAAAACCTCTATAGATGGCACTTTTAAAAAGCCGAAGGCGTTAAGTCTGTAAACTATAATCAGGCCTGGCTCACTCTACGCGGTACATCCGTTATTTACCTACAGCGAAGCGCTCCGCCGGCGTATTTCGAATGGGTCGTGTGTCACGCGCGCGCCCGTCGGGACGTTGTAGATACCTACCTACCTAATAGCACTCACAGTAATTCTATGATCGAGGTCGCAAATAGTATTTAAAAATGGACATAAAAAGAAACAAATATTCAATTAGATTATGTTTAGATTTGATTATGTTCAATTTAGCAAACAAAACATAGGTAGTATTACTAATTATTCGTCGTAACTTTTTTTTCATTTTGTACTTTAGGTAAGTTGAAACAATATTTTTTACAAAGGTAGAAGAACAGTAATACCTACATCGGTAGATAATTAATTACAAATAAGGAGATTAATTATTCTTCACTAGGCAGCAACCCTAACAGCGTAAGAAAAGATAAGAGGCATGCGATAGAAAGAGACAAAACCTCTAGGTATATAAATTTGCTGGTACGTAATGCTGTGCGAGCTGAATTCCACCGTATCGCGTCGTAGCAAGACTCGAATTTATTTAGATCTTCTTGCGGAGTAATTCTTCTGTACCAACTATTACTTATTCTGTGCTATAATGTAGGTAAGTGGTATCTACCATCTATGGTTATTTATACGTTCAATTTCTGATACAGACGTCAATTAATTTATTTTACTTTTAAAAACGCAGTGTGGAATAAATTCTTCGCCTTCGCCTTTTGTAAAGCGCCATCTATCGAAGCCTTTTGTACCAATTTTGTACAGTTTTGTTTTTTTAATGAGCTGTCAGAAAACTCCCCGTATCAATTAATTAATATAAGCAACGATGTCCTTTTTGCAATTTTAGGGACTACTTTTTCAAAGCTTCTGTTACATGATTTGATATTTGTTATGTTTTCCTTCTAAACAAGACGTATTAACCTAAACCTTAGAAAAGATAATGTTTGAAACATTAAATGAAAGAGACAGTTAAATTACGACGTAATGTATAGAATTAACTAATGCACCTTTTACGTATTTATTTTAAATCAATTAATCCATTATTTCTTTCTTAGCTTTTCTATAATATTTGATAGCAAATATCTGGAAAGCAATAAATAAAATAAAACAAAAATATCCGCAATACAAGCGTCACGCCATTCCGATTGGCATTTCATTTAAATATGAATACCGGTACTTAGCGACTAATCAGAGTAACCCTTCCAGTTCAAGTGGTTAACGACCAGTCTCGTTTAAATATCTTTAACGTTTTTCTCTCTGAAAGTCTATAAATAAATAAATAATAAACAATTCTGACACTCACACAGCATTATCTAGCCCAAATTAAGTTTCTTAAAGAACTTGTGTTATGGATACTAGATAACTGATATACTAAAGAAATATATACACATACATATTGAATAAATACATATTTTTTATTAGAATAAACTTAAATAAACATATAAACATCCATGACTTGACAGCTCATATCTGTGTTCATCACACCGATATCCGCCGCCGCCGGGATTCGAACCCAGAACCTCTGGTATAGAAGGCAATGTATATTACCACTACACCAGCCGGTCGTAGTCGTAGTCTATATTATGGTATTAAGTAATTTATATCTAATATATAAAATTCTCGTGTCACAGCATTATCTAGCCCAAATTAAGTTTCTTAAAGAACTTGTGTTATGGATACTAGATAACTGATATACTAAAGAAATATATACACATACATATTGAATAAATACATATTTTTTATTAGAATAAACTTAAATAAACATATAAACATCCATGACTTGACAGCTCATATCTGTGTTCATCACACCGATATCCGCCGCCGCCGGGATTCGAACCCAGAACCTCTGGTATAGAAGGCAATGTATATTACCACTACACCAGCCGGTCGTAGTCGTAGTCTATATTATGGTATTAAGTAATTTATATCTAATATATAAAATTCTCGTGTCACAGTTTTCGTTGCCATACTCCTCCGAAACGGCTTGACCGATTTTGATGAAATTTTTTGTGCTTATCCGGTATCTATGAGAATCGGCCAACATCCATTTTTTTTATTTATATGGCAAAACAACGTTTGCCGGGTCAGCTAGCTTTTATGTAAAATTTAAGATTGGCCGTGTGGTGTCGGTTTAGAACAGCCCGTGGATAAGCGTGTCGAAAAGGCAACTAATCCGAGTGAACCCCGCTTGGTGGTAGGATCCCGTCAGGGTCCGACTGGCTGGTGAGCACCCTTGTTTATTTATTTATACTTTATTGGACACAATTACAAAAGGAAAACTTATGAAATAAAAAGAACAAAAAGAAAGGCACAACAGGCGGCCTTATCGCTGTCAAGCGATCTCTTACAGAAAACATTGAAATTTTTTGAAAGAAAAAAACTATATAATTGATTGAATCAGGCGTTACTTTGCGGAAATCCATGACAACTACTATAAAAGTTATTTTGCTAATTCCGCGACTTGTACTTGCACTAGTGATGCAGGATTTTCATGCGTAAGTTCACCGCCCTCCCTCCCTCAAGCAAGAAGCAAGACATGCAATGAACACACACCTGGAAACCCACACCACAAGCTATCACCGACACGTGTTTCGCTTCAACCAGAAGCATCCTCAGGGCACAATGACCACCACCGAACTAAATTAGTATCGCCAAAAGCCAGCTTATATTAACTTTTGGCGATACTAATTTAGTTCGGTTTAGCAAAATAACTTTTATAGTAGTTAAAAAAACTATAAATCAATGAATACCTCTGTTTAAATTATAAGTCTTAATCATACATAACTATATTAATAATAATATCTATATAGAAATATAAGAATACTTCTTCTAATGTTCGAGCAAAGACAGATAATGTTTTTTTTTTTAATTTAAACTTAAAGGAATTTAGTGAGGGGGCAGATTTTACGTCGTATGGTAGTTTATTTCACAAGGACACTGCTCTCATAGAAAAGGAATGATGAAAACAGTGCGATTTATGTATAGGAATGCTCAGCATAAAATTATCTGTGGACCGTAATTGTCTCTTGTGAGTTTTATGTCGGAAACAAAAATGATCTCCGAGATAGCTCGGAACTACAGGACAAAACAGGACGCGGTACAACTTTCGCTGTACATCCTTCCTATAAAATCTAACACCAAATATCGCAGTTCCGGTGGTGATGATGTATGAAGAGCCAGATCTTTCCTAGGTCCGTGTGCTTTCATCTTCGACCTCATTTTCACTTACCGTCAGATAAGATTGAGGTCAAACGCGGGCTTAGTCAATCATAAAAAAGGTCTCTATAAAAACTACATAGATTTATAAACAAGAAGTCCATTTTTAAAGTTGCCCGCTATCTTAAACTCCAAGGACCTACTCGTATATTTTTATTTCGTAGCATGGCTTCTATCGATTCCTTTTGAAATTTCAAGCAAACGGCTATCAGTGCAAATGTGTTTTCGCTGGTTCGCCGCATCAGCCGCTTAAAAATATAAATCGACTGCAGATGCCACCGAACCGTGATTTGGCTTTATATAACGCTTTACTAGATGGCTCAACATAAAATTTCAGAATTTTCGAGCGTCATAGCAACAGCTTGCCTAATTTATGTAGATCTTCAGTAAGTAACAAGCAACACAAATTGGATTTTACAATTCAAGAAAAGCACTTTATCATTCTCTCTTCAATGAAGAATAAAGTTGAGGTCTTCATTTTTATTTGGAGCAATCAAAGAATCTGATATTTATTGTGTAATATACGATGCTTGCAAATGAGTTGAAATATCAACATAGCCTTAATAGGCCCAATTAAAGTCAATAAAGTTTGTACAGACTCACTGATTATATTGATATTTTGAATATATTAAATAAAACACTTTTTAACCGGATTTATCGCGTATATTTACATTTTAAATTTTGACTCGACGTTCGGTGTCAAAAATTTAAAATGTAAATAAACGCGATAAATCCGGTTAAAAAGTGTTTTATTTTATAGTATGAATCGCGAAAACTTAAGACTATACTATTTTGAATATAATTTGATAAAATAAATTGTCTAGACAAACTATCTACCAACCAACCATCATACAAAACCAAATTTAATCTTCGAATCGTTTCTAAAACTACATCATAGAATTAAACATGAAAAAGACTATTCGTACTCAAAACCTTCGATGTTAAGCTTAAAACTTCTGTTACCAATGTAATACGAGCCTTATGAATTTTTGTTCTTTTTAAAAGCTCATTTATGATGTCAGAACACAAGCTGACCAATAACAATTGTGAACTCTCTTACCTGAGAAGCACCGCAGTAGTGCGGCGCAGGCTGCCTGAAGGGGCTATGAACAGGACACGAGGTAGTCGCGTGATGATGCTGATGTTGGTGCTGGTGCGAGTGACCGTGTCCATGTCTGTGCAGCAGCCGCGGCTGCGCGTGCAAGGCGCACAGGTGGCTCGTGCTGCCATGGTGGTCCGCCAGGGATAGAGTAGAGCACGACGGCCGCCAGTAGCCGCCTTCCTCCATGTCAGGCCCAGGCTGGTGCGGGCATCGCGCCGCGCCACAGCAAGCGCAGCGCCGCGCGCACGTCACTGCATGTCTCCGACCCTCGTGCGGGCACCAGTCCTCACGCTCGCGACCCGACACCCTTCCCGCTCAATGGACCACCAGCATACGCTAGCGACGTCCACGCGCTGACAAATCCGAACCGCGCATCCTATCATTCGACACGTGGATACACGGTTTTTTTTTATTTGTACGCGCACTTTTTAATTTAACACTTCACTTTGTAATTAATTCAGTAAATTTTTGATTACTTAGGTTTCAGAACATTTTTGGATATTAAAACACAATTCAAACTCCATATTTCATATCCGATTTCAAATAAGTCGAAAGATGACCTTTTCGAAAAATATGACAATTCTGGAAATAGTATCATTTGAAATAGATTACAGACTGCATTCGAAAAGTCCTCCGTATTCAATGCCATCCGCAAATGCATAAGTTTATCCACACTGAGTGGAATGTGTGCTGCAGAATCTTATCGAATTATTCACTACGTACAAACTTTCGTTCTAGGGAATGCACATGGAGCACATTCGAATTCGATTTTAGAATGTTTGACTTGCGCTAGTTCAACAAGTTATACAAACTGAAACTTCTCGGCATAGCTACACTAAATTACATAATAATGAAAGCTTTCATATCAATATTGAGCACTAGATATATAATAGATATATATAATTTGCACTAGGATAACACTATTGAAACGTAATATGCTCGAAAAGAGTCTTGTAAGATATAATTTACCCGTGCAACTAATTTTGAGTTTGTTAAACGATTAGGTACTGCTCAGTATTTTGCACTTTACATAACAATTAACTTATAAAGATGAGTCATAGTGAAAACTAAAAACATTATTTAGTTACTTGTAACCTTAACAAAAAAAAGTTCTTATGTACCTACCCTTTACCTTTACCCTAAGTTTACGTGAGCAGTTTCGACATGTACAGGTGATAATTACATTTTAGTAGTCCTGTTTGAGATATCACGTCACGTTTCGGGAACTAGAAACATACGTGCACATACTAAATAATGAGACACATGTTGTCGATTATGGTTTATACCTTATGTGACTTATAATACACTACATTTTTTTTTTTTTATAAGTGACTAAACCCGCGTTTGACCTCAATCTCACCTGATGGTAAGTGACGATGAGGTCGAAGATGAAAGCACACGGGTTTAAGAAGGAACTGGCTCTTTATACAATATTGCCGGAACACATTACCGCCGGAGCGGTAACATTTGGCGGCAGACTTTATATAAAGGGTGGTCGCTAGCCAGGCGGACCCAGAAGGGATCCTACCACCAAGCATATAAACAAAACTCTTAATACCTATTCAAAAAGCTTTCAAAAATATTTTTGAGACTACGCATTAAACGAAATAAGGAAATATTTTGCACATATTTTTCAGCGAGAAAATATTTAAATCTCTTTTTGCGAGTTAACGAAATGTTGACCCCTTTCAAATATTTAGCGCTGTCAGGGATTGCGGACTAGGAAGGTAGATCACGTACAAAAAAGGTTGTTACATAAGGTTTTAGTTCTGCAATAAATACGGCTTTGCGTTCGGAGAAAGTTACGCTGTAGGTACTTCATATAGACGACTTTTTTGTGCCTTATTTACCAGCCCTAGTGTATGCGAGCGGTCTCGTATACTTAATTGATAGAGTGATAAGTGATATAAAATGATAGAACTGAGAATTAGATGTAAAAATTTGATATAATTAAACTGATAGGTAAAAAATTGATATAAAGACTAAAATTAAATGATATTGATATGATGAGCTCGCGCGGATGATTAACGTGAACTGATTGATTTTTGCTCTACTTTCGACGACGCCGCGGTAAATGCTGAGGCCGAGCTATTGTACGTGCAAGGCCCGTACACCTAGGAAATGGAAAAGTTCAGAAGAAATTATTGTATAAAAGTCATTGCGGAACAGATTATTAAATAGTGTGAAGCCGAACATTAAAACACTGCATCTTTTCATAGAAATATTAGAAAATAAGCCAGTTCATATCGGTATCACGCAGAAACCCCTGCAGAGTAAATTAGTGAAAGCTGCACTGCCTATGACTTTCAAAGTAAATTTTTAACAAAAAGCTCCATTAGAACACTATTAGAAGAGGAAAAAAATATCTAGTAAATAAATATTACTAGATATTTTTTTCTAAATATCGTGTGAACATAAGATGGCTAAGAATATCCCTTACTCTGCATAAACATTTAAATAAGTAACAATCGCGTTGTCTCATGCCTCAGAACGGTTGATAAAAAATAGGTTTTTCACAAAGGACTCAGCAGTAGCGTAGCAAAGTTGCCAATCAAGCGATTAAAATAATGTACCTACTAGCAATTTCGAATCTCGCGGAAATATTGGGATTAAAATTAGCCTATGTACTACTCCAGACAGTACACTATCACTATGCCATATTTCATCCAAATCCGTCGAGCCGTTCTGTCGTGATTGAGGAACAAAAATCCATACGTATATCTATCCAAACTTTCACATTTATAATATTAGGAAGACTGTAGTGTGACCCACGTAATTTTTGATCTCGTAGCCCAACCCCAATTTCATCTTACGACTCGTAGTTTACGAGTGCATTCAAACAAACAAACAAACAAACAAACAAACAAACCCTTTATTATAGTTACCTATATTAGTATAGATTTAACACGTACATCAAACTCATAATAATCATTTAACAATGCAAACTAAAGCTTAATTCAAGTCAATATCAGTGCCTGCCTAGTGTATTCTTAGTGGTTTTAGCGGTAGTAATTCGCTCAAATTGAATCTACCCTCTGGACTATTGTGGCAACACCTTGTGGGAACGCGTGCCCTAAACAAACAAAGAACCAATTCTGGCACAGCATCGTCTTATTCCGAACACGTCTGCCTATTGTGCAAGAAATACCGCACCAGTAAATATCTTAGCATAACCGAAAAGAAAAATTCGGGAAAACATCTTGAAATAACTTAATGAACCCCTTTGAAATATAAAATCTTAAACACAATGTGGTAACTGCACCCAACATTAATTTCCCGCGAGGTTGCAAGCATTAAATATTCAGGTCGTGCAGCGGCGAAAGAATTCACTGGCGTGGCACATTTTTAATTGGCAAAAAAGGAAATCCGGAAACCGTGGCGTAGGCCGCATTATTGAATCTATGAGTGCCTTCAATTACATTATCGAGATTAAAATCGATTAAGGGACTTTTCAATATCGGTTAAGGAACTCGTTTTGTTTTGAAAAGGGTGGTTTCAAAACCAGAATTCAATGAAGCAACTCAATAAAATCATTACAGTCGAGTAGTATTAAGCATTCAAATTGAAACACTGTTAAATTACGAGTGGCTTAGATGTCCAAAACATCGAGTCTAAAAGTATATTGTAATAAATCACTTATAAAACTGGTTAAGAATATCTGAAAAGAATGTTTTTTTCTTCTTCTTTTAATACAGTGGATCGGGCGGGAATACCTATCTAAAATAAAAAAAATAGGTATGATATCAATACCAAGTTTATTTCTAATTATTTATTTTTGCTTGGAAACTCAAACTCATTTTAATATTTGTAATACTGTCTCCTCTTTGCTTAGCTACAATAAATAGTAAATATTCGAGCCCATTACTGATCTACCCATCATTTATCAACTCATATCGTCTTTGTCACGGAACAAAATAATTAATCATATAATACATTACATAAATATTCATGATTAATTGAGAATACGTATGAAAATGAAAAATAAGATAGTATAAGTAAAAGTTTCAAATGAATAAATGAACGCAAATATTTGGTTGTTTTGTTACACCCTTTTTCATCTATCTAAGTTCTCCACGAAGTTTTAAAAAAACTAAAACTATTTACTAGGAATTACAAAAGTTGCGTTTTCTCGCTACTAAAGTGATTAAAAAAATATTACTTATTACGAGAAATAATTGTAAGCCCAAATTACATTAACCGCAGTGCGTTATTATTTACTCCTAGTGGTAGGAGTAAACTGTCGGTAAACAAAACTCCTCTAACTAAAGATTTAAACAAAGCTATGAATATGCAGAGGACATCCAGAATCCACTGGCATCCACCAAACAAAATAATGAAGTACACAAGGTATGCTGCAGTCTAGAATTAGGTCACTGGGCCATCTGACTGTCAAACTTTGAGGAATAAAAACAGAATTGGTCAAAATTCTCGTTAAGCCTTTACAAATCCCATTTGAAGTAGGTAATCTATGATAATTCATGCATAAAGTAAATGTGTAAGAAGTGTAGCCTTTCCCTTTTCTGAGAGGTTGCAATGAAACAAAGGGAATCAAATTAACGGTTTAATTTTGTGGTTAGCTAGTATGTAATGTTAATGTAACCGTTAAGGAAATGAACACTGTAATTCCTACTTAATTTACTGTCAGGCTATCACAGTATCTAACCCTGCACTCAGCTAGCTCGAGCAGTTAGGGATGGGTTGCTTGAGGTACTGCAGTGAGTTTATAAGAATATTTAGAAAGTTAAATGGGCGCCACTGGTAATGACGGATACCAGACCGTTATGATTTAATTTACTGGGTAAGTCAACCGGAAAACTACATCACCAACTCCAGTCCTGCATCAATAGTAGGTATAAGTTCTCAGCAGTCGGACCTTCCCTTGGTTCCAAAGCAGGGTAAGCAAGCAATGGGTAGCACACCTGCCGGGCTCGGGGAAACTGTCAGCCGACCAAAAAACTCCTGGAAATAAAACCAGTTTAGTAAGCTACAATATTCTACAAACGCAGTACGAACCAGTTCAGGCAAATGAAAGGGTTTAGATCAAAATAACAGAAAATCTCACCTGTCGGAGCTATAATATCAAACAAACATCACCAATAAGGAGCTTCAAAATAAAATTCCTTTATTCGACCACGTGCAAACAACGCCATTCAAGGCGGCGTGGCGAAAAAAAATCAAGACACGCAATCCAGACAACAATCTGTAAAATAAATATTCACTATCATCGTAACGCCTAAGGAATCCGACAAATTCAACCCAAAGCTCACGGCGCTTACCAAAATCTTCAAAAATTAAATTATACAATTCGGCGCAGGCACCGCCGCGGAGGTTGGAAAAAGATCCCCTGACGCGACCGTGAAACCGGCTGTCAAAAGACATTCCTGTGACGTTGACAGTCGACATTTCGGGTGCGTTCCAAAAATAAGCGGTTACAGTGCCCCCGTTCCTCCAAGAATTTTACTTGGACTACAAGGAAAATTCGAGCTGGCCCTCCAGCTCAACTAACCAACCACAAATAAAAACAAAAATCAACGGACCCACGTCCACAGTCCCGAGACCAAGATCCGCCATAAAACCAAGTCAAGCATAAATAATACATTAACGGAAGTTCTCCTCACCCTTACAACTATTGGGCCATTGAAATTAAATGAAAATACCAAATAAATTTCAGTTTTATAACTGCGAAAACAGGAAGTCAGAAAACCAACACCAACAATACGAAATAGTAAAAGCAAATGTGTAAAAAAAAAAAAAAACTACGCTACTCCCCATCACTTTCTGTCTTTTCCCTCAGGGACCCACAATCCTACAATTTCCAACGGCCAGGCCAGATGTTTTCCTATTCTACACTTACCTTGTGGGGCCGGGCAATATAAATTTACAAGACATCAACTCCCTTTTAAACTCCTGACATGCCATGCTCCTAATGGTTTACTATCGGCAACACGAATTAAATCATACACCAGGGGACTGATCACACGTACGACCCTACACTTTTCAAATTTGGGAGCTAACTTGGCCATAAAGAACTTATTAGCATCACTTAAAGGAAAAGTTCTCTTCCACACAATCTCACCAACCTTAAAAGAAACCGCACGGCGCGACTTGTTGTAGTAAAGAGCATTCTTAGCATGCGCTTTAGCAATAGCGTTCTTCACTTTAACATAAACATCACCCAAACACCCCAGCTTAGACGCAAAATCTAAACGCGAAGCGCACTCAAAAGTGGGTACGGCAGCGTCAGCTTCACCAAACGTAGACCCACAAATCACAGCCTCCCTTCCATGAACCAAGAAAAACGGAGTAAACCGAGTGGTTTCGTTCACTGCGGAGTTTAGAGCAAACTGTATTCTTGACAAAGATAAATCCCAGGAACGATGGTCATCCTTAACTAAAACAGATATCGCCGTCACGATCGTCCGATTATAACGTTCGACAGTGTTAACTTGGGGACAGTATTTAGGAGTGAAATGTACTTGCGGAACCTTATACTTGTTAAAAAGGGCACGCATCTCGCTACCAGTAAATTGTGTACCGTTATCCATAATCACCGTTCGAGGGACACCATGAACCAGAAACACACCCTCCTCAACTCGCGCGGCTATTGTCTTGCCTACGGCACGACGTAAAGGAAAAATAAAACAATACTTGGAAAAACAACAAACCACAGTCAAAATATAAGTATAACCAGCACGCGACCGAGGAAAAGGGCCCACCAAATCCATGCTTAGCATCTCAAACGGACGAGAACATAGTTTTGGACTACCCATAAGACCAGGCTTGGCATCAGGAGGATGCTTATAAGCCGAACAAACATTACATTCCTTAACAAAACGAGCCACATCAAAATACATACCTGGCCAAAAATAACGCAAGGCTATCCTTTTATAGGTTTTAAATACTCCAAAATGAGGTGCCGTGCCACTACCATGGTTGCACGTTAAAATAGCAGTTCTGCCAGAAACTGGAACTACTTCCTTCCAATCAAAAGCGCCATCCAGACTAAATTTATTTTTAGTATAACGAAACAACTTATTATTATGAATGGAAAAATTAGGACAAGAGGTCGGATATCGCCTACATTTATCAAGAAGTTTATCATACCAAGGATCATCCGAGGCGATGTCAAGTTCGACTACAGGAACAGTCCTAGACAACGCGTCAGGGATTACATTGTCTTTTCCTTTACGATGTTCTATAACAAAATCGAAGGGCGATAAACGACAACCCCAGCGGGCCAAGCGTCCGGTAGGATTACTTAAATTAAAGAACCACTTTAAACTAGAGTGATCTGTAACAACCTTGAATGGTTTTCCTCCCTCAATAAAAGGGCGAAAATGTTCAACGGCAAACACGACAGCAAGAGCTTCCCTCTCGGTGGCAGAGTAGTTACGTTCGGCATTGTTAAGAGAGCGACTGGCGAACGCCACTGGATGCTCCTCGCCGATTTCGTTCACCTGAGTGAGAGCACCAGCAATCCCAAATGCCGAAGCATCGCAATGCACACTAAAAGGCTCAGCAAAATTAGGACAAGCTAATACAGGAGCGGAAACTAAAGCCATCTTCAACTCAACGAAGGACTTCTCAGCTTCATCAGACCAAAGAAAAGGGGGAGAATTCTTCCGCGCACTGGTCAGAGCGTTCAGGGGGGCGGCGATAGTACTAAAGTTTCGAATAAAGCGTCGGTAATAGGAAGCAGTTCCCAGAAACATTTTTACCTCTTTGCGAGTAGTCGGTCTCGGGTAATCGACGATCGCCTGAACTTTCTCTGGGTCAGTGCGTAAACCTTTGACATCTACGACAAATCCTAAATATTTCAAACTATTTCTAAAAAAGTGTGATTTTTTCAAGTTTATTGATAATTTAGCAGACTTTAGTTTGTCAAAGACTTTATTTAATAAACAAATGTGTTCTTCAAAGGTAGTACTTACAACAATAATGTCATCCAAGTAACAAAAAACTTTATTTTCAAACTCTGGACCAAACAACTTATCCATAAGACGCTGTTGGGTGGCAGGAGCTCCTTTCAAACCAAAACACATCACTTTAAAGTGAAAAAGACCACGGCCAGGAACCGTGAAAGCAGTTTTTTCACACGAGGAAGTCGAATTTAAGGGAATCTGCCAAAAAGAAAATTTTAAATCGATGGAGGAAAGAAATTTCGCTTGACCCAATTGATTTAAAATCTGGGAAATGTAAGGAAGTGGATAGGCATCTGCTTTACTCACTAAATTTAACTTACGACTATCGACGCAAAACCTCCACTCACCGTTAGACTTCGGGGCAAGCAATGTCGGGTTATTCCAGGCACTAGAGCTTGGCTCCACCACTCCTAACTCTAACATCTCATCCAACTGACGGTTAAGCTCCTTCAAACGGTCGGGCGACAAACAGTAGAAACGCTGCTTAATAGGCGGAGTGTCACCAGTGTCGATGGAATGAGTAAGAAGGTCAGTACGTCCAAGACCTATTTTTTCAAAAGATATACCCTCAAAATTATCAATAATTTCCCTAGCACGTAATCGCTGATCCAAAGAAAGATCACTAAAGTCGTGCAGGTGTTTGACTTCACAAACTTCTACCGAAGAAATATTATCAACGAAATTTAACTTTCCAAAAAGATTTGGAGCCAAATTAAAATCTTTCCAAAAGTTAACTCCAAAAATCATGGGGGTAGACACATCCGGAATAACATAGAACTTAATAGTAATTAAACGATCGCCAAGTGTGACGGGCAACAATAAATATCCCTCCACACGAGCACGAGATCCATTAGCGGTAACAATATTATTAATATTATCCGGCCGATGCAAAAGAAAACCTAAACCTACAAAATGGTTCCCCATAGTACCACCAAGAACAGAAATACTTGAACCCGAATCTAAGAGGCCATAATAATCCTCATTAGAAATCCGAACCGTTAAATGAGGCCTTATATCCGCATCAGCAGGTTTAAAAATATGAACACTAGCAACACTAGTACGATAGGAACAAAAAAATAAAGACAACTGTTTTAAATAAGCTTGCCAATCGTCACGATCATAATGGTTGCGATTGGCAGAGCCATTTAGTTTTTTGAAACGTTTAAATCAACCTTACCAACACAACGTGGGCAAGATATACTCTTGGAACCTTGCAAACCACACTTGAAACAGACTATCTGTTTGGAAGGGCAATCCTTAAGAATATGACCTGCAACACGACAACGAACACAAAAATCACTCGATATGGCGGAAGTCATAGCTGCAACACGAGGCTCAGTTTTTCTTCCCACATACGCAAGGTCAGGCGCTAACGTATGGGCGTTGGGCCTAGGTGGTTCGTGAAAACAGGTCGACCTAGCCTCACATACATCTAACAACTTACACTTGGCCTTAAGTTCACTAATACTGTTTATGTCAGACAGGGCAAGCGCGTTCACAAATCGAGGTCGTAAATTATAGCGGATAATATGCAGTTTTTCGTCTTCAGAAATAGGTATATATAATCTATTAAAGTAATTAAGCATATAGGAAATATAAATAGAGGTAGGCTCCTCGGCACCTTGTGTTCGACGTTTAATCTCATCTAAGAGACGGCTATCAAAATCTACAGGTGTAAACTCGGCTAAGAGGGCCTGTTTTAATGATGACCAATCCGACAATGAAGAAACAGCACCACGGTACCAGGTCAAGGCTTGATCTGTAAATAACTCTGCTGCAGAATCAAACAATAGCTGGTCAGAGATTCTACGGGACCGGCACAGCTCATCTAAACGTTGTAAATAGGCACGAGCACAGCTCCTTCCATCATAAGAATGGTTCAGCTTTGCCACCTCTTTACTATGAGCACAAACAGCAATTGGTGCCGCTTGAACAAAGGCACCATCTGAAGAAGATTCATCAAAAGACTTTTTAAAAGAAGAAAAAAGTGAATCAATTTGTTTCTAATAATTATCTAGCCTAACTTGAATAGAATCCTTCAGTTCGGTTAGTTCACCTTCAGTATTAATCCTACTCATACGATGAAAAAGATGGTGAGAAATGGCCCTAATCCGATTAAACTGTTTAAATGGGGGGGAGCTTTTCGATAAGAATGATCCAACTTCAGCTAACTTAGACTCCACAATGGATAACTCCGACCTAGGATCATAGGGGCTATCAACAATTTCATCGGCAGGGACCGTTCGAGAAAGTTCCCTGACTTGAGCACGAAGCACCTCTACAGTAGTGGCTGGTTTACCGTCACGGATATCATTTTCATAAGTTAACTCATCTTTTCGTAAAAGATTGTATGTTATTGGTCTCTCCATTCCTAATAATTCGAGCTAGCTTTAACAAATATTGAGACAATCAATAAATATTAAAATGAAAAGATTTTCATTCAATTAAACTAGTAAGTAAACACAGTTATACTATATGTCTCTGCAGGGAAAATTTCATTAAGATCTAAACTGTAAAAATCAGTATCTACAAAACAAGGTGTAAATACAACAAAATATCTTACAGCTCAGTAAAATAAATTGTTACTATTACTGTCCATCATATCAAAATAACCATTTGTCAACAACTAAAACTAGTATTATGTTGGCAATATTAACAACAAACCAACATTAATTGATCAACCTAACTTAAACAAGTGTAAATAAAAACTTTAAATAGATAAGTTTAAGAAGTTAACACAACATAAAAAATACTCTTGTCAGCCAAGATTAACCCCATAAAATGTTATGTGTAGTTGTAAACCAGTAAAAGGTATAACTAAACAGTATTTTCTTATGTTAAATTGCAGTATAGTACAGTATATCTAAAATTGTAAACAAAGTAAGTTGTAAGACATTAAAGTATTGAGTTGGTATTTAGACAATAAAAATGTAGTATGTAAGTTCTTATAATAAAATCTTAACAGTTCAAATTTATATTAAATGCACAAATTACACTAAAAACAAACCTATTGTCATAAACAAAGTTAAATGAATTTAAAATAGTTAATAGTTTTTTCAAAGATTTATAATTAACTGCTTGTTGTAGCTTATGACACAACAATTACCTCAAGCAAAGCCCTCACGTTGGGTGTCACTGTAGCCTTTCCCTTTTCTGAGAGGTTGCAATGAAACAAAGGGAATCAAATTAACGGTTTAATTTTGTGGTTAGCTAGTATGTAATGTTAATGTAACCGTTAAGGAAATGAACACTGTAATTCCTACTTAATTTACTGTCAGGCTATCACAGTATCTAACCCTGCACTCAGCTAGCTCGAGCAGTTAGGGATGGGTTGCTTGAGGTACTGCAGTGAGTTTATAAGAATATTTAGAAAGTTAAATGGGCGCCACTGGTAATGACGGATACCAGACCGTTATGATTTAATTTACTGGGTAAGTCAACCGGAAAACTACATCACCAACTCCAGTCCTGCATCAATAGTAGGTATAAGTTCTCAGCAGTCGGACCTTCCCTTGGTTCCAAAGCAGGGTAAGCAAGCAATGGGTAGCACACCTGCCGGGCTCGGGGAAACTGTCAGCCGACCAAAAAACTCCTGGAAATAAAACCAGTTTAGTAAGCTACAATATTCTACAAACGCAGTACGAACCAGTTCAGGCAAATGAAAGGGTTTAGATCAAAATAACAGAAAATCTCACCTGTCGGAGCTATAATATCAAACAAACATCACCAATAAGGAGCTTCAAAATAAAATTCCTTTATTCGACCACGTGCAAACAACGCCATTCAAGGCGGCGTGGCGAAAAAAAATCAAGACACGCAATCCAGACAACAATCTGTAAAATAAATATTCACTATCATCGTAACGCCTAAGGAATCCGACAAATTCAACCCAAAGCTCACGGCGCTTACCAAAATCTTCAAAAATTAAATTATACAATTCGGCGCAGGCACCGCCGCGGAGGTTGGAAAAAGATCCCCTGACGCGACCGTGAAACCGGCTGTCAAAAGACATTCCTGTGACGTTGACAGTCGACATTTCGGGTGCGTTCCAAAAATAAGCGGTTACAGAAGAGACAAAGTTTAGAAGAAAGAGACAAAGACTCATTATAATTAATCCCGCTTTAGTAGCAGGTGTTTCCGTAAAATCTTCCTATTTGAAACAAACGCAGTCAGCTTACCCTTCTAGGGTTAAGTCAACAAGCCCTAATGGAAATGTAATACCACATTGAGAATGCGGGAAATCTTTATTTCTGGGTCACGAGGCATAAAACAATGCGGGTTGGGTTTTTGTTGATACCTTGTTATCCAAAAAGGAAAGATACTTTCATATTAGAAGACTTATTGTCTTTTGAATAAAGCTTCGTTCTGTTGGAAATACAAACCTATATTATGTAATAAAGTGTTACATACCAATAACTTAATAATGAAAACAAAATTTAATATGATTCCAATAAATAACCGTTGGCATCCTGACAATATGAACCAACATAAATTAAACTGCAATGCATTAAGAGTAAATTTCGGCAGCCGCTGCCATAATTAAAACCGCCCATTTTATTGTAGGAAACATCATAAAACACCTTTACTGCAGGCGGACGGCGAAAAAAAAACTTTTATTTTTATAGCTATGTGCATCAACTCGAGTTTATGCCGGAATATTGAAATGGGAAGTCACCTCCAGAAAGGGCCGCATAACTGGGTCAGGGTTATATTGTCATTGGGTTTCTGTACTATTCCAACGGCGACGCATCGAACAAGGGGCACAATTTACTGTAACCATAATTTCAGGAGGACTGTATATTTTGGTTTAGCTCGATTGTATATTATCCGGAGGTCCTAAACGGATGAAGTAAATAGGAAGATGTTTATCTCAAGTACGCCTTGGCGTATGAGGTATATTTGATATAAACGAAAATATATATTACTCGATATTGATATTGTATTGGTATTGAAGAATACTTTTATAAGATAAATGCATCATAAAAATCTGAGCATGATACATTATTTTGGAAATATGATCAGACTTCTGAAGAACGCAACATGGTTATTAAACTTGGTTTTCGACTTGAACGGATTGTCCTGAACTGTATCGTGTAGAAATCGAAGGTGCAAATGAAAAATAGATGTAACCAGATTGTATCGCAATCCTTCGCGGTATAAGCATCTTTGTCAACAAAATTTCCAGAAGTAAAAGTTATTCTGCTAACATATTGACCACTTGCATGAAAAGAGCAAATACTCTTTACATGTGTTTTTTACCATTCTTAATGTTATTATTTATTCACGCAGTTTATTATAGTAAGTACAAGCAACTATCATACCTCACTATTAACATTTTGTTATTAGCATTATTTAAAACACAATTGATATTTATTATATGATTCACGTTCTGTATGTTGGATAGCATCGCTGGTTTCCTTCAGGTTTTTTCGTCAATAAATACCTACCTACTATAAACTGAGGCTGTATTTTCGACTACATATTTTTTACTGGTATGAAGTGGCTTCTACAAACGAAAAGAAGTTTCGATGCAGGATTTGACAGAAGGCAAAGATAATAATATTATATCCACATTTTTGAAGAAAGCTCATACCTGGGATTTCAACCGGGTAGAAGAAAAAAAACTACTAAATAACATTGCTGAAGCAATTAAAATATAATCTTAAAGACGACTGACGGCACTGCATAAGTAGTAATGAACTTGTCATAGACTTGTCACGAAACTCGCCACAAAAAACTGCATATACCTAAATAAGGCATAAGCGCTCGTAAAATAGATAAATATGACAAATGAAAAACAATTGTGTGTACATGAAGAATTTTCACATAAAATTCATCATTATTATTGAACTTGATCCCAATCCAAATATCACTCAATGTATGGATCGAAAAACTGTGCTTGCTTGTGAATATTTTTAAATAAACCATTCTACACAAAAAATTGTTAACTAATCATTTATTCGAACTCTACAAACAATCTCGGAATACACATGTAAAGCAATTTAGCAGCAATCAAATATGTAACTTCCGGGGGTCAATAAATAACATATGCGATACTTGATTTACGCCAACAGCTCTAAAATACGCCCGGTTTAGGCCAAGTTTTTGGATTGAAACTTAATAATGGATACATTTCGAAGGCTGAGCAAATAAAATTCAATCGACCAAGTTTGGATAGGCTAGCAAGAAATGATCGAACATGTGTGCGTAAATTTCGATAAAACTTTTTACTCGATTCGATTAAATAAGTTTTCTTTTCACTCGATTAATTTGAAGAAAAAAAATTCGTGACGAATTTACTCATAATAAAATAAAATCCCCAGACAATCACACCATTTACATGGCCCCAAAGTAAGCATAGCTTGTGTTATGGGATACCATATAGCGAACTAGGGGGGAACCCAGAATATAAATACATAAATAGATAAACACCCAGACACGCAACATTTTTTTTTCCTTGTTCCGTGCGGGGATCGAACCCGCAACCACTGGCGTCTGAGGCAGATAGGTTTACCCCAACGCCAAAGTAGTTGTCGCCTCATGAACTGTCTGAAACGTAGATGTTATTAAAATTTCAAAGAATCTCCGTGGCGCATTGTTCTATGACGCTAATAAGTAAATCGTGAAAATCGCGAGAATTAAAAAAATGTTCCGGGTCCGGTTGTTTATCTATATATGAATTTCTATTCTAGGTTCCCCCCTAGTACGCTACATGGTATTCCATATCACAAGCTTTGCTTTACTTTGGGGCCATATAGTTGGTGTGATTGTCTGGGGATTTTGTTTATTATTATATTATTATTTTTGTTAAATCTCCTAGTGTATTTTATCTAAGATTAACACAATTATAAACGAGTTCTCAAAAGAGTTGACACCCATTATTTAGACCCAACAGTGCAAACAGAATTACAGAATACGTGGCCAATCCTTAGATCGTAAACTAAGCCAATTTAATCTAACGAACGGACGCGCTACCCGTGTTGCAAATCCTTTCCAATTTCTCTGTCGCTTATCTACAAAGCAGGCAGCCTGTTTAGGCTACTAACACATTGGCTGTTAATAGAACCGACGAAAACAATACAAAAGAGAACGGGAACGATGTATTACTGTTTTTTTTTAAGTCTACAATCTGAAAAGGTTTTGTTCAAAAGAGGTTGACATGTAGAAGATAAATCCAATGAAATTAAAAACTTCAAGTGTACGTTACATGTGTAAAGTGGGTTGCCTTAATGCATATCTGATGAGATTTATAGGTCAGTTACTGCACTTTGATGCATACCTACGATTTGCGCAGTCTCAGGCTGTCAGGAAAATTAAAATAACATACGATGATTGCAGAACAAACAGCTTTTTTCTGGAAAACTCATGTTTAAGTTGGTAAAAAAGATGGGTAAAAAGGCACAACCCTGCTTTTCTTGGGAGTTTGTTCAATATTTGATCATAATGTAACGTCCTAAGAATATTCAAGTCGGTCAATGCGATCATTTTATATGAGTAATACCAATAATTAAAAACATTCAAAAAAATGTGTTTTTTTTGTTTATTCTGTTAGGTAAATAAAAGTTATGTCGTATTTGAATAAGCATCTTTCAGCTTGGTGGTTTAGGGCCTCACCCAGGGACAAGACTCATGACACTGCAATGGGGCTTATTAAGGGGTTGTCAGCGACAAACGTTACATAATATGTTAAAATAAAGACTTTTATAATATTTAATCCATTGTAGTGGCCAAAAGAGCAATTAATTATATTCGAATTTACGAATGGGTAACTTAGCTTATCTATAGTTAAAAGAATGTGCTTATAAGATAAAAAAATATTTATTATCTGCCCCTAGATATCGATCTAGATGCGATGAACGAAAACAATAGAGAAATTTGAATTTTATGTTTATTATTTCGTCATATAAATAAAAAATATATTAACTGTTCGACGACCACTTTGGCGAAGGGGTAAACCTATCTGCCTCAGACGCTAGTGGTTGCGGGTTCGATTCCCGCCCGGAATAAGAAAAAAAAAATGTTCCGGGTCTGGGTGTTTATCTATATATGTATTTATATTCTAGGTTCCCCCCTTGTTCGCTACATGGTATCTCATAACACAAGCTTCGCTTACTTTGAGGCCATGTAGTTGGTGTGATTGTCTGGGGATTTTATTATTATATTATTTATTAACTGTAGTCCCAAATACACTAATAATAATGCTTTACAAATTAAAACAGAAAACATCAAGACGGATCTCCTTGACCAGTAGCTTCTCACTACGACTACCCTCTAACAATCAGGTCTAAAATTCCCAGGTCTCAGAATATTACCCAGAGGTAACAGATTACACATCTTCAAACTTTATCAACGAAAGCTTTCCTGAAGAGGGTAAGGTAACAAGGTTACGTTGGCATCTCAAATTAAACTAGATACGCTGTCGCTTAATTCCGAATTACGAAAATATTTACTTTTGGATATATATTTTTGATGTTTGAAAGTGAAAGTAAGACTTCAAAATGTAATGATTTGCTTTTGTTCAGGAACATTTAAAAAAACAGTATTGAAGTTTTATTTTTATTTGTTGAATGAAAATTGCAGTAAGTTACACACTATTGTAAAAAGAGAAATAAATAAGTGCTGAGACATGCTGTTGTACTTCCTATCAAATAAATAAATGTTTAATCATAATTTGTTCAGAACTATAGTCACAACTCTTATTTTTTATTTATCCAGGATTATGTAAAAAAAATAATCAATTATTTTCTTACAGTAACTAATTTCACCCGTGTCTCAATACTTAATTGTACAACCGAACGCTGGGCGTGTAAACCCGACAGCGTCTACACAAATTACGTGCACAAGTATCTAAATTGCCGCATCCCTAATCCCAGCCTCAGAGTATTAGAAGCAAGGTCTTACTTCGCTTTAGCATCGGCTTATGGTAGTTAGCGCGGTTTTAGGTTACCCTACTCTGGATACACTAGTTCACAAAGTGAGACTTGCCAAATGCTCGAGTTATAACGTAGCCTATAGCTGGAGAGTCACGGCTCGCACTGACTATATCTTTGTCTGTGACATGCGGCTTAAAATAGGCAACTTTATATTGGACATTTTTATGAGCTCTGCGACAGTTTATATAGATATTACTTTAGTTTATTGTGATTTTGTTTCGAGTATTTATTGTACGATTTAATGGATAACATTAAGGCTATCAGTACTTATTTGTTACATATTTTGGAGAATTTGGCGTGGGCGGTTAAAATTTTCATTTATTGCGGTTACCAATCTGAGTGATAAGCAAATCTATATTTCACATAAGTCCCTTTATAATGATTATACGAACAAATACATACTTAATAATAAATTAACAACTCATCATATGAGGACTATTTACAGAGCAAAACACATCAACAGTCTACTGTCATATAACAATTATTTATTGAAAATAACAAGAACGGTCATAATTTTCGAAAAGGCATTAATTTCGAGTGAGTATTGACAATATGGCGGTATAGACTTACGAATAAACAAGTTTTTAGTCACTTTGTGGTACACTTGATTGTAGCGTGCGATACAGGAGCGTGGTAGCTCTCGCGGCGCGCCGGGATAACTGACGGGGCGCTTGACGACAGAGGCTGCGCGACCCACCCCCGCTCTCCATTCAACATCCATGGAGGCCTACACGAAATTGTTTTAATGCGGATACCTACTCTTTTTAAAGACATTTGAATTGAGATTCGTACTTGAAGTAATTCAGGATAAATCCAAATTAAGTGCTACAAATATAACGCAAAAAGCTTGAGGTGTTGCTTCGTGTTTAAGATTTTGCGATTTATTTTGTTAAGGCTAATCTTTTGTCAAGGTCAATATTTTTCAGTTATGGCAAAGGCACCTTCTGAAGTCAACTATGTGAAAATCTGCATTTACGAAAACAAGTCATTTTAATTTTTTACGAGCGTCCTTTTATACTGCCGTTTAAAAAATAAATAACCAAATATGGAGTTAAGCGCACAATTCAAACAACTCGTCGCTTCAAAGGGTTAACTTCGAGTTTAAAACATAGTAGGTATTTTATTTATTCCGAACATTTAACCATGTAGAACTCTATAAATCGACAGCCCATGAAAAACGAATATCGTCGTTTAGTCGTTTTGTCTCGTACACTGGAACACAAATCAAATTTGTAACAGCATGATACATGTATGCAAATGTTCGAGCTACCAGTCGATTGGTCATAAATTGAGCAAGGTGATAGGTGATTTAATTTAATGCTCGAAATAATTCATTTCTAAGTAGCGTAACACAGGAGCGTAAGGATAATAGTGTTTGAATGTTTTCAAATCATAAATTGTCAAAGTCTGCTTAGCGGTTATAATTTTATTTTAGTCTTGCTAGTACTAAAATACTAAGTTTTATACGATAAGAATTTCAATTTGTAATTTATTTTTCCTTACAAAATTCTATTTTTGCACAAAGCATTTAAGATAAAAATTCCATCCCTAAATTGTCGATAAGGAACTGTCCGGTCGAGTCAAAGTTAGTCTCTTGGGACCACTCAGCGAACAGAGGTTAGCGAGGTCTCGGTCGACCTTTCTGCGCCTGAAGGTATATAATCAATTACGTTAGACTCAAAACTATCAACACAAACCATACGCTTACAAGAAACACGAGTAAACATTTTAATTGAAAATTGGAAAATTTTATTAGATTCTCAGAAAGGACTACTTTATAGTACCAATTTGAAATTCGAAATATAATGAATAAAACAGCTTGTATGTATGAATGAATATTTAAATTATATAATGAGAATCTAAGTGATCAGTAAAGAATTGTTTATATAAATGAGGTATTCAAAACAAGAAGTAAACTTCATTTAAATGCGGTCACATCCAGCAAAAGGGCCAATAACATTAATCCTTTCGGAAAAGGTTCCCGGAAAGACGGTCGGATACTGATATTCAAATGCTATCCCTGTTTTGAGCACACAAAGCTAAATGTAGTAACCAATAACAATAAAATAAAATCTGTTTTCGATTTAGCGGTTTGTACTCCTAAAAAGCGATGTTTAAAATAAAGTACACGTTTGCTTACAGTCAAAAATCTTAGTTAGTAAGAAATGCTACAAAGATAGCAAATTATGTATTAGGTCCTTAAATATGAAATTGGCGTTTTGTATGAGAGGAATAAAAGTCGTTTATTTTTTAAATATAATATATTTATTTAATCAAAGTATGATCCATTGCTATCTATGCACTTCTGCCATTCATTTACGCCCTTTCTAAAAAAAACATTAGGACGGGAATCAATAAAATCTTTGAAGGAGGTTCGGACTGCCTCATCGGAGTTGATTTTTTTCCCCTGCAAAAAGTTATCCAAATTTCAAAAAAAAAATGGTAGTATGTTGGAGCAAGGTCCAGGGAGTACGGTGGATGCCTTAAACATTCCAATTGAAGCTCCTTTTATTTGGTAGCAGTCTGTTCTGCAGTGTGTGATCTTGCGTTGTCCTGAAGCAGTAGTGGCCTTGTGCGATTGACCAGTCTCGGTTGTTTAGTGGCTAGTTTATCCATCGTTATTTGGAGCTGACTACAGTAGATATCTGCAGTAATCGTCTAGCCAGATTTAAGGAAGCTGTAGTGCACCACACCGGCACTAGTCCACCAAACGCTGACCAATAACTTTTTTCTAGTTAATTTTCTCTTGGGGCAGAATTTGGATGGTTCACCGGGGTTCAGCCATTGCAATCTGCGTTTCCTATTGTGGAAGAGTATCCACTTTTCATCACAGGTAATGATTTGATTTAAAATCCCTTCATTATTGTGCCGGTTCAGTAATGTAACGCAGGAGTCGACGCGCGTTTGTCGGTTTGCTTCACTCATTCACCTTTCGAGCTTTGTTATCTTCCCAATTTGTTTCAAGTGAATTAAAACAGTTTTATCACTAACACCGCAGCCTGCAGCTAACTCTGACGTAGTTTGCGATGGATCCGCTTCCACAATAGCCTTCAATTCTTCATTGTCGACTTTGGTCTCCGGCCGTCCACGGGGATTCTTCCGTAGGTTGAAATTTCCAGAACGAAAACGTTGAAACCAAAAACGCACTATGCTTTCTCTAACGACACCACTGCCATACACATAATTAATTCTTCGAGTTGTCGCGAAGCGCCGATTCCCTGAAGGGGGTCCGTCGCTCGCAGTTCAATAGGGTGCTGAAGTGGAAGAAAACTATTAACTAACACTTAAAAAACTTTAATTTTAATTTACAAAACGAGAAAGGCACTTAAAGTCACTATAGCACTGTAGGGAAAATGTTAAATTTTAGACGTTTGGAGCTAGCGGCCCTCGGCCGCAGTTGACGCCGTAGGAGACCGCGGCTCACAGCCGCGGTAGTGGTGGAGGCAGCCACCAACAACCGCTAAGTTAGCGGCAGGGAGGCCGCTCACAGCGGTAGGAACCACCGCGAGGGTTGTAGCGCACGGCCGCAGCCGTGAAGAGCGCCGAGCAGAGCAGGGCGCCTCAGGTAGAGCCAGGATGTCGTCGCCGGGGAGGGCCGGCGGCTTTTCCCGGATCGGTCAGCCGTCCTCCAGCGTTCTCTCCCGATCTTTTTTTTCTCTTCAGAATCCTCACATCTCTCCTCAGCGGGCCTTTTTTTCCTCCTTCTCACTGACGTTGTCCTAATGCTTGACATGTCATTTTTCTTTTTTTTTATGACACATCGGCCAGTATTGAGTAAATTGAGTATTGCAGTAAGGAGTTCCAATATATTATATATTCTATTATATTATTATATATATTTCTATATTTACAAACTAAATTATAACTTAAGGAAAAATATAAAACGAATCTGCTAAAAAGTAATTACAGTAAGTAAGTATAACATTATATTTCCCCGTGACCCCATGAAAAAAAAAAATTGCTATTCAATTTTTTTTTTGTGTGAAACTAGAATTTGGTGGTTAGGAACAGTCGTGCATCATTTCATACATCTCTTTCATACATCAGAATAACCATCAACTTACATACATAGAGGTGGAGCTCACATTCCATGGCTTCCACTCCAGCACCGACGGTTCGACTGCTGTGGCAGCTGGCATTAACGATGGCTTATTTAAGGAGTCGTCACCCGCTCCTGTTTAAGACCCTTATACGACGCTGAGGCTTTTTTATAGAGTAGTCAACCGCTCCATCTAGAGTCCCACATGTATGTAGTACAGTGTAGAAGAGTGTGAGAGAGGTGTAGATATGAGTTATTGTAGATAACTCATAATTGAGAAGAAGTGAGTTATTTTAGATAACTCGTGTTAAGATAAGGATGTGGTTATTGTAGATAACCCACGTTAGGGAAGTTTAGTAAATATTTACAATTATTGTCCATTTCAGGTTCCTCGTTACTACGAGAGATGATGGATAAAAAAGGTGAAAATATCAAGCTGAAGAACTCGAATAGTCAGCTGATATAAATTATTGTGACGTGTACTCACAATGTTATATATATATATAATATGTACAGAAAAATTAAAACAAAAAAAAGGAATACAAAGATAAATTATGCAATGTACTTTTTAGAGAAAAAAAAATAAAGACATTGTTATTTAATGTCCTTAATATGCCATTTAGCTCTAATGCCGTCGGTATCTTCTAATATATACACTAAAGGTGAGAGTTTCTGTATGACTCTACATTTTATGTATTAAGGGGCGAGTTTAGCGGAATAGTAACGTTCAGCGTTACTTTGGGTATAGTTTTTACGCCATACCGTCTCGCCAACTTGTAATTCTTTTATAGAACGGCGAAGGTTATACCGCTCAGAGTTTTTGGTGTGTGCGTTGTAGAGAGCGACCTGAACTTTGTCGAAATGATTGGCAAGAAGGCCAATGTTATTAGCATAGATGTCTCGTGGTAAGAAAGTTAGTTCATCTATGTTATCTGCTGTAGTGTAAAGTGACCCACAGGGAATGATTTCACGGGCGAAGACAAGAAATGAAGGAGTATAACCAGTCACTGAGCTCACTGTGCTGTTCATTGAATGTTGTATTTTGGAGAGGTGAACGTCCCAGGTTCTATGATCGTCGCCGACCAGAGAAGCAAGGGCGCTTAGTATAGTTTTGTTGTAGCGTTCGGTGGGATTAACCTGAGGGCAGTAGTGTGGGGAGAAGGATATAAAAGGTACCTGGTAATTATGTAAGAGCCTTTTGAATTCTCGAGATTGAAATTGGGGACCATTGTCCATTATGATGGTTTGAGGAATACCATGAACTAAAAATACGTGGTTTTCAAGATTAGTAATGATGTTAAATGTTGTTGCACGTTTTAAAGAAAATATTAAGCAGTATTAAGTATTAAGCTGTCGCGTAGCGCCGATTCCCTGAAGGGGGTCCGTCGCTCGCAGTTCAATAGGGTGCTGAAGTGGAAGAAAACTATTAACTAACACTTAAAAAACTTTAATTTTAATTTACAAAACGAGAAAGGCACTTAAAGTCACTATAGCACTGTAGGGAAAATGTTAAATTTTAGACGTTTGGAGCTAGCGGCCCTCGGCCGCAGTTGACGCCGTAGGAGACCGCGGCTCACAGCCGCGGTAGTGGTGGAGGCAGCCACCAACAACCGCTAAGTTAGCGGCAGGGAGGCCGCTCACAGCGGTAGGAACCACCGCGAGGGTTGTAGCGCACGGCCGCAGCCGTGAAGAGCGCCGAGCAGAGCAGGGCGCCTCAGGTAGAGCCAGGATGTCGTCGCCGGGGAGGGCCGGCGGCTTTTCCCGGATCGGTCAGCCGTCCTCCAGCGTTCTCTCCCGATCTTTTTTTTCTCTTCAGAATCCTCACATCTCTCCTCAGCGGGCCTTTTTTTCCTCCTTCTCACTGACGTTGTCCTAATGCTTGACATGTCATTTCTTTTTTTTTATGACACATCGGCCAGTATTGAGTAAATTGAGTATTGCAGTAAGGAGTTCCAATATATTATATATTCTATTATATTATTATATATATTTCTATATTTACAAACTAAATATATAACTTAAGGAAAAATATAAAACGAATCTGCTAAAAAGTAATTACAGTAAGTAAGTATAACATTATAGAGTCGTTTCTGCAGCACTGGTGCTACGGCGGAACTCATTTTCGTAAATAAAGCGAAACTTAAAATTTTCCATTTTGTAAACTTAATGACGCAGAGAAAAAAAAACAAAAAGAAAAAAAAAAAAAAACGGTTTTCGAGACACAAATTGATGAGTAAATAGCTGTATAAATTTGAATTTGGAATTCTAAACCAAAGAGGAGATATTTGAGATTAAAGTGGCCAGTACGACAAAACACCAAGTAGCTTAAATCTAAGCCTAGTTTCAGTTACAGTACAGTTCAACGTGAACAAGTGTCGTAAAAACGGCAAGTCGACTGCAGTCTCAAACTTCTGTATTAGAATGTATTCTAAATTGGCTTTTACTTTGCTACAGTTAGTACTGCTGTCGGCAGTTATTAAGTCCTTTCAGCTACAGGTGCTGAATTCCGCAGTGCATTATTGTTAAATATATTCAAGTTTAAAACTGGGCTGGCCTAGTAAGGCATATAATTAGCTTTATTAGTAAACCAAAACTAGTGACACGATGGAACTATACTGAGGCCAAGTATAAGAATGCACTTTAAAAATATACGAGTTGCCTATTTCTGGTAAAAACTAATTAAATATACTCGAACTTAGAAAAAAGAAACCCTTTTTGATCTATGCTTTTATAAAAGTAAAACTAGTAAGGAAATAAAACACGTATTTGTAAAAATCTTTGTTAATATCACACGCGGCCGAATTTTCGGGCGTGATTTTTAGGCATTTTATAATCAATGAAAGTAGCAAGGTTGATAAACTTGTACTTAAAGGTTGTGAAAAATAATTCTGCTTATGGTATAAGTACTCGCATATATCGCCGCTGCTGGTCCGGAGTTCAAGGCCAAGTCGGGCTTGTTCGAAAAACGAAGTTTCTAACAGTAGCCTAGATCTGTGTGTATGCCAGGAATCCAACTACTTTGCCGTGTGGTTCATACTAGGTACAACCTTATTCGAACTTACCCTTAGGCTACATATTTCGTTAGCCAGCTGCGTTTATTTATAATTTTAAAGAATATTTTAGTAAACAAACCCTATTATCCGAGTATAAAATCAAATTCAAAAGCTACATGTTTATATATTCACGAGAATAAACAGAAAACAAAAGAAGCCCATAACAATACCCTAAAATTTGGGCAACAAAATTTTGTATACAACTTGACAAAAAAAACTTTTGCCAAAACACCGAATCTGAGATAATAAACCGTAACACATTCATCTTCTATAAAATCTCAGCCGCACCTGAGTAAAGGCATTACCAAAATGAAAAACCTTAGGCAAAGAAAATTCATTTTCACCTTATTCTTGGTACATAAACAAATTTGAGAGGCAGGCAAACAGGTGAATTTTCATATTTATTGTACATCATGAAACCAAAACGTAACAATACGAGGTATAAGCCGAATATGATATTCATGAAGCATCGTGATGTTTTCAATGAATGTTAATTAAAAACAAAGGAATATTTATAATATTCATTGAAAAATAAACAGAAATTCACAGCGTATAACTATAATAAAGTTCCAAGTCGCATCTGTCTGTGTTTCTGATTAAGATAAATAAAATAACTACTCGACGGATTTTCATCCCCAGTAGACGAAGTGATTCATGAGAAAAGTTTCAGTGTATATGTTCATTAATGTTTTGTGCAAATTAAGCAAAATATGTTAAAGCTAGACAATAATTTTTGCAGATTTTGGAAAAAAAAACTGGGCATGATCTGTTACCAGTGTCAAGCCTTCGAAAAACGAAAGAAGACAGGTCGGGACGTTTTTTATACTTAAAACTAGTTATTAAGTCAAAGGGTATTTTGAAAACGAGCACTCTACTGCATCTGTAAAACGCTCGGTTAATACAATCACTTTGAAATCAACTATTTGGTTCGATCAAAGTGTCTAAGTTATCAATTAAATACTTATTACTGTTATTTTGCCTTTATTTTGTACTCAGGAGCAATTTCATGTGTGTTACGTAAGTAATTTATGAGCATTAACAATAGTGTAACAAAAAAACAAAGAGGAATAATATGAGCTCCTACTGAGTAGTTCATAAATTGGAGTTGACATATCGTTTAACACTGGTTTTAATTTACGGTATGTTTTTTTTTGTGAAATTCGTACTGGTTTGCAGAGCTGTGCTAGCGGTTCAAATTTAATTTAAGAAAGGCTCAAGTTGCTTACGTATCCCAGGCAAATCACTTTAATTGCATTCTTTTGAGAAAGACCTCGCTTGTAATCGTCTAGCGTAGACTATGTGAAATGTAACTTACGCCCATGGACTATTGACTTTCGCTGCTTGCTACATATTCGCTTCACGACACTTACTTAACCAGCAATTTCATCTTTCGAACAAAAAGCATCATTAAATTGGTCCCGAAAGGGTCTCATTATAGAAATAAAACTCGAAGGGCCCCATTTAAAGGCTTACAAAAGAATTTATGTGTATGCTTACTTAAATATAAAGGAAAGTTTAAAAAACAGTCTTCTTCTTAATATGTTACGGTTGCAAATTATCGTGTGTTATTTAAGAAGAGACTTTTTGAGGTTCTTACAAAACTATAATAAATCAAGGTATACATATCTAAATTCACGCCTGTCTCCCTTTGGGGTAGGTAGCGACAAGGGAACGCCAATTGCTACGATATCTTCAAGAATATAATCCAATAAATAATAGGGAAACCTAAAGAATAAATAACAAAGAAACTTCGACATCCACTACAAGACTTCTATGTTTATAGCATTTTTTTTCAATAGGGAAAGATTTAAACACATAATACAAAAAAAAAGTACATTAGTGCCACGGTAATAATAATCATGACACTCGGTTTAAGAGCAATTTGTCATACACCGCGGCGACTTTCCGCCAACATATTCTGCCACGGTGTAAATGTTCAAAGAGTTTTGGAGGAAACTTATCTAGGCCGTTCCAGCAAAGGTATAATAAACCAATTTGAATATATTACAATAAAATATTGGTTTCTTTTGTCATATAAAATGATGTAGACAGAAGACTAAACCTATCAGAATACATATCGCAGTAACTCCGACAACGATAACTCTATGTTTTTAAGCTATTGTATAGCTTCAATCGTGGGCCTTGAGCGTGGGGACCGAATCCAGAAATTCCGTAACGAAAAAAAACCTAACACACCCCACTCTTTTTTTTTTTTTTTCCGCCACAGAAAGCTTTACTACCGACTTGACGCCCCTAAGGGAGCCACAGAAGGAGAGGAGGTGAATGCTTGATGCACGAAGAGGGGACCTTTGGGGGACTACCCCGCCAGCCAATCCCTAACAGTGCGGGACTCACCGAACCCAGCGTTACCCGCTAAACACCCCCTTTGCTGAGTTGTCCCGAGTTGGGTTAATCTCATCATCTGAACGACAGCCAATTGGAGTCAGAGGCTGCGTACTAACCCCCCACTCCGGCCGGCACAGCGGTGATACTTTGATTTCATAACTTTACATGCGGGCTTTAACAAACAATCAGCGCCATCTACTAGGAACTTGTGGAACTTCATATTGGATCAAACATTACTGCATTAATAAGATAAATAAATAATTATAATTGCATAAGTTGATAAAAAATGCTATGTAATAGCTTTACCGCGGCAGTCTCCGAGTGCCACACGTCTTTTTTTTTAAAGACAGAGATTTCAACACAAAATAATAAAAAGAAAAAGTACAGTAGCAATCGAATCCGCTTTTCTCGCATATGCCGGTTATTCGCCCACTGCACCACGGAAATAATAATATGTCGCTCGGTTTAAGAGCAATTTGTCATACACCGCGGCGACTTTTCGCCGACAGATTCTGTCACGGTGTAAATGGTTCAAAGAGTTTTGGAGGAAACTTATCTAGGCGTGTGCCGTTTCTTTGCAGATTTAAAAGGAGGACCTGGTAAGTGATTACTTATCGTTATAAACTTTGAGACTCAGTAGTGCGATAGCTTTAAGTCAAACGTTTTCTTTGAAGATTAATGCAATTAAATTCGGAGAATCTTCTTTGCTTTGAATACGGCGAACTCGCGCTGCAGGATTTTTTATGGTAATTATATTTGATGAAAGCAAAGGAATGTGTATAAATAATTTACAAAGAGAACTTTGTTTTCTTATTTTAATAATTTAAAGTCTTTATTTAAGGCAAATATTATATTAAAGTTTGCTAAACTTATTATTAAAAGGTACGATAACTACATGTTTTATCTAATAGTAGCACCGGAATTATCAAATGGAAAATGTTCTAAACTTATCAACCTACTTCCAAAAAAGGTCTCAAATTCGTCTGTATGTTTTTTTTTCTGTCTTTGTTGCACGATATTTCGGACAATTATGAATTAAATTTGAAAATTGTTATTGCATATGATAGACGATACTTCATTGTTGGTCCCATATAAATTTTATCAAAATCGGTTAGGTGAGGTTGAAAAAATAAGTATGATTTGAAGAATGTTTACGTTGATTACATTCTCAACTCAGCCAAAGTTTTGACGTGAAGTCGTTTTTTTTAATGCTCTGCATTCGTTGATTATTATTTATGTAATGGTTATTGATGATAATAGTACTGGAAAATTACTGTAAAATGAAATGGGTTCTACATATTTAGCTCCTGTGTGCGTATCGGCTATTTTGATGTTTACTTAGGTGTGCAATTTATAGAAATATTCTAATTAATTAGTCTGCCATTTGCATCTTTTACTAGTATCGCCATCCACTTGGTTCAATATCTTGTGATTTTCAGTTTTAATGAAACTTTTTTAGCTGTTTAATTTTTATTTCTTTTACATTGAAAAGGTTATCCTATTATCTGAGTTAATTACAGAAAAAAATAACATAGTTACCTATACCAAAAACCAAAATATACTAACAACACAAAAAGCAGAGTCGTTTAAAAATATAACTTATCTCTTCAGATGAAATAATGACTTGAGAAACTCAATGCATTATGAATAGTTTAGAAAATTTTGATTTCCAACTCCGGCAATCGGTTTCGATATCAATGGAACGATACCGCACCGCTCCGAATTATTGAGCCGCACTCCGGGCTTACAAACGATCGTACCTATTCTCGGCTGTCTAAGTAATATCGGTAGTAATTTCGGTTGTAGTTTCGATTTGACTTAAGGTAAAGTTTGTTAAGGTTATTGTCACAACGTAGAGTATAAAGTTTTGATGAGGAGACAGCTCACGGAATTAATAAGTGAACTACGTATCTTATGCCAAATCAGAAATCACACGTTTCGCATCACGTTTTGATCTGCGTAGTATTGAGTATTTACATACAAAGTAGTATACTTTATCAATGGGTAATATCGCCACGATGGCGGGTTCAATCCTTTCCCTTCTATACACCATGACCATGATTTTTTAAATGGGTTGGGTGTGTTAAGAATAGAAACTGTCTAATAAAGATAAAAAACTAAAATTGTTGAAGTATGTATATCCGCTGTAATGCTTTGCGGCTACAAGGAGTTTTTTTTTTTTTTATAAAATATGGATGGGACGTTTGTCTTCCATGACACCTGATGTTAAGTGAACATGATGACTAAGGTGGTACACGTCCATCTACGAGAAACCTATTCACTCGACGCTTAAAAGTACTAGGACTATACTGGTCAGGGAAAATAGAATGTATGTATGTATATTCAGTTGTATGTGAATGTGTGTCCTATGAAGTATTATTTTATTATTATAAACGGCCAGTAGCTCAGACCTCTCCAAGGGCCTAAACCCAAGACGCAGAAATCGAACAATCAGCTGATAGCACAACAGAGGTCGTTATTCTCAAACCTCCTTGCTCTCATCACCGGCGAATGATTGTTTCTATCCGTTAATTATTGTGGTCAGGCTAAACGTCCCTCCATTAGGGTGGTGTTGATTATTTTTGGAAGATTGGTGTCTCATTTCCATACAATCGGTCTTTGCTTTTTTTCGTCCGGCTGGGAATAACTTAACTATCTCTAGGTACTTGACAGGAGGACCTATCCAGCAAAAACCCCAAATATAAAATCTGCCCCTATGTTGAAGGTCCGGCTATGTGAAATTCTGGTACTATCTACAAAGAGCTAGTTTTTTCCTATTTACTCATTGTGGTGAGATTCAGACGAAATATACTGTAACTTTCCTTTTTGTTTATATAATCACCGATAAAAATACAAAATAAAGTACCTAGGTACCCCACATCGTGCACGCAACAAAAAAATGTGTTGATGTTAAAAAATAAACACAAAGCTACTTTACCATACATAGTGGGGACACATTGAACAACAGCATTATGTAATTACCTGTGAATAAAAAATGGATGAATATAAATATAAATAAAAAGTAAATTTTTCAAGGTAGATGTTATAAACAAATATCATGCTTTTCAGATAAATCATACATGCTTTTTGTCAGCAAGTTAAACTATACGAAAAGTAACCTTAAATAATTAAAAAAGGAAATTAGTCAGAATGTAAGGATCCATGTTTAGCCTCATATATTACATCCGATATGATACCCTACCATAACATAATTTAATATTCCGACTAATTACAAGCAGCATTAATATCTAACAGCGGGTTTCAATATTCAAGCTGAAACCCCCTTAAATCAAGAGGACCAATCATGTATGATCGTTGCCATAGCAACTAAATATCAGATTGCTATTTACTATGTAACGATCTTTAGATCGACAATCGAATGGAATATTGAATCGACGCAAAAATTTTTAAGTAAAAAGTTTTCTTTAGACAAGATTACAATAACTCATAATTAAAAGTTTGGACAATCTGACAAATTATAAGCACTTCAAATTGGACATGAGAGCAACTTATTTCACGAAAGAAACAGAAAACACAGCATGTACGGAAATAATCAAACAATTGATAAAAAAAACAACGAATGCAGAGCATTAAAAAACCGACTTCACGTCAAAACTTGGGCTGAAGTACATATTTGAAAATTTTCAATCGATTTCTATGGGACCAAATGTATCTTCTTAGAGTATCTTCTATCATATGAAACAAGAAGCATCACAATCGGTTCACCCAGTCAAAAATTATGAGGTAACAAACATAAAAAAAAAACATACAGACGATTAAGTACCACCTTCTTTATTTGAAGTCGGTTGAAAAGTGAAAATTCCACTTATATCTAGAATGCGCCGGTGGTAGTCGAGTAACAAAAGCGCCAAAAGCGAGTAGTTTTAGATATACCTACCAAATAATAATAATTATACCTAGTATACCCATCTTGCCTTATTTTTCGCAACTAAAATAAAATAAAATTGTTTTTTTTTAAATAGGTTCCGATGCATGATTTTAAATTGACTATTGAAAGGGTGCATTATCAACAACAACGACATTAGGTTGCGTTGATTGCGTTTGAATATACTTCAAATAATAATCATAATTCATATTATTACGGTAACCACCACTTCTATGGTTGAATAACATTAACAAGGCACTCGGTACAAAACCATATGTATTGCCCGCGTTGGGTAGGCTTACCACCCCTGGTTAGGCATGATATAAAAGTCAACTAATCCGAGTGGGCCATGCTTGGTGGTAACATACATTGCCTTCTATGCCAGAGGTCCTGGGTTCGAATCCCGGCGGCGGCGGATATTTGTGTGATGGACACAGATATTAGTCGTCAAGTCATGGATGTTTATTTTTGAGTTTATTCTAATAAAAATATGTATTTATTCAATATGTATGTTTATATATTTCTTAAGTATATCAGTTATCTAGTATCTATAACACAAGTTCTTTAAGATACTTAATTTGGAATAGATAATGTTGTGTGAGTGTCAGAAATATTTATTTATTTATTTATTCATATTATTCCGGCAATCACCACTTCTATGGTTGAATAACATTAACAAGGTACTCGGTACAAAACCATATTTATTGCCCGCGTAGGGTAGGCTTACCGCCCCAGCAGTGCGAGCACAGAACTTTGTCGACTCGTATCTTTACGAATGTTCGTATAGTATGGAGACGGTTTGTTTGCACTAATTGAAATTTATCCATTTCCGCACGGCCAGCTTTAATAAATGTGTCCCTAGTTAATTTTGAATGTTTTTAAACATGTTGTACTCTTAAATAACTGTAAAATAAAAAAATACAATATTACTAAAAACTTGCAACCGACTCCATATTATACGAACATTCGTAAGCATACGAGTCGATAAAGTTCTGTACTCGCACCGCTGTTTAGGCGTGATATAAAAGTCAACCAATCCGAGTGGGCCATGCTTTTGGGCCCTTCAGGGTCCGCCAGGCTAGCTACCACCCTTCATATAAAATCTGCCACCAATAACGCCAAATGACGGATATTCTAGTTGAGATAGCAAATAATTGAGCAAGAGTCACCAAGCTGCTTGGATTGCTATTGCATTAATTTTTTCAATATTTATACAAAATTTACAAAATGTTGTTTATTTTGGGAAGTCAAAAACTTGCCTTGACCATGTTTTAGGAACCATTCGAAATTGGATTATAAACCTAAGAATAAACGACAGATATAATCTATTCATTCGTTTATTAACTTAGACCAAATAATAAGCGAACCTCACAACAATAAGCAAGTTTGTAAATAAAAGCATAATTTATTTCACATTTACCATTGAATGGTGTTAGTCAATATATTTTTCTCTTTGCAATGTACAAAAAGAAACGTTTTTGACCGTAAAAGCAAAGTCGAATTTTAGTTTACTAGTTTAGAATTCCTGTAATTAATGTACAACACATGCAAAAACGTTTAAATTGGTATTAAGTTAAACAACAGTTATAGTGCCCTTTCTATAGGGCACCCGAAACACCCAGACTTGATACATTTTTTTTGTGATACTGTAGGTTTTTATTTATATTTATTGTTTATTTAATTTATTGTGCCTATGTATTAATGAGAACATACAATATTTTCGAATCAAAAAATATATTTTATTTAAATTAATGCATCCAAAAATGTTGAATACATCTTACAGACCGTTCACTATAAGATGTCCCCTGCCTGCTGATGTTGGCAGCAGTGTTACCAATAATATGTGTCCATTTTAACCCCGTAATCTAACTTTGTTTATACCTACCACGAATAAATATATGTTTAATTTTCTGATTTGTAAATAATAAACAACTATAAGACTAGGAAGGTTTTGAATGACGACACAATTTATATTATACGAGGGCGAATCAAAAAATTCTTAGAATGAATACAAAAAAAATAATTAAACAAGAATATTTTATTTTACGTTATCTCCTTCTAATCTAATACACTTAAAATACCGCATCTCCAACTTTCTTATTCCTTCCGCAAAAAAATCATTTTCACGACTATTAAAAAACTCCTCTGCGGCAATCATAACCGCGTCATCATCGTCAAATTTAGTTCCACGAATATGCTCCTTTAATTTTGGAAATAAGTGAAAATCACTCGGGACTAAGTCAGGAGAATATGGTGCGTGATCAAGGACGAAGCTAACACTGCGGATTGCGGTGAGCGCAACTTCCGATGAGGATTAAGTTTGCATAATAGGATCCAGTTATCGTTTGCCCTTTTGGCAAGTTATCAATAAAAAGGATTAATTCACTATCCCAGATACCGAAAACAGCTTGACAAGCAATAGTGCCAACATAACGGCAGGGGACATCTTATGCTAATCTTGGGCTAACACGCGCAGTGAGAAGCCACCATTACGATGAACGGACAATACAGTCACTTTGACTGATCTTTGTTTGTTTACAAAAAAATTGGTTTTCAATGTTCTTTTTCTTTTTAATAAAATGAACATTGTATCAATATTTTTCAAAATAATCAATATATACAAAACTGTTCCGTTACTGACTGAGTTACTGAGTGACTGACAGACAACGTACAGCCGTAACTACTGGGCGTAGAGAGCTAAAATTTGGAACATACATTCTTTAGGGGATGTAGGGGTGCACTAAGGAAGGAATTCCCGAAATTCCACGGGAACGGGAATAATTGGACTTTTTAGTTTGTATGAAAAATCTTATTCCTTGGGTGCACGCATATGATACTTAGCATAAAGGTTCTTCAAAAAATCACTGGTTGTGTTATGAAAGCAATTCCCGAAATTCCCACGGGAACAAGAAATATATGATGTTTTAGTTTGTATGAACAATTATTTCTTCAGTGCATGGATGTAATACTTGATAATATAAAGGTTCTTCAATGACTGGTTGTGTTAAATATGAACAATGTTTATGCGCGTACGAAGTTGCGGGCAAAAGCTAGTAATGTTTTATATGGAGATGTCTCGCCGCCAATATTTTATATGGAGATCGGTAAGTAGGTACTCGATAAGAGCGCAATGAAACGACCGCTTCGTGTGACAGCTGTAGCGACACTGGCGCCACTGCCCTTTTATTCAAATAATAACAGAATTAGCATACTAAATAACTAATAATATTTATATATAAATCAAAAACTGAGAAATCACGTTTACTTTTTTTGTTTCACAGAACTAATATTTCCACATTTATTATAAAATATTATAAAGAGGAAACCTTTGTATTTTTGTATGTTTGTATTGAATAGGCTCAAAAACTACTGGACCGATTTCTTTTACCATTACTTAGAGGGATTCTTCCGAATCTGTATAGGCTACTTTTTATCTCGAAAATCCCGCGGGAATCGAAATTGCGCGGGTAAAACCGCGGGCAACAGCTAGTTTATTATATTCACACATTATATTAACACAGAAGCGTATTTCTGATGATTCCAATCCTACTGAATTGATGCATCTGAATTTTGAAATCCTAGCCCGTTTGCAATAATCAAGGTGAAATTCTAGTAAAAATAGCAATTTATAAACCCTTTTGGATTCACATACGAAATATTGAATTCTACAATATTTTTAAGATATGTTTCTTATGCAAATCTACTAGGTAATATTTTGTTTTTATTATTTTCCATTCATGTTTTTTCGGACATGGTTTATGATAATTAAAAATCTACTATTGCCAACATATTTTACAATCATCTTCCTATCTTACGGGCCTTATAAAAACTTTCTTACACTACACACACTAACAAGATTAATTACGTATAGCTCAGTAAGCTACCTTGAGTTTCAGTGTTAAGAAGTATCATTACACCGACAATGAAAAAAAGCCAAAGATGATACATGAGCAAAATGAAAATTTATAAGTGTGGTTTTCTCTTAACTTATTCTAGTTTTCAGCTCTTTAATAGCAATATCATATACACCAACCGGCTGATGAAACAAATATTTATTTACACAATTGATCTTACCGGTTGTCAACTCCAAGGTTCTATATTTATGGCTTCGATACGACCGACATTCGAATTTATTCCGGGCACCCTTTCAATGTATCCGGTGTATATTTTTCACATGCGTGTGTGTGTTATAATCTTTTTCCTACAACACCCAAAAAGGTATTCCCGTTTATAATACAAAGTTATAAAAGCTAAATTTACTCTCAAGCGGATGTACCTTTCTTTTGCAAACAAATGCAGATAAAATCTGAATTTGAAAAACTTTCATAAATCCAATAAGCTGGTAAAATGAACGATGGAAGTAATATTTTTTGAAATTTCTACGTAAAAGAGATTTTAAGTGCTCCGAGATTGATTCCATTTATAAATTTCAAGAAAATCTAAAAGTTTTATTAAGACTGTGAAGATTAAATGATGAAGAAACTATTTTTTTTACCTCGTTATGGCATTGATCAATAAATAGATGAATATCTTTTTAAACTCTGCTTTTTAAAAGTAGGTACAAAGCTCCTACGATAAATAATTTCAATGTTTTCACTTTAAAGCATAACTTAAGTTTGCAGTAGGACATAAAATACTATTTTGAAGCAAAACTAAGTTCTTAATCGCCGACATAAGTTTTGAAATCCTTCGAATCGTAGCATTCGAATGGACACCGCACAGGTGTCTCCTGTGAAATAGTGACGCTACTTTGCTGCACACTCCACTAATCTTCGAACACAGAGAAGAAACATGCTGACTGATTTTTATAAATTAGAAATAAATGTAAAGGCTCAATTTATGAAATACAATCTAGCAAAAATATACAGTGAATAAAAATAAATAGAAAATAAATATAAGTCGAGGTTATTCAAATGTAAAATTCCATGCTTTTTATCTGATTGAAGTTTTTAATTTCAGAACTGAAATGTGAAAACAGAAACATCTGTCAGTGCTTAGAGTGTATTTTTACTTTTATTCTTCTTATTTTAAAGCTAAATATACTCTTATATTCATGTATACATGAAAACCTAAAGCGCTTATATCTAGATTAGATCTACTCTCATCTAACACGGTCTTTACAGAACACCTCCAAATAACAAACACGAGCTCAGAGAAAATAAAAGTATTTCTAGTGTAAAACTCCAGATGATAACATCAGAGTTTTTTCTCTGTGTCCTCGAGTGAAGCGTTGCAATAATTCAGCTAAAACCTTCCGGATAACCAGTCTCGGATAGCACCTGCGAAAATAAGCGAACTACGGTGGTCATAAAAAACTGAGGTTATGATGCATAGCGATAACCTTTTTGATACAGAAACTGAGGGTTCAAGTTATGGGTTATTGAAAAATAGATAGAACCTTTTACCGTAGGTATATGAAATTTTTATTTTTTTTATTTTGTCAGAATTAAGTAAAGAAAATACTTTTTTTAAAACATACCATTTTCCTTTTTGTTACTTATATTAAATTGTATCGATATAAATAAAATCAATTTCATTGTATATTTATTTATATATACCTAATTTTTACAGAGTAGGTATAGTCGTTCTCAACACTCCGACTGTAAGACGAAAGTTACGATAATATGGTAAATCTTACACACCGTTCAGATCAGACTAAGAATGGTGCCAAAAAAATAAACATATGTATAAATATGCATTAGTAAAGTGGGTACATAAAAACCTTTTTCTGGTGCTCTCATGTAAAATACAAAACTGCTACAATATATACATTAATATTGCTTCAGTTTTATAAGAATAAGCTGAGCTTTTGGTAGTAGCTTTTAATATAACTAAATTAAAAGTGTTTTTGAAACGAAAATGCATAATATCTGCATTTAATAAGTTAAGAACGGAAAGAAAAGCTGACTTGTAGGAAAACGTTATAGAGCGGAGAAAAATAAACGTTCCTAAAGGTTCCGACCTACATTCTGTTGGCAAAGGATACACAAGCAGTATGCACTTACAAAGCCAAACATTCTGTCGCTAGCTCTATCATTTACGCTAAGAACGAGCGAGACACTAACAAAGATGGCACATTATAAAACGCAAATTCAACAAGAGGTACAAATGTTGTCATCAACAAACAAAATATACGAGAAATGAACTTAAGCACTATAGAAATAAACGTTAAATTGTATTCGCAGGGGACATTATTCATTTTATTTCACGTCATAGTAGAACAAAGCTTGTATGAATTCTGCTGCAAATATTTAGAGCTGCGAGGAATAGGAATAAAGGGAGGTTGAGGTATCCAGATGTTATGAACAAGATCTTTTAAAATTCCTTTGTGTTATTCTAATCAGATTGAAACTTATTAATAACGAAAACGCTCGGTTAAAAAGGACTTTTATAACGAACGTATGTATGATCATCATCACAACTCTTTGTAATGGGCCCACTGCAGGGCTATGAGTATCTCTTGCCTAGGTGACGAGGAGGTATAGGTCATAATCCACCAAGCTGGCCCAGTGGTAGTTAATGTATGTCAGAATTTTCAGGGCGCCGAAATGGCTTCTGACAAACCCTAATGACTACTGTATACAAGTATTAAGCACCCCGAACCAAGGATTGTATACCGGTATGAATTTCTGTACAACTTTTTTCTGTATGACGTCATACCGTTAAATTAGGTGTATTTAAAAATAACAGTACAGGAATTCATACTGAAATAATTCTTGTACCTTTTTTATTATTGTAGCATAACTGATTTTTTTTTCAGTTAACTGAAACTTTCCGGTATTAATATTAATATTGATATTAAAATTTTATTTTTAAATAACTGTAGAATGTTCGATAGTTTATTTGAAGCCTATATGAAGCGTACGTACATATGCTGACCTATACATTTCGGTACAGAAATTAATCCGGTATAGGTACATTATTTGGGTACTGATATAATTAATTTAGATTTTAATAACTTGTACAGTTATTGTGTTTGATGAAGGAGTACACTAACCCCCTGCTGAAATGTTACTAGTACTATTTAAAAAAAATATGCCGATATGCAGTCCCTGGCTCGAACCGACTGTTTAACGTGCCTTCCGAAGCACGGAAGTCGCCGTGAGAAATGAATGGTCGGCGGTCACCCACCCAAGTACCGGCCGCGCCGAACGTTACTTAGCCTGCGGTATCGTATACACAGTAAGGGCGTGGATTCATCTCTACGACACGGCCACGGCATTGACAATCAAAGCATTTTACTCAATTTCAAGAGTTTGGCCATATCATCATTTTAACGTTTGGTGGCGCCACTTATTACTGGCAAAAACAACTTAATATGAGTGATTTGAGTGAGTGATAGACAAATCACTCGCCATTTGATCAAAAAAACGCTGCCGGCTTGTGAAATTCCTATGCATATATCTGTTGTAAACTGCACATATCAGCTGTGTTTATATATTTTCCTGCAAACTCAGAAGTAGCGTCAAGTGAACTTAAGTTTATCATTTATTTGACTGCATTGTTGTGATGCTTGATAGACTTCATGATTCACATATTGCGACGAATAACTTTAAAACTATCAAACATGCTAACAAGTATGCCCGCCAACGGCGCCGTGAAACGACACGCAACTTTTCACGGCGTCGTGCACGGCGCACCTCTCAGCGCTTTATATCATCAGCTCTTAAAATTATCTCCATCTTGGTTAATTATAGAAAAGTATGCCGTACGGTGCATATCAATGCGGCGCCGTAGAGATGGCTCCATGCCCTTACCACGTCGTCACGACGACTTCTGCATATGCTCAAAATTAAACTGGCTGATCAATATAAAATAAAAAGTAAAAAAAAAGCTTTTAATATATTTCTTTCAGACATGCGTAAATAATTAATTTCTGCTCGTAATATTGAATTCTATGAATACTTTTATAAAGCAAGCTTCATTTCGTTTCATTGCGTTTTCTGTTGAAGTCATCAAGTAAAGGCGATGTAATTGATTTAAATATCGGACGGAATTCCTAAAAGTTCTACTTAACCTTTCCAGTTGCTGCTTTTCGGATAGTTTCTGAAAACTGTTATACAGACGTATAAAGTGAGAAATTGATCCAATACTGTTTTCTTTCCAATAAAGGTTAAGAAATATTTGTCTTTCAATTTGTATAGCAGTTTACTTAAGTAAGTGCATTTATTTATAAATACGTTATTTATCAAATTGCTGTACTTTTACTAAAATGACCACAGCCTTACTGAATTACTATCCTATCTTTACAAGTAATAAAATAAAATAAACTCTAAAGTTTATTAAATAATTGTATCAGAACAATGTTCCCAAGTACCGAGTTAAGGTTTAATCTGTCTGAAATCAGGGATTACGTAAAGCTCGACATTGACAAAACTTTGGGTAGGTCTACAAATCGATGTAATTTATCTCCAAAATCAAGACGCCGACACCCTCTATAATCAGTAACCTAATGCCTTGAGGTCAGGTAAATTCATTGATTTTATATACCGTCTAGACATTTCGCTGTAAAACCTTACGAGTGAAGTAACTTTGAGTTCTTTCATTTACCAGGGATTATGGTAATGTCCCGAAATAAAATTCCTTTGAATATTTTCGAAGTTTACTTAAACGTGTTTTATAGAACTGTTGGTATCTTTAGCAACATAAATATTCGTTTATCAAGTCGTCTCCATTTCACGTTCGGTTCTATCTCTGAACTCCAGACGTCATTTCATACAAATTGAATTTTGCAAATAAATTCACACAAGCTCTGCAGAACCATAGGAATTTTGTAGGAAGGGTTCTTTTTATATGATAAAATACGAGGTTATCGCCAAAATTATGTTAATATTACAGATAGCTGGTTTTAATTTGATTTGTTTCAACATTTTGAATTTCGCTTATACAATCAAGTTCTGGTCTAAGAACTCGTACAAAAAGAGAACCCGCATAAGAGTACCTAACGATGTATGCTTTAGTCCCGCTGTACCTATATGAGTCAGACTGGGGTAAGACAAACAAAACATTATACTTGAGTAGTTGTAGTACAAGGCTCCGCCCAAGTGCTGTTTGGCTATAAAAAGTCTTTTCAAATCGATATATCAACTTCACTAACAAACCGTCATAACCTCGACTCATAGGTACTTTACGACAATTTTTGTAGCCTACTCTTATACTGAAGCAAACCAGATAAAAATTCGTTTCGTATTTCTGTAATCTTTACCTCGAACATACAAACATATGTACTCTTTTATATGATGTAGAAATAAGATATTCTTCAGTGTGATGAAAGGGTCGGACGTTCATGATAAGTTGCTACAAATATTTGTCCTCGACAAGTAGGTATCTCGGTGACAGAAAATAGTAGGTACTAGCAACACTTGCGTGTGTCGCACCGTATTCGTCAATACCGTGCCTTACGGCGCTGTATGTAGGTACTGCGGGCGCAGACGGTGGAAGGCTTCATGACAGAATGTTTGCGGCTTGGCGAGAAGAATAAATAGCTGTAAAATTGTTCTTGTTTATTTACATGCTTGTATTGATTTCTAATCGTTTACTTGCATCAATTTGTAACTTCGGTTAAAAGTGCTACTCTATTTTGGATGAGTACCTATACAATTAAGATTTATTACTGTCGCGTAACGATTGTGTATATTTAATCAATACAAAATTTAATTTTATAGTAAATGACTCGGGTCTTTTAGTACTCATTACCAAACATGTGTTAAATTAAGATACATTTTTGATACTTTTGTAGTCTCATAAGTAATGTTTCGGTCTAAATCTTCATAATGGGACTAGATATTAGACTATTAATCCGTACACTTTATCCCAGATTTTAAACTCTAATAAAGCTACAGCTAAAACTAGTTTGTACCAAGGGAAACATATTTTCTCACACGTACCTGATAAACAAGCTGCAACCAGAAACAAGCTCTTCGGGCGAAACTCCAGCAATGATTTACTTTTCCAAAGTTTATTTCTGTCTGTATTGATATTTACTTCTGAGGTTAAATAAAAAATGTTCGATAAATTTTCCATTCCAACTTCGAAATCGAAATTCTTAAATTCAGTTCTTACTTTGCGTCTAACTTATTTTTCTGCGCATGTAGTACGCGGGAGAACAAGCATCTTTGTTTCGTGAAATTGACGAATTGTTTCATTTGTTGCCAATATAGAAACTAAATATCTTTCATGTAAAATTGTATCTGTTTGGAATTTGTCTACGATGAAATGTCTCATCTAAATGTGGATTTGCAAATTAGCTTACGTTTGGCGCATACTTAAAAAGGTCAGCTTCTTCAATTATGTGATGCTACAAATATTACAATCGTTGTGATATGTTTTGATAGTTTATGAGGTTGTATGTTTGTTTGTTACTCTCTCACGCTCAAAGGGCTGGATAAATTGAGCCGAACTATCGCACTCTTTTGTTGCTGATATATTATACAATCAAAAATTTTCACGGATTATAATGTTCATTGTGTTAAGAAATTACAATGCACAAATAACATTTTTATGATGGACAAATAACATTTTGAATTCCAATTTAACTGCTTTAAAGTGGAATCGCAAGATATCATTAGGGTTGTTATGGATTGTAGTAATGATCCATGCTCACGTTGTCAATTGAATATTAAATGAAGCTAAGTATGATACACATAACATTATTTTAACCAAAACTTTCACTCTCCCAACTTTAAGCATTTACCCACACGATGACACAGATATTTAATCCTCTTTTATAAGTTTAAGGATTAAATTGTTAATTCCAACTGCGTAAACATCTTTATCACAAAACAAGCAGGAAAACCTGTAGTTAAAGCCTAACAAAATCCCAAAATGAATTATCATGTCGTACCCAAATTTCACGCGAATTAACAACGACTAACAAAGAAGCGCCTAACAATCACGACAGAAAATGTCAACGTTATTTAATACAAAATAATGAACGCAAATGAATAAAATAAAACGTGTATTCCACAAATTATAATCAAAATGACAAAGGTTTCTGAAGGAAGGAACATGGTGAGCAGACAAGCGAAAACGGGCTAGCTAACAATGCGAGCGGGAAACAAAAGGTTCATTCCTCAAGGATATCCTGTATGTACCGTATCGATATATTATTTATGCAAAGCACTAGTCTGAATACGGCCACAGATTAAAAATTCTACTCAGTATTCATATTACATGGAAAAGATCGTGGAATTTTAAGAAATAAAACCAACAGTGTAGTTTTACTACACAAAAAGCGCTTACAAATAAATTTAATTTCAAAAAATATTTTGACAACCTTAAGAAGGGTATATAAGGTTATATCTTATTAGATGAAAATATATAAAAAATCTTTAAGCTGGTCTTCGTAAAATTTGACAAGACGGCCATCGTAAGAGGGTATAACTGTTAAGCTACATATACACTGTGTATGACTATGAATAGTGCCGCTCTGTTTGTAAAGCCTGGATTGTGAGTGCTTCAGGCTTTAGGTCGACACGATGAAACGCAAAAGAGCTCTTTGCATGCACGAGGACTTTTTTCTAGGACATTTTTGGAGACGTGTCACTAGAACATGAAGAATTAAGATTTTTATTTTGGGCATACATTAAAGACGATGTGGATAATGGATTGTTCACACAAATACATTTTGTGTGTGTTTGCAGTTATCGATCAATATTTTCTATTCTGATATAAGTTTATAGTCATACTTTTAAGTAACCAAGAATGAAAGTATTTGGTTATTCAGAATGTTAATTTCTTAATTAATCGTAAAATCTTAAGACTTTTTATATGTGATCCAATTGCGAAAATTCAAAAACAGTGAACACTAGAATGATAGACAATTCAAATATATTTAATTATTTTCTAAGTATCAGTGTTTGTTGTGCGTGTTCGTTTATATTATTGATGAGCCAGTAAATTAAACTTCTCATTTTAAAATTAGGTCAACATGGTTTTTATAGGTCACCGTAAATTTTATCCCGTATATAAAAATGTAAACATCGCAGAATTATGTTTATTTAAGGAAGAGGTTTCGTACTCAATAATCATAAGCGGAATCTTCTTTGATCCGTAAAGAGCATAAACACCCAAGAAGCACCAAATTTCACGCAGCCTCTGTATCACATCAAAGGGAGGGTGAATACAGCTATTAATGTTATATTGGCATAAGAGCCAATTTTCTGATAAAGTTATTAACATCTCAGTTATAAATCGCTTACAGAATTATTTACTGGTTTTAGTATAAATAAAGGCTTGGTTAAGGTTTGAGCACGGAAATTTCGTAACGAATGTACATGTTCTACCTTATTAGGCGTTCCTCACAGCTAAGTATATTTTTGCTGCTCATTCTCTATAGAGAACTTTACTTTAGCAGATCTCAAATCTCTATTAAAATAAAAAATAACAAATAACCATTGCAGTTATTGGGGATCAAATGGAACCCTAAATAGTTTTAATCTCACAGGATCAAATAGATCACGAAATGAATTCAATAAATATCTCGCTGGTTTCAAGTCGGAACTCAATCTAAAGACAAAATAACTAAGTGTACAATTCTATTGAGGCTCAAACAGTACAAACTAGCTTAAAGTGGGGCAAAGGATTTACACACTTTTTCCTGACGTGCCCAAGATCGGATTTACACATGTAAACAAACTCAAAATAAAACTGATAAAATAACAACAGGAGCTCACCTGATTTTAAGTAGTTGGGGAAAGAAACCGTAGAATGGAAATCCTTATAAAATCCTTATCAAATGGAAATGTGGCTTCGACTTGAATTATCAGATACTTAACAATTATTAAACAACTGGTAACTTCGTTCATCATGACCAACTGTTTCACAAAAAATGCTATCGTTAAATATTAGCGTACTTAAAAGGTAATCGGGATATATTTTTGGAATAATCAGGTGGACATGTCCTTTTGATTCAACGTCCAACATCCGTCGCTAAAACACCCAATTTCCAGGAAACGTGTGCGACTGTAAAACGTACTTTAAATTCCAAACTTACTTGCTGATACGTATTATTATGGCGATAAAACACACAAATAGCTCCGGTATTCGTCAGTGACATACTATTATTGTAGCCAAGTCTGTGAATAACGAGAAATAGGGGAATGGCAACGTGGTTAATAAATAGGCTTTCCGTATGTATTATTGAAAACACCTGTACTGAACAGGTAATTTAGAGAACAAATTACGTGTACTCTTGAAAAAGGGAGATGTAAATTTGATTTCCATTTAAGATCTTTAAACGATCGTTCACTTTTCAAAAGTTCTAACGGTTAACAAACACTTTTTCCTTGATAATATCTCGTTTTCCAAGATTTATAGCAGGATGATTCAGAAGCCGCGTATAAGGAAGACTAAGTTGATAATGGTATATATTGCCAACGATAAATATATTACTGTCATCATTCCCATCGATTTATCATTGTTCTAACATACCATTCCGGGTGAACACAACAACGTTGCTCGTGTAAGTTGGCCGGTGTTTAAAAGACAAGAATACGGAAGTGGCCAGATAAATTTAAGAAATATAGTCCGAAAATCGGCACGAGCCATTTTGTCACTGTAAATGACAATAGAAGTAATATTTAAAAATAAACTTTTAATTTTTTAGAAAGGAAGGAAGAAATGCTTTCCTCTAGCTTTAATTTTACTGTGTGCTAAGTTCAGCTGTTTTTGAAGTCAACTGTGTAAGTGTTTGCTTTATATAAACAATCCAATTCTTAAAACATGTGTTTAAGAGGTAATATTCTTAAAACGACTAGTTCGACCGTTACAACCTTAGCGTTACAACCAATAAGAAACTTTTCAATGCAAACTTCTTAGATGAGTTAATATTAACACTGAACGAGGTTTTTTTATAGTTATCGTGTTCCTTTATCTCTTCCTCGGTAACATAAGCACACATACAAAACCGTCTTCATTCAAAGAGTTTCCGGGCAGGAAACACAACCTATTATGTTATAACCGGGCAGTTTCTTATATTTTCTTCGTATTTTTCTCTTGACGTTTAATTTTAGTAAAGAAAAGTATAAGATGGAAATAATTCTTAGTTTATGCCGAGGGTAAAAACCAAAAACGATATTTAAGTGTTGACTAACTGAACTACTTCTTTTAACTCCTATACTAAATAAAAAAAGGTGATAACCAATTTGTAATAGAAGTTTACTATTAGAATATTAATCAAACAAAGATTTCTGTCAACATCTGTCTGTATCGCCGCACTTCAGGATTTCTTTCTCGTAAATAAATTGGAAAATTTCTTAAGGGAAGAAATTTCAATATTCATAAATTGTTAAAACTAAAAAATTCTTAGGCTGTTAAAAATGACGCTCTTTTTTAAACCTTATTTAAAAGACGCTTCAGTCGGCGGCGATGGCAAATAACACTACTTTGATAAATTCCTATTAAAAATGTTTGTTACAGCGTTGAATTGTGAAAACTGCTTTCTCGCATCTCGTCCACTATTATTTCCAGTAGAGAATTCTCAACAATATTCCACGTTATTACCTCACAAGGAAATGATTTTGCTAACTTACAATAACACAATTAGTGAGCAATTAGTAAATGGAAATAGGTTTCATAGAACCGAGTTTAACGAAAATATCAAAATTTGAATATCGTACTCATATTTTGAATTGACGGTATCAGTGCTGTTTCATTTGTCCATTTGCATTTTAAATTGTGTCCCAATTGTTTCGATAAATGTGAAATCGGGTGAAAATACGTCAACTGTGACTATTCAGCAAGCGACCATTTCTATTATCAATTGGCAGATCGCGCGAAATCAAATCAACAGATTAACAGAACAGAATGTGTTTTGAATTGTATAAACTCACATTTATTTTCATACGACTCTTGACGAATTTGATTTGACTTGTTAATTTCCATGTGATTGAAAGCAATCAATTTTAGGGGTTTGGGTCCTGTATTTTATAATTAAATTAAATATAATGGCGGGACTCAGACGAGTGTGATGTTGCAATAGCCGTTGGATGGATTGCATGCAAGAAGGTATCCCGCATACTATATGTAGCGTTTGGGTCTTGGTTGCATTCCAATGAAAGACTTGATGGAGATAGTAATCTTATATATTAAACCACAATAATGTGTGCATGATCGTCGGCCATTATCCGAACAGGAAGAGGAAACCCAAAAAGGATTCGCACTAGGGACGTGCCGTGTTTGTAGTGATGTGCTATGTAACATCTTCCCTTTTTTGAAAAGAAATAAAACTAAATCTAGACTAAGACTAAGTTTACACAGAATTATAAGCTGAGTAATAGGTAAGTAAAGTTTCTGTTTACATTACAAGTTTTTTGCTACAACAATTTAACAATTCTTTATTACTTATTTTATTTTTTAATAATATTAAATTTAGCTTTATATTGAACGCATTCAAAACATAATGAAATATGACAATGACATTTAATCCAGTATGTTATGACATTTATAGTTGACAATGACTGACATTTGACAGTTAAGTATGACAGGTAATTATTATAAAAACAAAACAAATTTATAACTTTATAAATAAAGTACAATGTAGGTTTTTTGATTTTTACAATATTATGACTTAATAATCATTGTATGTTCTTACATTCAGGTGTTCTTAAAACGTACAGGTGGATTAATTACACGACCTGATCTAGTAGTTTTAATAGTATTTCTGTTAGAATTGTTATCATATATAGGTATATTAGAATTATTAACAATAGTTTCTCTTTCAGGTTCAACTGTAGTCAGGACAGTACCAGGCTTTAATATGTGTATGCGATTTCTACGAAATGTACCTTGAGGAGACTTGACAATGTAACTACGAGGATTGTTATCAGTTTGAGAGACTGTACCGGGAATCCAAGTGTTGAATGGTTTATGTTTGAAATAGACTTTATCACCGGCTTCCAATTTAGACAATGGTTTAGTGTTTTTATTGTAATAAAGTGTTGATTTTGATTGACTTTTTTTTATGTATTGTTTTATCTTGTTAGTATCGACAACTTTTGGTAATAATGAGGTATTTACAGTAGGAAGTTTAGTGCGTAATTCTCTAGACATACATAACTGTGATGGTGAATAACCTGACTGTTTAGGTGTATTTCTATACATAAGTAATGCTAGGTAAGCATCAGTGTTATCAAATATACATTTTTTCAACATATTTTTTATAGTTCCAATTTCTCTTTCAACCATACCATTTGATCTACTGTGATAAGGGCTGGAAGTATTGTGATTTATACCCCATGACTGTGTAAAATTTTGAAACTCTTTACTATTAAATGGTGGTCCATTATCGGAAATCATGACTTCAGGAATGCCGTGTCTGGCAAAAATAGATTTTAGGTGAATAATTATTGTTTGAGAAGTAGAATCTGACTTAAGTAGTGCAAGTTCTACATACTTGGAATAGTAATCAACAACTATTAAATATTTTAAACCTTCAGTTTCAAAAATATCTATACCAACTTTGTTCCATGGTAACATCTTGAAATCATGGTGAATTATAGGTTCTTTAGTGTTGTTTCTACGGTAAGTAAGACATGTATGGCATTGATTTATATACTTTTCAATGTCTTTGTTAATGTGAGGCCAATAGACTGTTGACTTAGCACGACTTATGCAACTATTAATACCTTGATGGCCTTCATGTATTATTTTTATAACATATTCCCTCATGCTTTCTGGAATAACTATACAATCACCTTTAAATAAACAATTGTTCATGACATGTAGTTGATCTTTGAGCAAAAAGTATATTCTAATATCTTGACTTACTGATTTTTTATGTTCCGGCCAACCCTCATGACAATAATACATAACTTTGCTTATAACAGGATCTTGTTTACTATTAGTCTGAATCTCTACTAACTTATCTTTAGATACTGACAATGATGAAGTTAATAGATTAACATGAAGGTCTATATCTTCTTCTACTTCAGTTAAAGCTTTATGTGGAAGTGCTGCCCTGGACAAAGTATCTGCAATAAATAAATATCGACCTGGTTTATAACTAACAGTTAAGTCATATGGTTGAATCCTAAGCATGATTCTTTGAAGTCTAGCTGGAATATCAAAAAGTGGTTTCTTGAATAGTGTGATTAGTGGTTTATGATCAGTTTCCACTTTTATTTGACTACCATATATGTATTGGTGGAACTTTTTACAACCAAATAGGACTGCTAATAGTTCTTTTTCAATTTGTGAATAGTTTTGCTGACATTTGGATAAAGAAGCAGAAGCAAAAGCTATAGGTTGTTTAGAATGTGAAATAACTGCTCCAAGTGCATCTTTTGAAGCGTCTACTGATAGTGTTAACTCTCTATTTGAGTCATAGTATGTAAGTACTGGTAATGAACTAATAATAGTTTTAAGATTTTTAAACTCTGCCTCATGTTGTTCTGTCCATACCCACTCATTATTATTTGATAATAATTGTCTTAAAAGAGAGGTTTTTTGAGAAAGGTTCTCAATAAAGGGTCCAAGATAGTTAACCATACCCATGAATCTTTGTAGGTCATTAATCGAAGTAGGACTAGGCATGTCTGATATAGCTTCAACTTTAGTAGGGTCTACTTGAACTCCGTATTGACTAAAAATGTGTCCTAAATATTTGACTTTGTCTGCACAAATGACTGACTTTTCTGAATTAAATTTTAAATTAATTGAACGAGCCCTATCTAACACCTTTTGTAATCTATTGTTATGTTCTTCTAAAGTTTTCCCATAGATCAAAAAATCGTCCATCATGATTTTAACACCTTCTATATCATTGAATTGTTTAATCATTTCTCTGTGAAAAATCTCTGGAGCTGCATTAATGCCAAAAGGTAAACGTGTGAATCTATAACGTCCGAAAGGAGTTATGAATGTGCACAGTTTTGATGACTTTTCTGACAATTTCAGCATCCAAAAGCCTTTATTTGCATCTAAGGTAGTGTAGTATTTGGAACCAGCAAGTTCAGACTTGATCTCATCCAGAGTTGGGAGTTGGTAATGAGATCTCATAACGGATTTGTTTAATTGACTAGGATCTATACAAAGTCTAAGCCTACCATTTTTCTTAGTTGTAAGGACTATTGGACTTACCCATTCTGTTGGTTCTTCTACTCTTATTATTATATTTGATTTTTCCAGTTCATTAAGCTCTGTCTGCAGTTGTTTTCTCAGTTGAAACGGTACTCTGCGACAGGCAGCTATGACAGGTCTTGAATCTGGCTTTAACTTTAAGTCTACCTCCACATCTTTAATGCAACCAATTCCTGTGGTTAAATCTGTTGGCAACTGTGGTGTAAATCCTACTTTATTAATTCTTTTTATCAAGTTTAAGTCTCTGCATGTATCCCTACCTAGAATATTTTTGCACTGTAAGTCTACAATATAAAAGTTTATGTCTATAGCTTTGTTATAATGTTTGATTGGCAATGTGATCTGACCTATAGTTGGAATAGCTTCTCCACTGAATGTGCATAGTGAATGACTACTTTTGTTAATTAATTCAAGAGGTATAGTGAGCTGATTGAATGTTTTTGCTGAAATAATATTAGTGTCTGCCCCTGTGTCGAGAATGAATTGTATAATTTTGTCATTAATATTAAGCTCTGTTGTCCATGACTGACAGTTGACCATTTTAATGCTTATAGTATTAAGAAAGACTGAATTTGAATTACTGTTACCAGAACTGCTTGCGTGATGCGCTCCGACTATGGTATTATTACTAATTAAGTTAATAGACTTACACACTTGGGCAAAGTGGTTGTACTTTCCACATTTTTTGCATTTGACACCCTTAGCTGGACACTTGTAGCGATGGATCTGACCACATCTTGTGCACGCCTGACCACTTCTGGAATTTGAATGTGAAGTTGATCGAAAGTTTGGTGTCTTTTTTCTTCTGAGTCTTGAATCCCGTTGACTATACTGAGAGTATGAAGTGTTGTTCGCCTTAACTTGGCCTATCACTGGTTCTTCCAGTGTTCTTGCTTGTAGTCTTGTAATTTCAAGTTGTTTCGCCAACTGGACCGCAGCATCAAGATCGATAGGTTTTTCCACTAATATTCTTTCTTTGATGTATTGGTTCCTCGGGTTAAGGTTCAAACTAAAGATGTCCCTTAGTAGGTTATCTTCTAAGTTCTCCAAACCGCATTGTTTGCCTATGTTTTTAAGATCCGTCACGTAGTCATCAATGGATTCTTCGGTGCGTTGTCGTCTGTTGAATAGCGTGTGTCTTTCCATGGTAATATTTATTTGTGGTAAGAAATGACTGTCAAATCTCGAGCAAAGTGTGTCGAAACTGACCTGGTCTATGTCTAAGTCAAAGCTGTGAAATATTGCTAGAACGTCCTCGCCTATGAGATGGAGCAGGATTGCAACTTTCCTTTGATCATTTTCATTTTCTAGGTTGTGTGCTCGTAGATAAATTCTAAATTTTGTAAGCCAATTTTTCCATTCGTATGGCATATTGGGACTTCTTAGATTTAATGAGGCTATCTGACCTGAGAGATTGTTTTGTCTTCCCTCCGTCTTCACTCCTTTCATTGCTTGATGTACGCCACGAGGTTCAGACATTGTTAGTGCGTAATAGACGAATTATAATATTTACGTAGGTACTGTGAACTCTCTGCGATTCTTGTTTACTTCTGACACCATGTAGCGTTTGGGTCTTGGTTGCATTCCAATGAAAGACTTGATGGAGATAGTAATCTTATATATTAAACCACAATAATGTGTGCATGATCGTCGGCCATTATCCGAACAGGAAGAGGAAACCCAAAAAGGATTCGCACTAGGGACGTGCCGTGTTTGTAGTGATGTGCTATGTAACACTATAGTTGTTGAAATTTGTTTCTATAAGTATAATGAATCGTTAATCCATAATATATTTCAACTTGGTGCCGTGTAAGATCCCTGGTATCCTCGAAAAGATCTAGTATGCTATATGCCAATCTATTAACATACTGCATTTTTTCTTGGAAATACACATCCAAGAGAACATCAAACATTCAAATGTGAAAGTGTCGCAAAAGGTGTACAAATATTATCTGTCAAACCTTTTTTACCCATTAAAACTTCATTATGGATACTGCGAAGTTTTAACGGTGCATCAACTATTCTTACCGTATATTTATTATCTTAAAACAGCATGATGCTTAACTTTGGTGCTTATACTGTGAGGAAGCGATGTTCGTTTGCTATTTGCCAAACCATCATACAAACCAAAAACCAAATTGGTGTGAGGCTGCAAACTGGACGGCAGCAACAGCGAGAGCGACAGCGGCGCGGACAGCGACGCGGGGAATCTGGGCCTTTATCGGCGCCAGCGAGCGCTCGAGCGATACCTCGCGGTTTCATACTCAAACTCAATACTTTCTATCGTGTCACGGAAATCGCTGAACGCGCCGCTGCCCGCGCCGCTGTCGCTCACGCTGCCGCTGCCGTTTGCAGCTTTAAGTTTCACTGTCAGGGCCTGTAGTTAATAATTGATTTATCTACACATCGAGGGAATAATCACAGTCAACTATCAATAACACTTTTTAACCGGAAAACTTAAAGACAATATTAACTACAGAGATTTTAGAAATCAGTTTTTAATTATAGAATTAATTGTTCTGATTGAACTTATATTTATTTATTCTTCATTGTACACATAGAGTAAAAAATAATTATAATAACAATGTTATATTAGGAACCTACAGAGCACAATAGGCAGCCTTATTATCTAAAGACGATACGTACTAATAGACAATTATGAAATGTATGCTTAACTCAGAGGCGAAGAGCTTTTCTATGCTACATACAGTAAATATAATGCTAGATCAGCAGCGGATACTAAAAAGAAACTCAATGAAATTGTCAAAATTAATAAATGGAAATATGATATGCTAATTCTTCAAATAAATAATGTAAATATTTTCACTAATATCTCAAAGCGAGTTCGACATGCACAATCTTTAACTCTCAGGGTTACGTTTCGCATGAATCCGGCACGCTCAAATTTTCAATAAATGAAAGTAAGTAGGTACTAGTTGTGGACTTGAAAACTTTTGAAACGTAATTAAAAACTTTCAGATCTTTTATATTGATATAAATACCAGTATCATCATTTAATTACTGAGGTAATTTGTTTTAAATGAATTAACATACAAAGGTTTTATCAAACATCTTAAAATGCTTTCAACAAAAGGTTTTGCAATAGTCTATTACAAACACTGATTTATTTAACCTAGCTAGTAAGCATGAAAAGTTACACCAATAAACTCTTCTACAAATACAGTAAAATTTTCCATAACTCGTTTGATATACATACGTTTCAGCTACATACGGCTTATGTTCGCATTCAATTCGGATCATCCACCGTATTTCGGATTTTGTTCGCATTATGCTTACAATCGTAAAAGTATTCCAAGTCTGATGAAAGCACTTTCGCTATAACAAATACAAGCACATGTGTTTTCACGTGATGACGATTTAAAGGCTTTGCATGTAGAATGATCAACTAGCAGCTATGTTGAATTTGAAAAATTCGGAAGTATCTCCACTGTTCCTACTATTTTTTTAACACGTTTGGCAAAATTTGCAAATGGACATTTGAAGGGTTAAAGTGTTTGACAGGACATCAAGTCGAGGGAGAAGAGATAGGACGCGTAACTGTAAGAAAACATGCAAGAATTTATTGAAATTCAAAGAGTCATGAGATGTTTCTTGAGTACTGTCTCCAGGAAAATGGATTACATAAAATAACGAAATAAGTTTAGAAACTAAAACTTCGCCGCAGTTTACATCCCCCTTGAGGCGCCATATTGCATTTAGTTTGACATCATATAGCTTATAACCAGCGATCAAAACGCTTCTAGCAATATCTTATATGTCATAATATGAGCAGTAGTTATGAAGTTTAAAATAAAATTAATTTTCACACAAGATATCCAATTTTTTTTTCGAAATAAAAACAGAAATCGTGGTAAGAATCTCGTAAATACATGAAATCATAGTATTCAATTAACTATATAGAGTCGGTAATGGTTATTTAGTCCGGTAATTTTAAATATTAATTTGATATATTCAATTTCTATTCAAAATTAAGAAGATTAAACAATGTTTGGAATACAAGAAGGGCCACAAATTGTTACACCTGTTTGTAACTTTTGATAAGGGTTCAGAAAGGAACTGACTTATCCTATAATACCTACTGCCGGTGATACGCAACATGCTAACATTTTGCGTCAAATTTTAGTAAAGTGTGGTGGCCTACCTGGAGGATCCTGAAAGGATTCCACTAAAGAGCAAAGGACTCTCGAATTGAGTCAGCTCTTAAGGTCCAAAATGTCTTTTTACACTTATCTGAGTATGGCTGTTATTAACCGAATCTGCTTTTAACCCGACTACGACGAAGCAAAAAGTAGGGTTATGTATTGACCTGTATGTTTGTATGTGGGTATGGATGTTCATCTCTTCCCTCATAACTTCTAAGCATGTTATCATAATTGGACAAATGAATAATTGGTTAATTGGTGTCGTTTGAAGCTTCTTGATTGTCCGCTGTTTAAAAGCTACATGACGTCACGTTAAATTGACTACAGCGCCCTCTAGAGGACTTTGAAGAACTTAAAAAAACTTTTCTCTACGGTTCCGTTTGGGGTATCAAATGAAAAACATTTGTTAGCACAGTTTAAATATGTAAACAAGATAAGTGAAAAAAAAAGTTAAAAAACTAAAACCCGACTACTAAAAACACGCTATACAAAGTACGAAACAACAAAACACGCTCCGAAAAAATATTTATGTATTTTTTATACTTCACACTGATGGAGATATGTTAAAAGGATAGCCGTGGTCGTATGCAGTCTATTGAAGCAAAAGAGATTCATTAGAATAATGAAATAAAATCAAAGTGGCATACGATCACGGCTCTTCTTTCAACATCTATCTCAATCTTTAAACACAACATCTATCTTTAAACAGCTATCAGTATGAAGTATAAAAATGTATAAATATTTCAGCGGAGAGTATTTTAGAGCGTGTTTTTATTAGTCAAGATTTAGTTTTTCATTTTTTCTTTTTAAATAATCCTGTGTCCATGACTAACGGAGTTTATATTACAACTACAAAATGGCTATTTAAATTGATACAGTTTTCGACATACGCTCATATTTTGCATACCTGTCTTATCTTATAACTGTCGCACGTTTCCAAGATTATCAAAGACTTATTGACAATAGCTTATCGGATCAATTATAAACCCCTTTTGTTCCTTAGCTAACAATAACACAGTGACATTTTAGACCTGCATGGAATATCGGAAAACATTTGAGATTCTAAATACTTGATATGGTTAATCATAGAAAGTTTTATACTATAAAATTATTTTCCAAGGCGATGTTTGCGAAACAAATTAAATTTCTTGGAATTTCCTTCATTTAGTATTATTTCCGTCAGCCTCTAGTCCTCAACTTCTAGTCGGTAGATATCGAATTTTAAAGGCTTAGAAAACTAACTTACGAAGTTTGGTCGAAGTTCGACGGTACATAGTAGTGGTGGCGTAAAATGTGTGAAGATGGTTTCTTATACCGACAATTAGTAAATATGTATGTTTAAGATATTGTATTTAAGCTTATATCAATCGCAGTTCATCAATTGGTCACCAAGTCAGGAGCAGAACAAACTTATTTTTCGTTTGCAAGGTATTTCAAACGTTTATTGTAGGGAACGTCCATCATTTCATAAATATATAGGACTTATGTAGGACAGAGTGTCATTATATTCCTCGGCACGATCTCAACTTTAGAAATCTCTGTGAAGCAGGACTTAAAATAATAGAATGGAGTTCCACGTTGCGTTGACGTAAGAGGAATATAATGGGCCATAAGCAAATCGAGACGCGTGTATTGCTCACAAATTTTGATGATGCTTAACATTTTGTTTTGCAAGTTTGGGTTGTTTTACATTATTAAATTTGCAAATGTTAGATGAGTCATAACTATTGTTTACAATACGGCTTTTGCTTGCACGTTATTGTTGGAAGTGTCCGGCTTTTTTTACCATTTTTTTCACCAGCTTTTTTTTGAGGAAAGAAGTCTGACTGAACTTGTTGTTGTTAAATAATTATACCCAACTTTGTCCTAAATGCTTCAAAAGTTCTAACTTCTATTTGCGTTCTAATTGCGGTATAAATTGAGGACAAGCCTTTGAAGAACTATCTCACTGTTCAGTACAACTTACATAAATAAATACCATGTCGGCTTAGGACGCCGAATTAAAGTTTTCAGTTAAAAAATCCCAACTATTTGCATTTAGAAGATAAGATTGGCAAATGTGTTAAGTGAATTTGGCACCTGTCAGAATAGGTTCGCCGAACTGCAGCCGGTTCGTTCCACGAAGCTCGTCGAAACTACCAAGCTTAAAAATCTAATTTATCCCGACCCAGTTCACATTGTTCGGTTAAACAACTTAATCAAGTTTCAAGTCAGTATGTTTCCCTCTAAACACATTTATCATGCAGTGAATAAAGTTTGTATTTTGAACTCTATTTCTAATAAGCACATCATGTAGTAAGCGATGGAATAATTGAATTGTAAACAAGCGTCCCTCTCGCACATGTGTGGTAGATGCTTAACGTATTTAGTTATGAGACACCACACATCTTATCTTAATATTCTGCTAAACCCTGCTTTGCACGCGGTGACATTATTAATATATTATTGACATAAGAGATTTCTCAAACAGATTGTATTTGCAATGGAATTAGGCTTACCCTAAATATTTATAGAAATTGTTTTTAATTGTGGCATTGAAATAAACACAATGGTTAGTAAAATACAAGTTACTCAAACGATATAAGTTGCAACAATTCGAAGGTAGCCTGTAATGTGCGACCTGCCGTTTGGGAGAGGTTTAGTCCATCCAGCAATGGACATATTGCAGCTGATGATTAAGTTGTGATCGCGGTATCAAGACCATATAGAATATAATATTTTCGGTTTTGTTAATTTGATTAAATAGTTTATATATTAAACTAACTAAATTGAATAACTATTGCAAAAAATCTAGGCTTAAATAGGGAGAATTTAATCGAATCATTAAATTTAAAAACGTCCTTATTGTTTTCCATAACAGTTCAATAACAAAAAAAATTGAATTGAATCGAGGAAATTACCCCAGCAGAAAGATATTATAAATAATTTCAAATTATAATCCTAATTTGATTTTTTTTTTATTTTCCTATTTTTTTTTTTCACAATTAGTATTATTTATAGAAACGATTTTTGTAAGAAAAGGTATATATTTTTTGAATAAGGAAATTAATATCTTCGCTTCAGTCTGGCTAATGAAAGTAGGCAGAGACTGGGAAACCTGGCGTATTAAAAAACGAAATAAATGGATTAAACAAAATTGATACTTGATAAAGAAAAATATATAAAATTATCGTAAAAATTAACAAAATTGGTACTGTTCTACTTTTTGATGAGAAGTAAGTACTTAAATATATTATTAAAATGATAGGCAACTACATATTTAAATAAAACAACAAAATACAATATTTATTTTTATTCATTGTAATCAAAATCTGAATCCAGCCATTTCTATATGGAATGAATCGTCAGTCACTGGTATCGCTGTTTCCTACATTGATTATGAAACTATATTTTTTTTATTTTTTTATTTATTTTCAATTACAAAATTTCTAAAATCTCAATTACCAAAACCACCAACAACCGTTCGACTGAGAACAGTGACACCAGAAAAACGACTTTGACATTCATGCTAGTACTGCCATATAAAAAGTTTGAAAAAACCCCAGTGTCTACTTTTGCTAGCCAGATTCTAACATATGAAGCGAAGCATGGTCACTCTAAATTATGAATTTATACTATTAAAATAACGACGACTACGCGCAACTACAAAACGTCGTAGTATCATCAATAAAATGCCGCGTCGTAGCAGCAATGTTCATCAACAGCCACTTTTGTAAAAAAGTTTGGGGTGCCATATTTTTATTTTTTTTTTGTACTGAGCGATACCTAAATAAATATGCAGGTACGTTTATATCGTATGAAAGAAAACAATATTTAAAATTATCTGGTGACTTAAAAACAATCCTCAGTAATCTTTTTTTTTTATTAATAGTATACACATAAGTAACGTCACGCCTGTATCCCTAATGGGGTATGCAGAACACCAGAGGTTATAAAACCATCTGATGTCACGTTTGAAAAATTTGGAGATATTATAAAGATGGAGAAAGACTATTGTAGTTACAGGGGGTCAGCCTATCGCCCACAAAAACGATTTTAAAACCTGCGTCCCTTAACTGACTTTTACTGTATGCCCGAGGCATAGTGCACATTCCACGATTTTCTTTCGCTCTCAGTCCAACATGGAAGCTCATGTATAAAAGTAACGTTTAATATCATGTACGTTACCAAAAAAGACAAGTTTTTGCTTATAACAAAGATAAGCTTTACCTTCATGTACTAGATTATTCAAAGTGCAAAATAAAAGCTATCCGAAACGGTCATAAGTCAAGCACAAACGACTGCATTTTCAGCAAAATGTAGGCCATTATCAGAGGATTCATCAGATGCTCTGGCCTCATTTAAAACCACCTACGTTGCAGTCATTAGCGTTTGATTAATCACAAAACCGACTCTTAAATACCCTTTAGTCCACACTTTCATATAACTCTTAAATCCAAACTCATAGAATACAAATTGGAATGTATAATATTCTGCTTTAAAAACTTTAAAACCTAATTATGTAAGAAAATTACCATGCTGTGAAAAGAAGTAATTTTGACACAATTCTTTTAAACTTCCAAAATTGATACAGAGTGGGTTTCCCTTAACTTAATTTAGACAGTGGCGATTGCTTATAAAATATTAAGGAGGAAAAGCGAAATTTGGAAACTTTTATTTGACTTTATTATTAAAACTAGGGCTCTGTTTGGGATTTTATGAGCTTCAAATTTTGATGAGTTTTAAGATTTACATCTTGATAATTTCAGTTGAATTTCGCATACTTTATCATCGTTGTTAACTATCTATAGGTATATAAAGGAAGCAAGATTGCGAGTTCAGTTTACTTTTTTATAAAAACGTGATTCTTTTATAAAGTACAGGTCAATGTTTACAATAAAACCAAAAAGTTCGATCACATTATGGCGGACTTCAGAGTAAGTTTCTAAGTTCAACTGAAAATTTCATGTCGGAAAATAAACTTCGACATCTCTTCTTACCCTAAGGATGTTGTATCAACAATAGAACGAAATTGAAACATGTTTTTACGGTACACGTCGGAAATGCATACCAAAGTTTTAAGTAAGAGAATTCTCTTCGCGTTTTTCGACGATCATCGAAAAATATCATAGTACCTGTTCGATATTGTACCTATGCTTATATGATAAATAAATTTTCCAACCGACAGAAAAAAAGCGAAAATTACTTAAATCTTAATTATACCTTAACTGTATAAACAAGTGTGCCACGAGGCACACTTAATGATATCTAAGATCTTTTAATGCTGATTACACGACTATCCTTTGATTAAGATCTGAGCGCAACAATAACCTTTTCGATGAAGAAATTATACGAGAAACGAAATTTCTTTCAGATACGAACGATTCTAAAACTAACATTACAAACACAAAGTAAGATTTTCTACTTTATTTTTCTGGAATTCATAGTCATGCTAACACATGCAAATGCAAGAAAAACAAATTACGATGTAGATCAAAACCTTAGGAGAATTAAAGCGAGCTCTAAGCGTTTTCGTCTACAAAAAGCTTACTGCAAAAAGGTTAAGGACGCAATAAGTATGTATGTATGCGAAATAGCCTCATTATTCGAAAAGCTGCGTACGGAAAAGCACTTTCGCCGAAAGAAAAAGAGAGAAATTCTTCATTGTACGTTGACTGTGATTTTTTACATAAACTTAAGATAATAATTGGATGAAAGAGGCATAAAAAAATCACAAAAGACAACCGATTATAACTTTTAAAATAAGTGATTTATTATCTTTCGCTACGTTAGTTCACTACAACCCGCATAATAAATTAATCGTTTCTAATTCAAAAATGTCCAACAAAACCATTAAACTTATAAACATGAATTTGTAAATCGAGTCTTGTATGTGCATATTTGATGACAATACATTAAATTAAAGAGGGTTAACATTTAACAAGTTTTGTGAAGTGATAAATTATTCGTCCCTTACGAAAGGGACCGTTTATCGGATAAGTTGATATTAGTAACGTGCGTGAACTGTTAATGTTTTGCGAATTAAACCATTACTGTTTGAGTTTGTATCGTTAAAACTTATTTCATTGACAGGAGATCAGTTTCCGCTTTCAGGAATTTGATAAAAAAATCAGAATGTAGCCTGCATTTCATCAATTCCCTGTTACTGACAAAACAATCAAAAACAACAGAACGGGAAAAAACGTTTATGACAATTTTACCAGTTAAATGAGGAATTCGATGTTTTAGCTTTTACAGTGAATTTTACATACGAATTTTACAGCCGGTCTAATTGTTGCAACATTTATTTCACCGAAACCCGTCAAGTTCAGTTAATCCAAGTGTATTAAAAATTGTTGAATTCAGGTTTAATAAAAAAAAATGTATAGGATTTTGAAACTGATTTCAAACTTCGAATCCCTATTGTGAAAAAAATACTAGATTGTTTGTTTTGCCCTGAGAGGTTCTACAGTTTTCCACTACACTTAAAACACTTACCGTCATTTACCAACAGAATCACCAATTTAAATAACTTAAAATTATATGGATAGGCATCATTTTAGAGCATTAGTTTGTCATTTTGTGGAAATATTTACTTATTAAGAACTCAAATGATCACTTATTATTCATTCATCTGAACGTTGTGCAAATCGGCCTTAAATTTAAAAAAAATAAGTTTTTACTAACGTTTTCATAAACGTTCATATTTATAAACGTTTTTTTACTTAATTTACATCCGAGTTCGGGTTGTCAATATTACGGAATTAAATTATGAAATAAAATTAATATTTTTTAAATATTGCACATTATCCCATATATTTTTACCAAGTAGGTATCATGAAACTAATTAAACCGTAAAAAGTGTTTCAAATATGAAAAAAAAATCTAATGAATTTAAGAAAATAATGCAAAAACAAAACAACAATAAAAATTTCTGAGAAGCACACAAGAATCTTTTCTTTCCCGAGTCTTGAATGTAACGTAAAGATTATGCGGCCCATGCGGGATGCGAAAATTAAGATATACGAGCACATAACATACAACTTTCATCTATAGGGAGCAGAAAGTTCATATACACTGCTATTAGCACCGTATATAAAGCTATCGTTATCAACTTGGTAAATATGAACAATATTATCCATTAAATGGTAATATTTGTACTTGCAAAGTTATGTGACGGAGAGATAAGGAAAGTAGCGAAATTTATGATGTTTACATATTTGGCTGTTTGTTTTTATGTCTAGTTAAATAATAAGCACATATAGTTTACAGATCCAGACAGATCGATATAAATTTGGGATTCTAAACAGTTATAAGATTGAATGCTCTCGGTATAAGCGTGCGTTTGGATCAGACAATTGCTTTTCTGTTAACAATAAAGTTTATTGTATTGTAATATAATGGTTTTCAGAAGAGCAGATTCAATTCTCGAGTATATTTGCTTGCTACTGTAAAAAAAGCTAGTGATTTACTCAACTTACACAAAGAAAAACATCTATAATGATAGACGTTTATTTTAATAAATTGAGTATCCGCTATTATAACCATAAGCAAATTATAGTGCAAAACTAAATAAACCTCAACACAAAATAAGTTTACCCAATATCTACCTACTACTCCCAGCGTAGCAGGAATATATTACTTACCAAAAAGTACTTTATGCTTAATTGTGTTGAAAATTGTTTGACCTAGTTAGTATGAAAACTTTTTTGACTCGAGCATAATAATATCCACCTGAATTCGAACAAAGGTCAGACCTTCCAAGTTTTCTACAAAATTTTTGATGAAAAATATATTCTCGAACACTTCCTCTATAGAAACATCCCTTGTTTACGTCCAACTTATGGATATTGAATTTGCTTCCGACGCCAATAGCAACTTGGGATTCGATTCGTGTTCCTTACACATATCTGCGGTCTAATAAAACTGTTACATATGAAGTCGACTTTTGGGCCAAAAAAGTCAATAAAAAGAACAAGGTCGTTTTGAAGAAGCCAATAGAGATTTGCGATGCAATTCGAAATTAAGATTTCTTTTTCTGCGTCCATACTTCAGTCAAGTGATGGGTTGTTTGAATGGTTAAGTTTACAAATGTCGACAAATAAACGTATTCTTTTATTCCTGTTTTTACAAGACTGAACGAACTAGCATTGGGACCTATCCCGTGATATCAGACAAAATTTACATAGTGTAGAAGAAATAACTATTGAAAGCAGAAAAAACACGAATCAGAACGGCCGAACTGGCAACCAATAAGCTATTAATTATTATCACTAATGGGCACTACACACGCGAGGAAGAAGGGATTACAGTGCAAACTAAACACAAATCCGAATGATGTCTTTCCTGCTGCTTTAACATGTCCATTTTTCATCATTGAAATCGTTGGTTTTATTGTTGAGTACTTATTCTTAGCGTTGTGATCAGAAAGTGCTTAGGAGAGAAGTCAATATAGCCTTAATAGTACATTAGTAGCCAAGGGGGCATCAATTGCAGCCCGAGATATTTAGGGTGCAATTGATGCTTACACCCGAGCTAACTATTCTGCTTTACCTCTCTTGTGAGGTAACTAGAAAAGAGCCGGCATAATAAATAATAAATAAATAATAAATATTTCTGACATTTGCACAACATTATCTAGCCCAAATAAAGTTTCTTAAAGAACTTGTGTTATGGATACTAGATAACTGACATACTTAAGAAATATATAAACATACATATTGAATAAATACATATTTTTTATTAGAATAAACTTAAATAAACATAAACACATCCATGACTTGACGGCTAATATCTAAGTTCATCACACCGATATCCGCCGCCGCCGGGATTCGCACCCAGGACCTCTGGCACAGAAGTCGAATTACAAGAATAGAACATTTTATTTGTTGAAATTTATAGTGAAATGAGAACAATTCTCAAATTTTGAAATTAAATCCCAAAAACAAATAATATTTAAAGTTAAAGTTTTCTATTCCCGCCTTTTTTCATTAAAAAGAATCAGGTAAACAACTTTTTTTTTCAGAACGAAATTGAGCTTCGCCATTCGATATTTAAAATTTATGACTATTATACTCACACGAAGACAAGGCTAAATAGCAAAGCGACCTCTTTGGTCATTGGGCTGAATGCATGATGTCTATTGCCAGTATGATGAGATGTACGCGAACTTTTTGAAAGAAAGAAAGAAAGAAGTGTTTTTTTTTATTACTTACCGCCCTAGGACTTTTCTAGCTAGATTATTACCCTAGAGCGCTAATTAGTTACCTACAAGCCCCATTTGGAGGTAATAAGAACCTACTTGCCGAACATGAGAGATGTAAAAAGTATAAATAACTTATAACAGTAGAAAAAATATAAAATTAAAAAAAAACAAAATAGGCACTAGTTTTACCTAATACAGGAGAAAGCACACTAGTATATTGGACTAGGGATTTTGTGAAAAGTTCCCCTATAGTTGACGTATGGTCTAAGTAAATAATTGTGTTGTGAGGAGTGGCAATGACGTAGCAAATGGTTGCAGCTGGTAGTAAAGTGAAATGAAAAACGGCCAAGTGAATGGTTTAGAGCTGGAAAATCCTTATAGGAAAGTAAATAATAGTTTCTATGCTATTTGAATAAACTGGAGTAGGTACCTACCAAATTTATTATAAGGTAAAAAGGATTATTTTTATAAAAAATATGCTGACAAAACAAGTTATTCTTAAAATAAGTAGTAGGTTTTTTAAAAGGTATTATTACGATTCAATTTTTTTTTCAATACATATAAAGTGCCGAAATGTCCATATTCTAAGTGTCTAATTAACCGAAGATCCTTTATAAAAATGTGTAGACGTACTTTGTTATCTAGGCACTAACTAAGAAAAACTTAATTTTTAGTTACCTACATTACTCCGTTTAAACAGATTCACTTAAAACCATGTAAAAATTGGTGTACAAGACGTGGGCAGGGTTTGTAGTGGTTTTTTCTTTTTCTCTTTATTTTTTTTTAGGAACTTTGTTGTACATGACAGTTCCATCGAACCATAGTGACTAATTACAAAATTAATTTACAAACTTAAAGTAATTATTCTAAAACATTATTGTTTATACTTATCTGCTATGAAATAGAACATCCTGGCGGAATCGGAAGTCGGTTTCGCCAGGGTGCTCTGTATCACAACAACGTCCAGCAAATTAATGTGGAGTTCTTTGACAACGGCGTCTCTTTCAGGGCTGTACTTTTTGCACTCCATAAGAATATGCTGAACGTCTTCTATTGTATTGCATTCATTACAATTTGGGGATTCATAAACAGATTCACTTAAAACCATGTAAAATTGGTGTACAAGACGTGGGCAGGGCTAATACCGTTTGTAGTGGATGTTTTAAATGATAATGGTTTCGAAAGTATGAAATGCGGGAAGCAAAAAAACAATAGTTGAAGCAACAGCAGAATTGACAGAAAATATTTATAAGTGTTTTAACAATTGAACTTTGATGGAATGATTATCGAAAGAAGATGATTAACTGCTACTAATCACAAATAATAATAATACAAAGGTTGGAAATACGAAAATCATTGTTATACAAGGTGTTCCTGTTGATTTCTCATAACTCTAGGGACCATGTAATAGAATAAAATAACATGAGAATAATTTTTCGTTTTTGACAGGTTGACAGGTACAGTTCGCAACGCTTTGCGTTCTATCACATGAGTAGATAAACGGAACAGAGACAAAGCTTCTTAAGAACGTGCAAAATTGTTACCTATTTTGGTAGGGTTGTCACAATAGGTAAAGACAAACTAAACAAAACATTTGTTAAATAGTTTTATTATTCAGTATATAGAATACTTTACAAATTACTTACTCTAATAATTTTCTTTTTATAATTTTTGTTTTTTAATAATTTATTGTTTCTTTTGACGGTGTGGTAAAAAAAAAAATGTGGTAAAATAATATAGTTTTTTCAAGTACTCTAACGGTAAACACTCACATGGCATATCAAATTTACAATCTTTAATACGTTTAAGTATTTCATTGCCAATATTGACAATATGTATTTCAAGATCGAAATATTCGCGAAACTTTTGCTCGAGCAATTCAACAAATGCGATAAAGTTATCAGGTAGAATTAAAAAACCCAATTGTACATTTCCATCATTAAAATCCTTGTAATGGCTGAATAGAGAATCTTTGCCCATATTTATAGGTTGTTCAGATCTCTTAACATACAGTTTTATTTTTTCGCATTTGTTGTGTTGTTCGAGGCATTTTCTGTACAAATAGCCTGATACATAAACTAAACCATTTTTTTCCGGTAAATCAAATCGATAGTCACTTGTTCCTACTGTTAACTCAGAGGCAATAACTTCGTCTAGCTGTGGATCTAGCGAAACTTGTGAGTTTAAAAATACGACAGTCCTCTGGTTTCATAAGTAAGCTATCGAAATCTTGATCACAATTAGTATTTTGAGGTTTTTTTAAGATATTGGTTATAAATATCTTTTTGAAGGCATTACTAAGTTGTTGACATGTTGGTTCCATACAGTTACCACCCGCCTGTCTGACTTTCCCGAAGAAATTTCGCAGACTTTCCCGTGAATTTTGTCGTTTCGCGGTGATTGACCCTTAGATAACTATGCCTATAGTACTTACGATCAGGTGATCGGGAAAATACAGGGCGTTTAAATTAAACTAAGAAAAAACTAAAAAACGTTCCTGTGACTAAACTATTGCTTAGATTTATCTGATTTTTGTTGTGTAGCCTGATAATGATACACAGAATATGTGTTTTCATTTAATGCCTCTCGCTTTTATCAACCTTGTATATGTTATTTGTGTTATGTTAACACACCTTTATTTTTGTCAATGGATAGCTCGTCAAGAAAAAAAATGTTCAATCTTTGAATGCGATTTCCCAAAAACTAAAAATTTTGAGTTATTTCTTTTTTTTATTGAAGGAGCAAAATATTTAGTAAAAGCTTGTAATCAGCGACCATACATAGTCGTTGCTTGTAATAATAATAAAAAGGTAAAAACACACCGTATAGTACCTAGTTACCCTCTTCTTATTGAAAAAAGGATCATACAATAAAATAAAGGACTTACTTGAAAAGTAATAATCAAATATTTACTTACCAATTGTACTCCTTGGGATGGTTAAAGTATGATATATTTTTATTTTTTCTATTATTATTCATGCACACACTACAATAAACAACCATTTTTAATAATAAAATACCACGTTTTTACATTAAAATATTCAACTGCTGACCCTGAGATTGTACACTAGCTGTGACAGCGTAAACCGGTTTTTACCAGTGTCGCCGCGTACGCGACAAGCGGCCAGTGGTCACGCACACATGCCCCGCGTGCTTGTAGTATTACAATCGATTCGTGCGGATGTATGAAGCTTTGTCTCTGTTCCGTTTATCTACTCATGTGGTTCTATATCGTATGCAACGTTTCTCAACGTTAAAAAATGTTTTTGTTGTTTATTGTATGGCTTCAGTGACAAGCGTCTATTGAATTATAGTTAAAGAGATTTTACAAGGGTGAAAATTTAAAAATTTATGAACTCATTACATTAAAATTGATGATATCTTGGAAAGTATGTACTATTGAACCACATATTCTTTGGCAAAATATTGTTTATAAAAGTAAGGAACAAAACCCTAAAGTTATGGGAAATCATCAGGAACACTTTGTAGAGGATTTGAGTTTGTGTAGGTACTTGGGGACCTTATTTAACAAGGATATTAAAAGGAGAGTAAAAGCAGGAAATTGTGTTATGGCGCCTTGTACTCGATTATGGCAAGCAAAATTATACCGAATAAGGCTCGTCTTGCCGTACCTGAGGAAGTTTTGGCGCCTACACTTATGTGTGGTAGTGAATCTTGGGTGTGGCAGAAGAGACATGAAAGCAGGTTTAATGCTGTAGAGATGAGAGCTTTGAGGAGCACGTGTGGGGTGAAATTGAGTGATGCGGATTGAAAGAAGATATAGTAACTAAAATCGAAAGGAATATGTTACGTTGGTTTTGACGTAAAGAAAGAATGAGTGAAATTGGATTTACAAAAGATGTGTACCGAGTACCGAGCACAAATTGATATTGCTTTTGGAAGAAGCTGCCCTGGGTAAACGTATGTTGATCAAATTAGCGACATACTTAAAAAGGGTGTACCTGTAACCGGCGATCGTGTATGAAAAGATTAATGAACGTGGAGGAAGCGAATGACGTATGTCTGGATCGTAGCAATTGACGTTCTCTAGTCGCTGCCAAACCCAAAGGGAGACAGGCGTGAAGTTTTTTTTTTTTTATGTAAGGGTTTATTGCAATCCAACTTACACATTTCCCAGCGCATCCCAGTCCTGCCAACATCAGAAAGCGTCATTGCCGCCACACTTCTTTGTCGACGTGTGTTGAAAGAAATATAAAAAAATCTTTATCTAGTAAATTTTGGTGTCTTTTTTGAGGTATTTTATTGACTACAGTTATTTGTATGTTATTAAGTTTTTTTATATGGTGTGAATGGAAAAATAACTAAGTTTAACGTAATTATAGAAAATATTGTAAATTGTTTACTTTTAGAACTTTACTTTTAGAAACATTGTCAATTGTTATTTGCAATAATATATTTTGTTATATTTGGTACATGTTGTCTCAAAAAATGGGGCTAGTTGTCACTGTGAATATTAGAAGTATTTTTATTTTTCGATATGTTTTTGTTTTAACAACCGTTTTGTTTTTGTTACATGTAGTTATAATGCCTAGAAATAGAAAAAGACTCACTGATCGTGGTCGGACAAAAGCAGAAGTCATGATACATGCGATGAGGGCAGTGGGACCACAGAACACTTTCTAGATGCTATAATAAATACAAAGAAAGAGTGGGTCCATGCAAAATGCGGTGGGAATAGATTTTTTTATTGCTGCCAAATTTGCAACTCTGATGATGATAGTGACTTGTGAAAACAAGGACCCTAGCTTGAGACAACCTACCCCACGTCTGGGGTAACTTGTCTCATTCGACGGTTCTTTTTAATCTCTCAATTGTTTATACAAAATAGCAGATTAAGGAAAAGGGTTGTCTATGCATTTTCGATCCTTACAAAGTTTCGTTATGCAATTCATAAGATATGATGTTAGATATGTTTTCCGCGTCAAAATCAAAATCAGAATCAGGTTCTACACCTTGTAATATGCGTAACAACTCATTTTACACTGTTAATTTTGCACCCCGTTCGTTCGTTGGTTGATTTCTAACTGTTATTTTTAGTAGTAAAAATTTTGCATCGATATTGGTTGATTTTTAACTATCACTTTTAGTAGATGTTTACCATCGTTAAACTGAAAAACGTCGAAAAGTACATTTTAACAAAATATAAACTTTTATTTTTAACCAGTAAAAAAAGGATAAAAAATTATCATTGACATCTATGGAAGTCGATTTTTAACCCACCATGTGCCGCCGCCATAGTTCAAATTATAGAAGTATTATTTTTGCATTATTTTAAGTATGTCGCCAATTTGTTAGGCTCACGTTCGCCTAGAGCGGCCTCTTCCGACATCACCATCCATTCGGGCTCTGTACACTCTTTCTCTGTTCGCTCTTTTGTAAATCCACTTTCACTCATCCTTTCTACAGGTCACTTTTGAAATTCGAGGACGTGATAGTTTGAGAACACGAAGAGAAAAAATATAATAAAAAAATAATATTAATTAATTACTGAGTAAACTTAACCGAAAGTTAAAGAATTGATTACGCAACCCATAGTTGTTGGCAGCGATCCGCGTGCCAGGTTACGTGCCGCGATTGACTCAGGCGTAAGTAAAATGAATATTAACAAAACATTATTTATTTATAGGGAATTCTATTGAAAAAATAATTACTTACTTTTATTTCATAATTATGACCAAAATCGAGTACATCCCCTTCAGTATCTCAAATTTGTCACCAGTCACCCTGTATAAGTCCGAAACACCGTAGCATACCCTTTTCAATCTTAGTTACTTAGCCTTCATTCTATTTTTGCAAAACAAATCTATCAAATTCGATAAAATTTAAGTATAACTCTTTCATATTCAACTTTAAATTTGGGAGTATGCAATCTTAGTGTCGTCAGGACCAACTTAATAATCAGTATAAAGCCTAAAGTATAAAACAATGGAAACATTCTTAAACCAACATTGTATCTAAATAAAATTATAAAATAATAAAAAACTAAATCTCAAAAAATCCAGCATTCTTTGCAATACGGGTTGAATGGTTTAACGTCACCACAGCTGTGATAACGGTCCAAAAAATAAAGCCGCGGAATTACCTCGGGCTAAAACTACTCTTATTTGTACGCAAGTATGTAGTATCTAATGCGGTATTAGATAAAAATTATATCACGTGATGATTTTGTAGTATATACCTGCATAACACTTAAACTTTATTGGTATGGGCATAAAATTTTTATTTTATGAACGATTCAAGCGTCGATGTTATAGCTTCTTAAAAGTTTAACCTAAGTTTTACGGTTAACTGCAGTTTTAAAGGGTTAAGTGACGTTATTTTATACTTACAGATAAAAGTTAATGATGTAGGTATTGGCATTTTACTATTCATAAATTAAACGGCGAATTTATATAGAATTAATATTGTATTAAGTTTTCTAGATTCAGTATTAAAACCTAAGACGATCGCGTTCAATTTTAGTAATTGTATCAAAAATAAACCAAGAAAGCAAAATTTATAAATGAGATGTATATCATTCTTACCTTTAATACAATATCCGGACTTAATATTTACTTTAGGTACAGGTCACAAATATACATACACAAATATAGCAGCAATAGCTTTGAAAATATAACAAAACACAAATTATTTTGGGATCGAAACGGTGGTGGTGGCACCACGAGGTTTTATTTTAAACTCACCTTTATTATTAATGTCACTTACAGAAATCCTTTACTTCATAACGAACATAAGTATTTTGAGATTTCATTTCATTTGCAGTTACAATAAAAAATATCGTACTATCGACCCTTTGAAACGTTTATCTGTTTACGAAAACTAATCCCGCGTTTGAGTAACACAGACACGTGCTGAGGAAAGAGCTGAAATAACTTTCTTTTTATAAAAAAAAGCAGACATATTTGGCGGCAGAATTTAAATAAAGGGTTATTTGCTTGCCAGGATCCTACCACCAAGCAGGGATCGCTCAGATTGGTCACCTTATAAGACACGCTTATCCAAGAGCAGTAAGACCATTATATCCCAGCCCACATAGGTGATAAGAACACTAAAAAAATTATTAGAACTTACCTTAATATACGGCAGAGACAGCAACCTCCTCAGCTCGTGTATAGCGGTAGCAGTGGCCGGGGTGGCGGCGGCCGGAGCGTTGCCTGCGTGTCTGAGACGGGAGACCGCGTCCAGCGTCTGTCTGCAACGTTGCCTGCCTTCCGCGGTGGGTGCTCGACCGCTTGTAACCACCACCGTACAGGCTATGCGGTCGTAAACCTAGGGATCATTGTAAATATGTTTTTTACCAAAATAATTAGAGATCTAGTTATTATCTGAACTATGTTGCATACAGATTGTATATTAGTTTATAGTATTTTCATATCTTTTTAACGAAATTCTGCTTTGTATTTATGAGATAGAGGCAGAGAATGGAGGTTGCAAGCCAGCGCTGCAAAACCAGTCTTATCTCTTGCGCGACTAAGTAGTACTGCGGGGTTCGCTACATAAAAAACAATATTAGTGGTCTAAACATGAAATTAACATTAAACCAACATACAGAAGGTCAATATGTACGCTTTTATAATAAAATTCTAAAATATTTAAGATTAACCCTTCGATAGATTTAAGGATAAGTGTTATATAAAGTTTTACTATAAGATATCCGTATGCAAGAAGATGGGATTCCTTGGTTGTTAATTGTTATTGTGTATTTTAAAAGATGATTGCTGTTGAGTTTCTTGCCACTTCTTCTCAACAGATCGACTTGCCGAAGTGGTGGTAGATTCAGTTTAATTTGTAAATTGTGTGACTTATTTCAAATGTATTTAAATACTTACGAAATAAAGATTCTTTTGACTTTGACTTTGGCATACTATTGTAGTAAAATATTATTGGTAACCTTACTGGTAACCACAGTAAGCTTTTATTTTGGTAACCTTCACAAATTAACCAAAGATCTCTCACACAAAATGGAAGCGGAATTATTCCCCCCATAAGATTCGAAACTCTAAGCTAATCACTGATTTCCAGGAACTTTCTTTTTTCGAACTAAGTTGAGACAATTACTAGAACATTCACTTCAATAAAGCCGAGTCTGTATAACTTGGCAAACAACGTAGGAATCCTGTTTGACATATTGTTTCTTCAACCAAATTACCAATTTTGAGAACACAAAATATAAAATATTCAATCAGGTACATCAATTATGAGTGTTTGGATTAAAGTGGAATGTGTACCATTTAATTTCCATGCAAGTTGGTAACATACTTTAATTTGATAAAAATATGTTAGGTACAACAATTTATGAACTAATGCTACAGAAAGCAAAAGCCTCTGGGAACTTTCACTTGGCATGAAACACTCAAGGGCAGTCCCCGATATAATTGAGAGATACTCCAAGTCATACACAGAATCGGTAGTATCTCTTAACAAACCCCAACTACGCGCAGTGGCAAGATAATAAATAAATAAATATTTCTGACACACAACTGCGAAAGGAAAAAGGAAACCCCTCTATACCTACTGTGCCACTGCCCCGCAGTTATGCACAAGCGCTCCGCTCACCTGGATAAGCAACTGGATCCAAAAGAGATCAGGAGCATCGCCGTTATAGTCTAAGATCCCGCTATTAAACGACCTTCACCGAGCTGGTTAATGGATGAAAGATATTTTTTATCAAATACAATATGTCCATAAATTTATTGCGAATAACTAAAAAATTTCAGTCCAGAATATGATTAATTAATCAAGCAAAAAAAATTTTTTTTTTTAAATTACACTGGCTTGGTTAATGAACAAATTCCATTCCAATCGAAAATATGAAACTCATACTGCCTTATTCCAAAACAAAGTTTAAATGTAGACCAGGTTTAAACCAGGTTTGGTCTATATTTAAACTATGTACTAAAATAAACAGTATTACAAAATGTAGTTTAACGCTTAAACCTGGATTGTCTATGGTACTAAAGTTAAACCACCGAGACCCCTAGTTTATCTGTTGCCTTACTTTAGTACCACAGTTTGTGACATTGTTGACTGTTAGCTTGAGTTATATTATATTTGGTGAAAAATGGATTTTGAGAGGGAATATTCGGAGGAGACAGTTTATTGAAACACATTTTCAATAAGATCTAGTTGTTTAATATTATATTTATTTGGTTATACATTATTCTTGTTACTTTCTAAGATACTTATTTCTAATTCTAATTTTTTTATTTTTAACTTTGCTATTTTTATATTAAACTGATGTTCTTCTTCCATCATTCCAAGGTGCCTTTTTTTTAAATCTATATTACTCTGCACAATTGTATGGCGCTCTGAGTCATTTCTGTAAAACAAATAGAATTTTATAGGTTATTGATATTAATATACAAAATTATTTTTTTAGGTAAATATATATAGTGTTGGACAAGCATATCCTATTTCCTGCTAATCCTTTCCTACTTATAAATACAAAAAGATGTGTGTATGTGCCTATGTATGTTTGTTACTATTTCACACAAAAACTACTGAACAGATTTTGATGAAACTTCGCAGTTTATACATCAGAATAATACATGGGCTGTAAATTATTCAAGTACCCCAAGCAGTTCCTCCAAGATGCGGGTGAAACCGTAGGCGGAGAGCTAGAAGTTTAATAATTACCTATTTTGAAAGCCTTTTTCTTTTTTATTTCTGTTTTTTGTAGTGATGGAGGTTTCATTTTCATGTCTTGTGTTCATTTTGGGTCAGTTATCTGCAACTGATATAAATGGCTATAGTAGGTAGGCTGGCTAGGAAGCAGAATAAAATTAAGCTTTTGCATTTAATATTTTGTAATTACCTTGTTCCTCTGCCACAATCTGTTCAGAGATATTCATATTATAGTGTCGTCGATGATCATAATAGACTCACGACTAGGCCCAGGTTTTGGGTCAGTGTAGTCTATTATATTTTCTTTGGGGGTCTAAAACAAAAATTCCAATGATACTCTAGTGAAATGAGGCAAATTAATCATTTTAAATAAAAAAAATAGGTACCATTGCATCACTATCGTAGTCATTAACTTCAATGACGAAATCATGAGGAGCAATCGCCATGATTGCCAAGTCCTCGTGAGAAGGTGAAGGTGGTTTTTCACCGCCGCCGGTTTTAACTGACTCCCTCCTATGAGTAGATAAGTTGGACTTGGCAGACAATTTCATTCTCTTCCAAGCCAACTTCATCTCTTCGACTGTGCGATGCTTGCCGGTTATTTCGTTGAATCTTAAGAAAAGGTAAATTTCATATAAAAACAAGTAAACAATAACTAACAGTAATTCATATCAAAGTGGTTACTTACTTATTGGATATGTTCTTCCACTCTTTGACTTTCAAGATATTGACTGCCGTTTTTGTGGATTTGTCTTCTATGATGTGGGCTGACTGAGCTATAAGTTCACGTAATATATCCTATAATAAAATAACAATAGTTTTAACGATATAGTAAATAGATAATGGATTACACATTACATTATTAAATATTTGTTTTTACTTTACTAACTTTCTCTTCAGGACTCCAGTTTTCACTCCTTTTTTTCTTCTGGAACTCCATACTTACACAAAATAAATAAATACGAATGCTGAGTTCTCCAAATTACTATACGCAAGTTCAGAGTGCTGAGAAAACAGTCTCGAATTACGCGCCGTAAGCATTTTATTTTCTTTCATAAAGAAAAGACAGTAAACCATGTCCATACAGCCTCATTTGACGTATGAATCCAATAGAAATGAATGAATGGTTGTCGATTTTAGATTTTTAATCTGTTCAACATGTTAGAACCACGAATGATTTCTGGTCTTTCTGATTCTCGAATAGTCTTGGTTTTGTAATAGGAATGTAATTTAAACCTGGCTTTGACTTTATTACCGTAACAATCCTAGATCTTTTAGTCCTGGTTTAAACCAGTCCTAAAGCATTTTTTTGTAATAAGGGTGATAGAATATACAAACGTTAGGTTGACTATTTATTTCCCGTCACAACTCTTGGGTAGGCAGGTATAAACAGGTAAATCGATACTAGTAACTTGCACCGGTCTGATTAATGAATGAAAGTAACATAAACATAAAGGTAATTTCATTACGAACACGGTGGTATAGGGTTGTCTGCAAAAAATCAGTCCTGAATCGCGGTTGTCGAATTTAAACGGAACGAACGGTGTTCCCCAAGGCAGCGTACTAGGACCTCTCTTTTTTTGTTATACATAAATGATCTACCTGAGATTATGGGAAATCAAAAATGTATAAATTTTGCAAATTCCATTGGAGTGTGCGGCGAGTTATAGATTGGGACTCACAAAATAGATCTTCTAGGTCGCAGAGTGATGAGCGGACAAGACGGCTCATATAGTCCCGAAACCCCCAATAATAATAGTAATACATTTTACATGATAACTTGTGTTTCTGATTTACGCTCAAAATGTAATTATTGAATTAAAATTCTCGTCAGGGATCACTCACATGCCTAATACATACTTATTTATTCAAATTGATCGATAACATTGAAATTATAACTTGCTTTTAATAAGGTCAAACAGTTTACGTTCGAAAGAGTGGTAATAGCCCTTATTTTTACTCTCTAAAATCATAACAAAGTAAATTATCACAGCATTGTGCATCAACAACTCAGTACCTACATATCGTTTTCATCAAATAAGGCCAAATTTTGAACAACCAAATCGATAATTTAATCACAGAATAAGTAATAGTACCGTTGGTACAGAAGAATTACTCCGCAAGAAGATCTAAATAAATTCGAGTCTTGCTACGACGCGATACGGTGGAATTCAGCTCGCACAGCATTACGTACCTGCAAATTTATATACCTAGAAGTTTTGTCTCTTTCTATCGCATGCCTCTTATCTTTTCTTACGCTGTTAGGGTTGCTGCCTAGTGAAGAATATTTAATCTCCTTATTTGTAATTAAGTATCTACCGATGTAGGTATTACTGTTATTCTACCTTTATAAAAAATATTGTTTCAACTTACCTAAAGTACAAAATGAAAAAAAAGTTACGACGAATAATTAGTAATACTACCTATGTTTTGTTTGCTACATTGAACATAATCAAATCTAAACATAATCTAATTGAATATTTGTTTCTTTTTATGTCCATTTTTAAATACTATTTGCGACCTCGATCATAGAATTACTGTGAGTGCTATAAGATAGGTAGGTATCTACAATGTGCCGACGGGCGCGCGCGTGATACACGATCCATTCGAAATGCGCCGGCGCGGCGGAGCGCTTCGCTGTAGGTAAATAACGGATGTACCTGATGTATAATAACGGATGTAAAAAATGGAGAAAACGTTTGACATAAAGGGTGAGAAATAATGTAAAATTTGTGACCATGATGAAAGCGTACTATCTTAAATTGTGACCGTCAATCTTTGTGTGAATGCAGCCTTCTAAGTGCAAAAATAAAATAAAATCTCTTCGTCTTTAGTTTATGGAAATAAACATAATGTTCACTGTGTTCGCTAGCTTCACAATCAAGCAAGCTCCAAAACTGCTCATTGTAAAGCAATAGAGTTTACCCATGAAAACAGTTTTTCCAATTCTTAGTACAATATGCAAAATATCACAACTATTTCTCACGTAGACGACTTTTCAATGACACACGGACCGGCGCGCGGCGTTATGATAGCGTACACATAATACACACATCATAAACGTCTAAGCAACACATAAAAAAATCCATTTTAAATTGTATTTTCTGACTGGGAACGAAAGAAAAACATGTAATGTGCCAGCTGCAGAGATACAGGCGTGATTATAAGTATGTATTTAAAAAAACATTTAAATCTTTTTAAACTGCAGCAACAATGTTATAAGTATAGACCTAGAAATAAAATAAAAAATAATATAACAAATTATATTTGCCACAACGCCGCCTGCAATGTCTTAGTAGAAACGTAATTGACTTGATTTTTAATTGACTTTTAAGGTAAAATTAATTTGGATTGATAGTATGTAGTTAACCAATATTATTCTCACGCCTGTATTAGTTTGTGAATTGGAAACTATTTTATTGTTAACATAACATCTTATTGTTGACACATTCTGGCAAATAAATGATTACTTCTTTATTTTATTTTATTTCTGTTGACACCAAAATACCGAGATACCTGAAATTGGCTTCTTCCCGCTTCCCTACAGCTCTTTGCATTTCATCTGCGGTCAAATGACGTCTTAATGAGTCAAATTATTGTTTAAAACATAAAATTGATACAGACTAATAAATTTTAATAAGTAAGCAAAGAAAACGCTATAAATTTCGAACAAATGCATTCGCTTTTGAATTTGTGAAAAAAAAAAATACTCGTTTTTTAAAAAAAAAACCAGTCCTCTGGGTCAAAAAAGTTTACATAGGTATTACCTATTTAAGAAAAGATAAAATAATTGATTAATAATTTGAATTAAGTAGGTAGTATGTGTAGCATAAACTTTTTTGATGTGTGTAGTACTCATAGAATAGGAACTTTTCTATTTATAAATGCTATACCTATGTAGAACCTCTGTGCGCAATTCTGCCTAGTATAAATATTTCATGTTAAAATGCAGTAATAATAAAAATAGCACAGTAGACCAACTCAAACAAAATTTTGGTGTCGACACCCCAGTTGCCTTCGTTGTAGGTATGAGCGGTGAATACAGCTAAGAAACGGGACATAGGAATACTCAGGCACAATTAGAGCTAATACTACAGGATATTGATACAAACAATTTACAATTTTTTTAATCAAATTAAAATTATACTTTTTGTAAATTATCATAAATATGCTAAATTGAATAATTATTTCTGCTTTATGAGAGCAATCAATATCGTTTATAGGTTCCTAAATTCAGACAAACCAATACTCCAAATGCTTGAAACACCTTGCCGTCAGATGGTAAGAATCACTACTTTCACACAATCACACCTTACCTAATCTGCAGTCTGTGACAATTACTACCAAAATTTCGTTTTAGCATACCTAGTACGTAGAGTTGCACTTATTTGCTTTAATAGAAATGGTTCCCAACTGTTCGTTGGGCTAGCGATATACTTGTGTATGGAACTGACTTATAACAAATACAACTTTTAATTCACTTAATTTTCAGATACCTCAAGCAAAGCTCGTAATTGCAGATCATCCAAAACGCTGTGGAAGAGGTCTGGATCCATGAACTGCGGTCCGTCTTGCAAAACTGATACGTCGTCCAGAGATTCCACAATAAGATTTACAGCTGTAACAAAAACAAAACTTACATAAATAGAAAACTAGTAGCATTATAATCAACGAATGCAGAGCATTAAAAAAACTTTGGCTGAAGTATAAGTATAAATATTCTCCACATTCATACATATTTCTTCATGAATAATTTAGAAATTTTCACGAAGTGCTCAATCAGTTTTGATGAAATTTGTATGGGACCGCCTTTGAAGCATCTTCTAGCATATGAAAGAAGAAAATTCAAAGTCGATTGATAATTGTAACAAAGTAACAAACAAAAAATAATGTAACAAATATACAAAAAAGAATACACACGAATTGAGTACCTCCTATTGGAAGTCGGTTGAAATATAATCAAGCATTAGGATTTCGACCGCTAGCTATTTGAGTGATAAGCGTCGTAAACGGCGACTTATCCGGGTGAATCTCGCTTATTATAGAACCCCTTAGTATAGACAAAACTTGATATAAAATCTGCCGCTATCACCGCGCGCTTCTGCGATGATGTGTTCCGGCAATATTTTTCTGAAGAGCTAGGACCTAGTGTTGTCATCTTCCACCTCATCTTCACATATGAGATTGAGATCAAAAGCGGGTTTAGTCAACAAAATAAAAAAAACGGTTTTTACCTATGAAATTGAAGATTTCAAAATATAAAATTTTGGTAACTTTTTAATAAGTTAATCAAGTACCGTCCCAGATTATGTATCTACACGATTTTGCTATTTCAATCTTGTTAAAGGCATCAGTTGTTGAAACACTGCTGCCAAAGTGCAGGGCCTTTCTAAGCCACCCAACTTTGGATGCGACTTACCCGCAGCATTGGCTTCATCGATGAGCGCTTGTTGTCTCGGCGGCTGCTCGTCTTCCTCTTCATCATCAGCGGCGGCGGCGGCGACGGTGGCGGCGCGGAGACGACGCCGACTGTTGAACTTCTTCAGTTCTTCCACTGTTGTTGATAGGTGGACACGGTTTTGCTTGTCGCGGTCCTTCGGGAGAGAAATAAAAACAGTGGCTTTTACTTAAATTGTGTAAATAAAAATAAAATCCACATAGAATCACACCAAATACATGGCCTAGGTAAGTAAAGTCGAACCCACGACCTTACGATTACCGTAGGAGTACCTTAGACCATTGCGCCACGGAGGTCAACATTTTTGGATTATTGTGCAATTTTCACACAACAAAATTGTATACACAAGTCAATTCAATTCCTGCCATTCAATAAATTTAAATCAATCATTAAAAACACTCTATCTCGAAAAGCTTATTATAAAACTAAAGATTACTTAGACGATAAAAAGGCATGGTATTAAGCACAACAGGATATTTCTCAAAGTTTCTAATTAATTATTAATTTTGTTTACGGCATGGCTGTGCAGAATGACATATGGCATACTGGTGACTGTTCCATTCACTTATTTTTTTGTCAAGACAACAGCAAGAACGTCATGCTCCCTCAGGCGGCATGGCTAGTGGTAGCGTCGGGTAGCGGGTCACCCTCTTCCCTAAAATATGGTTGAGGAGGGTGATGGCTGGTGCTTGCGTTATACTCGTGAACGGGTGCTACTAGCGGTGCCAGGTCGTTTTGCTAATGATACTATGACTATATTATTCCATTCTTGTTCAAATCCTCTGGTCCCAGTTTGTCATGTTCGTATTGTGCATTCATAGCTCATTGCACCTACTATGTAAGCAATTTGGTTGTGGCATGACATTGGCTCTCACAATTAGCTGTCTTGTGTTTGTTTTTTTTTATGTCACGGTCAATTTGTACTGTACCTATTTGTATTAAGTTGATAATTCTGACTGAAAAAGAGTGCCAAGAGTTTTTTCCACCGGCTTTTTTTGTCTCTTGGTCTACTGTAATATCTTATTCAACAGCTATCAACAACTAGTTAAGCCGAAGTATGTGATGACTGACTTCATCAAGTGTTTTGTGAAATTCCTAAGATGAATAAAACATTTTCAACTTTTGAATTTTGCTCAAATCTCCATCTCAAAACACCCAGCCCAGACCTAAAGATTAATATCAAAGATTTTATATTTTGTAAATTGTATATTTTTATGAAATATGACAGTACAGTAACAAATAATTGTGAAATGCAAACCAAAAAGTTACCGTCACTGGAGAGTCTTACTGCCCCAATGACCATACATTCTGCGATTTATGTGCCCAATTTTTCTAAATACGATAGTGACTTTGGATCACTTACAAATCTCCACATTTTTAAGATTGAATAATTAGATAATAACTTACCCTTATCCAGCGATGGTTCAAGACTTCCTGAATAGTGATGCGCTGGGTGTGATCAACTGTCAACATTCTCTGCACTAGATCTTTGGCGGCGTCACTTATGTCATCCCACATCGGAGCGTCGAACTAAGTGAGGAAAATAACGACTTTAATTTCTTAGTAGATTGTCAGCATTGAAATTAGCTACTAGTTGAATGTATGACGTGGCTTCCATTTGGTTAGAGTCGGATAACATTAGTAAATGAGCTTTTCTTAGCATTAAAAAATAATTTATTAAAAAATGTTTTTTTAATAAATAAAAAAAAACTCTTCATTATACTTATGTTTATTGCATACGCAATGTTGACTGTAAATATATTGTTGTTTAAATAGGTAACTAAATGTTACTGTAAGTATTTTTTAATCCAGTGATTTTGATCACTTCGACATAAGATGGCTAGAATAATCTATTAAGATATTTTATGTCGATGGATTTAGTACTACATTATTTTGCTGAAATATGACTCGATTTACTAAAACTGAGTTGATTTATTCATTTGATCCATAAATCTATCAATATAATAAATTCCCATTAAGCATGGTCTTAGTTTACCACAAACAATACTCACTCTCAACCGCCCTCGGCAAATAGCTTCAAACAGTCGCTCTCTTGTACCAGTAAATGGCAGATATCCAACCAATAGCACATGAAGCAATATACCAGCGGCCCATACATCTACGGGTTTTCCATACAGCTGGCTTGATACAACCTCCGGCGCCATATAATTTGGTGTACCAATGCGACCTAAGAAGAAATGGGTTAAAATTATATTTTGCTTAACAGCTACAACGGAGCAGTATTATACTGCTTAATACAGGAGGCTGTGAATGAGAGGCCTATAATCTATAATGCTCACATAGTACATTATTGCTCTCTCGAAGCTTAACGTGCTGTGATTGCAATTGTATGCTAACAAAGACAGTGTATTCGCAAAGACTTAAGTAGACAATAAAATATATTTTTGTACGTAACTTTTTTTGTTTAAAGATCTAGAAGAGCTGAATTTGCAACAGTTACTTTATACCGAGTGTAATCGTTGAGTGGGCACAGGCGATTATTCCGTAACTAGATAATACAAATATAAGTGTTGAAGACCTCGGCGAACGTGATTTTTGAGTTTTCTGTAGTATGAGATGTCCTAGGGTGGAGTCCCAGCCGAGCCAGTTCAGAAAACAAATCTTTTTATTTTCCCCAGGTGAGATCGTATAATAGGATAACCCCTATTTCCGCTAATATTAGAGCTTACTTTAGTGCTGCATAGTTGGTGACCTAGTTTGGATAATTTGGTTAGTTAAGTTTTATATTTTAACCATTCAACGTAATTTAGTTTTGACCATTTATTTTTGGTAAAGTGAGCAAACAAGAACTGGGGCCATCTGATAGCAAGTGTTATCCAGATTTCCGAGCTTAAATAATTAAAATTGGCAGAAACATAGTCCAGCTGGAAAAGACTAGTGTTGCAGTAATTTCACTATATGAAACTACAATGTGGGATATGATTTAGTTTACAAATGTGCCGTGAACTAAGTAGTATTATTTGGTGCAAATATCCAACATTTCTATCAGCTAAATTTGTACAAATGATAAATCACATTAGAATGTCACAGTGCTTTAATATAAGCCAGAACAAACATACTGTTATAAAAGTATTCTCTTTATTTGAGGATGTTGATGACACAATAAAAGCCTTTTTTGTTACTTAAAGTTTATGGTGATAAGCTGTTTGAATGAAAGACTGTTCAAATAATCCATGTTTCATTATGATTGAAAGTTTTTTAAATATAGTAGTAGTGTCTATAATGAATAGCCTATCATTAGGTGAAGACTCTTATCTGATTGAAAAATGTTCTGGTGCTTAAAACAAGCAATGTTTGTGTGCCAATGGTGCCAACAAAATATGTATAAAATAAAGTAATAGTTATCACAGGTATAATAACTCTGGTATTTAAAATATCTACTTATATTTTTTTATAAACATGACTTAAACCATGTTTAAGTAAGTTTTGACAAGGTTTTTCATATTTTCTTGCACAAACAACTGTGAAGTGTGATATTTAGCGACAGAATCTTCACGAAGGATGATCGCTAGACAGGCGGACCCTAAAGTCAACCAAGCGAAAATCACTTTGACATGACACTCTTATCCTCATTTCTCATATAACAAACAATATGTTTGTTTTTTTTCAAATCTTCAAAAATACCTATCGGATTTAGTTTATCTTCAGTATCGCATCGCAACGCGAAACTCCGCGTGCGAGTCTCTCATACATTTTATATGAACTATCGCATACTATGCCGGGGCGAGTCGGGCCGCATTTCATATTAAATGTATGAGATTGACCCAGGCGGATTATTGTGCTGCGGTGAGCCCCGACATAGTGTGCGCGTACCTTAAAAGTACATCCCATACTTTTATAAGATTACTTGGGATACTTTTTATAAGATTTATGCAAGAATCTCATAGCTTATAATGATATTTTTACAAATGATATTTTCTAAAACACTATGGCACGCAAAAAAGCAGGTTTGCATGTTTTATTTTGCTTCTTGTATTTATGTTTTAAAGACATGCTTGTAGAGTTTAAAATTGCTTGTAGGCAATGTCTTACCATACTTGTCTGACTTGAGATAAGCTTGACCCAAGGTATTCAATATAGGGTGATTGTCCTTGACGAGTTCTGTACAATGATAACTTTGGTCATATTAATTTCATTGATTGTGCATTAACTAAATTATTAATAGAATATCTTATATTCAAAAAATAAAAATACATTTAATATGTAAAATAATTTTTAAGTATATGCTACAGATTGATATTTTTTTTTATTTTGAATATCTGAGATATTCTCCTATTTAAAAAACTACCCTGAGTTCTGCAATGTATGGGTAAAATGTCACTAGTCAATTTAATCAAATGGTAGTTTAATTTGAAACTGAGTTTAAAGAGAGTTAAACACGTACACACATCAAAAAAAGTTTGAGATCACTTTGATAATACAACCTCGTTTTTGTCACGTTAGCCTAAAACGTTTTTTCTTTATTTTCTAAGATTCTTCATTTAAAAATCAAATCTTTTTATAAGAAAAGAATTTAAAATATCAATTGTTTTTCTGTATAAAAACAGATTGAATCCGTGTTTACACTCATTCATAAATCTGACCAACTTGATTCAAGCATTTTTTCTGACTTTTCGAAGGAGTTCATTCAAAAAGATGCCGAGGGGATTATCAGAAGTTTTACAAGCAAGAATTGTTACATTGAGGGAAGAAGGACATTCTACGGGAGCAATGGCACGCAGAGTCGCTGTATCCCAATCCTGTGTCGTTAACACGATACGGAAGTAGAAGTAACTTTGCTGATTGACCTCGCAGTGGTCGGCCAACTGTTCTTACTGCTGCTCAGAAGCGTTAAATCAGATTGCTGACTGCCCGAGACCCAACAATCAATGCCACTAAAATAAAAGCCGAGTTGCGGGCTGCTACCAGACTACAAATTAGCACTCAGACCATCAGGAATTGCTTACACCAGGTTGGATTACGAGCGAGGAGATCCTGGTGAGCACCGCTGAACTCACAGCAAAGACATCGCCGCAGATTGCAGTGGGCTAGACTCCGCCAAAACGAAGAAAACTACGAGCAAAATATTTGGCGGAATTGTCTCTTCGTTGACGAGTCCAGAATTAGCACTCAGCCAAACAACGTCTTCGTGTCTGAAGAAAACGTGGGGATGCTGAAAGACAAAGAACTGTCACCGGAACCGTTCAACAAGGCGGGAAATCGGTATCTTTTTGGGGCGGTATAATGATTGGTTCTAGAACGCCGTTATTGTGGCTTGATGACTGCAGTTTTATACTAAACCAGAATTAGAATAAACCATGGCCTTCGATTCGTAATGGTTGACGATAATGCACCCGCACATCGAGCTCAACCTGAATACGACATTACCAGGTTAGACTGGCCTGCCGGCTCGCCTGACTTAAACCCGATTGAGCATGCGTGGGATGCTGTCAAGCTAGCTGTTTGGAATCGTCAGCCACCTCCCCAGACAGTGCCAGAGATCAGAAAAACCGTAATTCAAGAATGGGACAGGTTATTCCAACCGCAAGATATTCAGGATAACTTCATTCTCAGCATGTATTCGAGCCAGGGGAGGAGTTACATTGTACTAAATAAAAACAATTTCATAATAAATGTTGACAATATTTAGGTAAACCCTCTTCTTCTTTCAATAATTTACCATCCGAAATTGCATTAAGACTTTTAAATTCAATTTTGGTTAATAAAAACAAAAATTTTTATTTTTAATTTTTTTTTATAAAAGAAATGTTATGTACCTAAGCACAATTCCTTTAAAAATAAAATTTTAAAAATATTTCATCTCTTGCTAGTGATCTCAAACTTTTTTTGATGTGTGTATAATATCATGTATGTTACACTCAAATGGCATTTATTTTGATCCAGCACAACCGGTCAAACAGCTGTATTTTTTATTTAGTCTTGCCGGCTTATAGCAGTGAGAAGACTAATGACTTAAGATTTCCAAATTCTTGAAGTCTTTTTAGCTATATGAGTCAGAGTACAGCTCCCTGTGTCTCCTGTTGCAACAGACTTTGAATGTGTTGATAGCCAGTAAATAAACCATAGATGGTAAATGGCATCTGGGCCCATGGATGTTTTAGAAATTAATAATATATAGTAGTATTAATAATTTGCTGCTTACTCCAATATGCAAGCTAAGATAGGATAGCCTATTGTAATTTCACTTGCTGTTCCGTCCCAGTACCTACCCAGTTCATAACCAAGCTTGCACATGATTTTTATGATGTTTAAAAATAAAACTATATGTAACTATATAACCCACCCTGTTGAATACTGACATACCCACCCAGATTAGTACTAAAGTTATTCAATTCAATGCTATATGATACAATAGCTCACAACCCATTGCAGAAATTTTAGCTAGTAAAGTGCATAGTTTTCTAGAAATAAAGTCATAAATATAATAATAATAATAAAGGCGTGTAGCTTTAGGTATAAATAATAATAGGGTTGGTATATATAATATGCCAATTACCTGGTGGAGCAGGATTCTGCATTGGTGCAGGCAGTTGAGCGGCTACTCCAAAGCCTCCCAACTTCACCGGAGCACAATTGTCACGTCCAGCGAGCAGAACGCAATGTGGTCTAACATCTCTATGAACAATGTCGTTTTCGTGGCAGTAGCGAAGAGCTTCGAGTATTTGACGCATGTAGTGGCTGAAATAGAGAAATGATATGATATAGTATCTTAAAATATAATATTGTACACCTTATAGCTGATCTCTAACAGGTATCAAATCAAGCATGGTTTAAAGATTTCCAAAATACACTTTGGTTATATTTTCTGTGTATCTTCATTTTTGGAAACCTCTTTGGTTAATTGTAAAAAACAGTTTGATGTAAGTATTATGATTAGTCCACTAGAACCAAAGTTACAGTCTTACATCAAGTAAAATAAAAAATATATGGATGAATATAATAGAAGAATACGAGATGAACGAAGAAGAATACTATATAATAGAAACATTACAGAATTAACTACCCCAGATACTTTTATTACTACAATAAAACATCAATATTCTAAAAATGTATCACATCATTTTATAGTATCTTGTTACTTTAAATATAAATAAATTTTCTATGCATTCATGAAAAGATAAGTAAGTATCAGTAATAAGAAATACTGTTTTGTACAGATCATTATCAGAGATAACTATAAACAAAAAATAATCGCTTTAACACAGTCTTAAATTTTTTTTTCCAGTATTCTAGAATTTAACAGAATTGTATTGTGCAATTATAATTGGTTAATACAAAACTTGCTGATGAAACTTACAATCATATGAATTTTATAGGCTAAGTCCAGTTTACATTTTTTGACTATGGAAGAGTCAAAGGATTGGGGAAAACTCTGTGAATCTTTCACATAAATAAAGTTATAAAATACCTTATAAAAATTATAACAGTATTTTTATTTGAAAAGTAAGGATGGAATGTTTCTCTTCCATGACACTTCATGAAGGCTAAGGTTAAATTGTATTTTAATATTGTACACTAACAATAATTATACATTTATCCTACTTTATAATACAATGGCTTTGATGAAGGTCTGAAATAATTGTTTATTTAAAAGGACAATTAAAAAAATTATAGACAGTAGAAGCAAGAAGACCACTATTATTTGATTTTCTTATCGGTAGGTATTTTTTCTTATTCTTTAAATAATTTGATAGCTAAATTTTAATTACTTTGTACTTTTTGAACATATTTGTATGCTCAAGACTTAAAACTTTAATTATTTAATATGCAACAGGCTTTTAAAACAGTAAAATAATACATACCAGGCAACTGCCTCACTGTAGACAAAACCAGCAGTAGCTCTTCGGACTACTTCAAAACAGAGGTCAGATCCATCCATACTGAAAGATTTATGATTAAGAATTTAATTTAAAAAGTTTTTAATAATAAAGAAACTGGCATACCAATAAAAAAACCACTTGTTGAATGAAAAAAATTGCATGAATATAATTTTATATATCAACAAAACATGAATTAATGATAGAGAATTATTACACAAGCAAAAGTAGCACATAATTATGATTTCTATGTTTGTTTTAATATTAATCACAAAATATTTGTTTAAGTATGGTAATCCATTCTCTAATTCAAATCATCAAAGAAAATAAGGTATCATAAAATCATCTTTCATATAAAGCATTATGGAGCATTTTTTTTTTATTTACCAAATATTTCCATAATTATATTATTATAATTCATAGATTATATAGTGAGGATATATGCAATTCTTATTCAATCGCAAACTAAGCATATTCTGTCCTTGCTTAATTCTTTACTAGCAGTTTTATGACAATAAAATTTATTATGTAATGTTATTACTTACTATTCAAAGACCATGTAGAGCATTCCCTCAGAACTGTATGTTTCAAGAAGCTCCACAATATGCGGATGTTTTAGCATGTGGCATATTGTCGCTTCTCGTTTTAAATCTGAAAATGATAGCATTTATGGGTATTAACATAGAGTAAATATTAATTTGGCATTCCAGAATGCCAATGCAATAAAGAAATTAACCAATATCCAAGTGTAGCAATGTGAATTAATAATTGGACTATGTTCATGACAAATGTTTGAAAGTATTATCAATTGACAGGTAATGAAGAAGAAAATTCAATAGTTAGTCACCTGCTGTGCTTAATCCTGGGCTTGCAGTAAAGCGTGCAACATCAACTATTTTGACAGCAAACTGTTGGCCTGTTTGTCGGTGCACACACCGTCGTACCAAACTGAATGGGCCCCTAAATATAAAAAGGGGTATTAGACAGATGTTTTGGATATTCACTGTCTTTGGATACATAGACAATATCAACACGATTTCATTTACAGTAACAATAAACATACCACAAACAGTCTAATCAGCCTCTTGTAAGACTTAAGGACGACTAGTTTAGGATTCTTATTAGAATAATCTACTTACTTTCCAATGATTTCACATAATTCATACACATCATCAAACAGCACTTCGTCTTCAGCCATGATTTCAAGCACAGCAGTTCACAACGTCTCAGAAATTTGTATTAAATACCATTACAACCACAGCTTTCGTAGCTTCAAAGGTTACGCCCAAGGGACAAATTCATCTTTAAACATAGTTTTTTTAAATGGCACTTAACACTTTAGAGTGTTCATGTCAGAGTCTTAGTATTAACGTGTGATTTAATATTCAAAACTGTGCATAATTTGTGCATTTTACTAAATGTAAGTGATTTAATAATATTAAATATTTTTAAGAATAGGAATAAGATATGAATTATACTATAAAAATAACTTGTAATGTTCTTAAATAAATTAAATAGACTTCAAAACATTTAATAACATATTTAAATTCATCTGCGAAACATTTTTTATCCGTATTTACTTTTATTTAACGAACGAAATGAAAATCGCGAGATCTTGCTAAATGTGACATTGATAGGTGGCGCTTTTCCGCGAAAAACCAGTGTTGCCGTCTTAAAATATTCCTTTTATTATATTGTTAATATTTTATAAAAATCTAAAGCTTTTTGCAAGCATGCAATATGAATGGATCAACAAAGATAACAAAGTTTAGACTACAATGTATTTTTCACTCAATCAAACATGTCTATTGAAACTATCTTCTTTGTAATGAATCGGCAATGCCTGCATCTGCTCTCTTGCCCTTCCACTTACTTACCTGAAGCAAGAGTCGTTTACAAAAATCATGGCAATAGGCAATTGTCCAACTGGCAGCCAAGGATTTTCGTGCTTAAGGTGGTACGATGAGCCTACAAAAAGCTAAAGTTCCGCTAGATGGCGTTAGTTCCACAAATTTCTGGTTTTTATTTATTTGTGAAATCAGCTTTCCAATTTTTTGACTTTCAAAATGTTCCGCGACATCTTTATATGAATATAGAATTTCCAAAAAATAATTCACACGATTTATTGTATTGTACTATCCAACCAATTCAATTAAATCTTTCTTTACGTTGTGTAAGGATAACGCACACATGTACAGAAGAAACTCTCACAAATGCGACAGAGAGCGCAACAGATGGCGTCCTTTTTCCGTGTTTTATGGCCTCCTCGTAGCGATTGTTTGATATTTATTTTGTTATTATTTATTTACGACACAAATCTAGCATGTTGGCTTTTTATGCGTTGGACCAGATTCTTAGCCGCGAGTTCTCAGTTCGAGCACCGAATTTCTTTTTTTTGCTGGGATAGAAAAGATGTCTATAATATAGTTATATTTTTACCCAATTTCAAACAAATAATAAAGAAGGCTGCGAAATTCTGGTATTCTATATAATATTTTGTTTCCGTCTATGGTATTGGTATAATAAATACCCAGAGTAGTAATCCATGGGGCCAAAGAAAGCAAGCTTTGTGTAATGGATTATCATATTATGAATAGCCAACTATGCGGAACTAATTTATAAAGAGCCAGTTCCTTCCTAAACACGTGCGCTTTCATCTTCGACCTCATCGTTACCTACTTACCATCAGGTGAAATTGAGGTCAAACGCGGGTTTAGTCACATATAAAAAAAAATACACAGATGTTGACGACATCCGCGGCGCAATGCCTAAAGTGCTAGCTGTAAGGTCGAGGGTTCGATCACCGCACGGACAAGAATTAAAAATAAATATGTTATGGCTCTGTATATATAATATGTTATGGGTCTTGGATGTGTATTTATACAGGGAGACTTGTAAAACGCTGGTCAAACTCTCAGAGGATTTCATTTATTGCGACCTTGGTTGTAGCGAATGTAATCATTTGTAACAAATTCCTAGAAATCCCATGCAGATATTGCGACCGGAGTCAACTGCCAAAGAGACAAACATTTATTTTATTTCACACTTCCTATCTTTTGTTTACATCCACACAGATGGTCAGCAAGTGTAGAGACCTTTACCTTTTGTTTATACAACGTGTCCAAAAGTTGCACAGTAAACACAACAGCAGAGCGTACGAAATTGCCGTTATTTTCTACCTGACCAATGTATGATATTCCTCTATCTGTCTCTTTCTAACATCCATTGAATTTCCAAGAACAAGAACAAAGGATCGGTCTCCGGTGCGTGGCAAAGCAAAAAAGGTTATAATCTAGTAATAGTACCCGTTTTTTTTCTGTATTGTAGTGTGCCTTATGTGTTATACCATTTTATAATCGGGAAAAGTGGCGCCAATTTAAAAAAAAGTTGCCGCGGTAGGTTTAATAAAAAAATTTTACACCACAGAGAGCGAAAGTGAGCGGAAATGAAAAAACTTTCAAAATTTTTTGATAAAAAATATTTTTGATTAACTGTAGTAAGAAAACTATTAGTTTGGAACTTTTAAAGGTTTTAAAGGAAAGCTATACTACTTACGATAGCTTACGATAGCAAAAAAACACTATAAAATTCAAAAAAATGTACGAGTAGTTATGACTAGGTATCTGGTGCCAGCTTATCGTTGAATTTTTGGACACGTTGTAGATATCAGCTAGTCAGCTAGGTTGGTACGTAGGTAGGCTAGGGAAGCGTATACGTTTCGGATTTATGGTTCAGTTACAAAATATTGAATATTTTTCAGTAGGCAATTTTATTTATATTGTAATAAATAAATTAGGTGTTTATGTAGGAAATAGGATAGGAAGCAGGATTTTTGCGATCAGATGTCAAGTAAGTTATAAAGTGACTGACTGAATAACTCGAGTTGAATTGAATGAGCGAGCGCGAGCAGACAGTAGTAAAGTAAGTAAGATCGGCAACATAGCACACGAGCAACTGTCCCGTTCGCCCGACCGTTGTCTCTGTCAGTGATTGCATGGAGTGGCAACGTAGCCTATCGTGTTATTTTCACACACACATTCGCATTTTAGATGAAAATTTTCAATTGATTTCTTTGTGATTTCTAAATGATTGGTATGTTTTTTGTTCATCTCGCGCCAAATTCAACTAGAAAATAGTTTGTAGAAATCATAATTAAAGCTTTACACCATATCCTGTATCAGTGAATCCCGTTTTTTTTTGTATGGAAATCGATCCACCTTAATATACAGGGTGTTTTTTCAAAGGGTAGCCAAATTATTTTTCAGGGTTGTCTGGAGGAGATTGTCTGTAGATGATAAGGCTGCCTATTGTGCACTGTACCTATTATATTGTTCAGAAAATTATTTCTTACTCCACGTGTACAATAAAGAATAAATAAATAAATATATGAAATTATTTTATAATATTCTACGTGTAAAAAATTATGGATATAATAAATAGGTACACACTGCTTCACAATTAGCTGACCTCTCACGATGAAAGCTTAATTTGCACGTTCTTGCGAGCGCGCCATCTATGTAGTTCACGCAACAACTTGATTCTAAGGTTGCTTAGACTCCATTTCCTCTAAAAGCCACAATTTTGTGTTTCAATATTTCAATGTTTATAAATAAAACTAAAACATTATCCGTAAAAAGTTAAAGAAGTCTGGCCGTCATGAGAATTGAACCAGGACCACGGCTGGTAATCTCCATAGTGTATATTAGCATCAGTCTATGGATATTGTCCATGGGCTCACATAATGATATTGACACTTGACTGCTTGAATTGGTTCAATAGTTTGATTGAATTGAAAGTTTCAATTCGAATTGAACAATCTTTGTAGAGATTGACACAATAACAATCTTTGGGAATTGATGTGTAAATGAATTTAATTATAAATAAATTATAAAAATTTTGTATAAGTTGTGAAAATTGTGTTACCCTTATGTGAATTTCCAAGAAAATATACCAAAGGAAGTACCTAACTATAACTCAACAATACCTGAAATATACTGACAGCGAGGACTGAAATTAAATACCTTATTGGATTTGTAATTGGATTGTCAGAAAAATTTATTTAATCACACCACATTGTCTAGCCTAAATTAAGTCTCATTAAGAACTTGTGCTATGGATACTAGATAACGGATAAATAAACTTATAAATATATAAATACATAGATTCTATATCTTTTATTTTTTATATAGAAAAACATCCAGACCCATATTTATTTATTTGTAAATTTTATTATTTGGCAAAGGAATTACCTATAGGCATAACATACTAAGAAAGTTCTTTGCCATGTCCGTAGAAAAAAAACTGCTACACCTCATTGTGTAGAATAACATTTAAAAAAAAACAAGCTGTCAAAATCAATATGTGAGCCTCGTATAGACCGACATCTATGACAAGGGAGTTGTCCGTCTGAACTTGTTCTCCTTATTAGTCTGTGACCAGGACGTTGTGAATGAGGCGAGTCAACGACCACTAAGCTAAATATGTATATACCTAACCAATTGCTCGAAATAGTTGATATTATTCTACCTCTGTTGCTATGACGTCAGTGCTGACTAGCTATGCGATACAAATGCATAACAAGGTGAGGGTAATTTTAATTATTTTTGTGCATTTGTTTTCTGAGTAAGGTAAGCAGAGAATATAAACTAGTCAGTCAAGACTATAGCATGGTGTTTTCAGTAAATTTCGTTAGTATCACTAAGATATAGATGGCGCTGTTTATAATTTATTAACAGAAAAACAGAAAATCGTTTAATTTATAGATTTATTAATTTAATTATTAATAAAAAAAATATTATAAAAACAAATCGAGGCTTAATATTCATCAAAATTAATAAAATTAGAAAAATGCCATAGACAATGTCTGTTTCATCCTACTTTTCATTTAATCAATCACCTAACCGACTCATTAAATCCATCTTTCATTTGTTACCTGTGTTCGTTACTGTGCACCCGTTGTCGAATGTTGTTTTTATCGCATTTTTCTTGGATTCCTTTTATACACAACCTGGCCACCATTTGGACTCTGACGCTCCCTTTTTTAATTCTGACCCGGCAATTCTACTGGATTTTGCAAACAACGCTGCAATTCGACCTTTGCATGTTTGTTGGAAATTTTGATCGTGATAAAGATTTTCTGATATATACATATTTCATATAATCATGATAATATACATATTTGAGGAGTCTTAAATATTCATAAAGCAAAATACAGGGAAAGTTCCCGAATGGTTCTAGTAAAAGTTTCAGTCACTAAGTTCTAGATGGCGCTAGAGCTCCGTTTTAGCTGATATCTCTATTTCAACCTATAAAAGTTACTTTATGGACTATAGTTCTCTTTGCCTTACAGTAATCATTGATTTTTATGATTTCCATTGCTCATCCTTATCATACTTATTAACGTTTAAGAATGCATTAATCGAATTTGATGAAAGCTTAAATAATTGTTGGGAAGACAATCACAGTATAAAAAGTATATCCAGAGAATTGGGTATCGCGGTAAGTAAACATTAAGTATAGGTACCTACTTAATTGTTTTATGATCAATTTGGTTTCTTATGCGACGTGTTTTACACAGATGCATCAGTACGGCATTGTGCAGTTAGAATTCATACAGAAAAACCATTTTTAAAACAACTCAGTCAACTGCAGAATCATACAGCATTTTCCTAAGCACTATTAGAAGACATTTGCATGTAGCTAAGATTCACAATTAAGATTAAGTACTATAGCTATTCGGAAAATAAAATTGTTATATTTTCTAATGAAAAATTTTTTAAGACGGTCGAAATATATTATGGAGAAGACCTGGTGAGCGCTATAACCCTAAAAATGTTTTGCCTTTAAGAACTAGTGGCAGAATTACTTTAGATAAGAATATTATACTTACCTTTTTAAAAAAACATGTTTTATTAAATAGGTAAGTATTAACTATTAGCTTAAAATAAGCCAGTAGCTTCCATGTGGGACTGGGAGCGAAAGAAAAATATAGAATGTGCTACTTAGCTGCTTCTCTTCCCGGGCAAACTGTAAAAGTCAGTTAACGGACTGAGGTTTTATTTGCGTTTTTGCGGGCGACAGGCTGACCCCCTGTCACTGCTATAGTCTCTCTCCATCATAATAATACCTCCAAATTTGTCAAACGTGACATTAGATGGTTTTTATAGCCTCTGGTGTTCTGCCTACCCCATTAGGGATACAGGCGTGAAATTATGTATGTATGTATATATTTAAGCTAATATAATTATTGTTTTCTAGGTTATTGGGGTTGGATGTCTGCAATGGGCTCAGGAGAGCTAGTTGAATTTGGTGGCAGAATGATACAAGTGTGCAAGCCCTTTCATTTGATACCCATATAGTAGGAACGCATAAAACTACTCCGCCATATTGAATGAAGAGTGACGTCATATTGAATTTAGAATGACGTTTTCGTGTTATTCCCAGCAAGCCCTTTCATTTGATACCCATATTGTAGGAATGCATAAAACTACACCGCCGCCGTATTGAATCAATAGTGACATCACATTTTTAGAGTGAAGACACATGCTTTCGTGTTATTTTCAGCAAGCCCTTAAATTTGACACCCATATTGTAGGAATGCATAAAACAACTCCGCCATATTGAATCAAGAGTGACGTCATATTGAATTTAGAGTGACCACATATGCTTTCCAGTTATTCTCAGTGTAAGGTTAAGTTCAAAAGTCAGTAACTTTCGTACATAATAAATAAATCATGGTAGGTAGTAATAGACAGGAGATGCCCTTAGAATGAAAACCATGAAACACTTGACAGTTGCTATAAAATGGCTGCTGAAGAGTTGAGCCCTAATTAAAATTACATATCGATATCGATAAAGTTTTCGTAGTCATTGTGTACATATACTTAATGGATAACCCAGTATTGGCAGGTAAAGGAACTAGTGACTGCTTAGAAAAAAATAGATCTATTTTTTTAGGAAATTCCCTCATTTTCTATCTAAAATAGCCAATATCTCTCATTGAGTAGTGACTTCATTATAAGGTTACATTATTTTTGTAAAATCGCAAACTACGATAACTCTATCCAATTTTAGGTAATTGCCGAAAAATAGCTCTTAACACATTAAATTATCAATATCTTTTATATTTTTCAATCAAATAGTAAATGTTATATCGCTTTAGAATGAGGCAATTTTTTGAGAAGTTGGCCGCTTACGTCTCCTTACTTTTTTTTACACGACGAGGTTCCAAAGTGTGGCAACAAAATTATGAAAACACAAAAATAAAAGTTCTAGCGCTTCTTAAACAAAAACTGCTGAAGGAATTCTGCTTATTCTGATTTTATTTAGTGGTTATTCAAAATTGTTATTCATTAAAAAAAAAGAAACAAAATCCGATACTTGTGGCCAATATGGCTATTTTAGTTAGAAAATGAGGGAATTCCCTCAAACAAATTTAAAAAAACACAGACCTACTTGCTGAAGATTTTTTTTCTAAGCAGTCACTAGCTCCTCTACTTACCACTACTGGGTTATCCATTAATTACTGGACACCCGATATATTATACCTAACTTTCATGTTCTAATCCGCTGTTTAGTAATAATAAAAAACAATTGTCTTATGAGGTAGTGGTAACATACATTACCTCCTATGCCAGAGGTTCTGGGTTCGAATCCCGGCGGTGGCGGCGGATATTTGTGCGATGAACTATCGTCAAGTCATGGATGTTTATTATTTAAGTTTATTCTAATAAAAATATGCATTTACTCAATATGTATGTAATATTTTAATACGTATGTTTATACATTTCTTAAGTATATCAGGTTATCCAGTATCTATAACACAAGTTCTTTTAGAAACTTAATTTGGGCTAGATAATGTAGTGTGAGTGTCAGAAATATTTTTTTATTTATTTAGGTACTCGTATACCTAAAAAAATTGATCAATGCGGCCACCAACCTAATACAAGACTTTTCCAACTTGGAAGCAGTAGATACGTTAGCTCGTATGAATTTATAATACCTATCCATATTCATTCTGTATTCTATTTAAAGTCATTGTGTATGGTTAAAATTAGTATTTAAAATTACCAAATAAAACACCTGCATTGTGAATAGATTTTGATGTATTGAAATCAACAATTTTAAGGTCACTTAGCGACACTAAACTAAACTTATCTTTGAACAGGTGTCAACATTTTGAATTAACTGTTAATACTTATTACTAATTAAAAAACAGTGTGATTTACAAATAATACGGTAAGTACAATTTCAAGGTCACTTAGAGACACTAAATTAAACCTTATCTTAAACATTTTGAATAGATATAATAAAATTGAACTTTTAATGCTTATTTCTAAATAAAAAATAGTCTGATTTACAGATAATAAGATAAGTACAATTTCAAGGTCACTTAGAGACAATAAAGTAAACTTATCTTTAACATTTTGAACAGGTATTCATAATAATTTTATTTATTTAAGCTGTTAATTTGATTCAAATTTTCCTAAAAAAATATTTTAATAACAGCTTAAATTAAATTAGAAACCTTGCGCAGGACACCCTTAATTTAATTTTAGTGCGGTCCAGCACATTCTTTCAACATGTAGCACTCTTCGTTTGTTATTAACTTTTCAGCTTTTAATTTCTCCATGACATCTTTTTGTTCTGCTATTTTCTTATTTTTTCGATATACTTGAAGTTTCAGATTTTTTATTTTTTTTATTAAGCTGTCACATAATTTTTCTAACTTGACAATTTTGATTTCATTTTGATAAACCTGAAAATATTAAAAGAAAAATATTTTATTTAATAAACACAAGTTAGAAACGCCTTGTATCCTCAGGAAATTATGCACAAACAGTTCACGCTATCTTTCACTCATTCTACTACTAAAAAAAGTTAGAATCAATAACTACTTATGTTATATTGTAAAACCAACCTTATCGTGACTTGAATTTAGTTTTGGTTCTTGTTGGTCAGAACTTTGTGGTATGACCTGGTTTTTCAAGTCTGTCAACTGTAATGGAAAAAAATGGTTGAAAAAAAATGGAATGAAAGAATGTTGCTGTTGCGGAATGTCACATGAAAACTTGAAGTTTATTTCACTTAATTCAGTGAGTGCTGAGTGTGGGATTCTTTTCTGTGAAGCCACGCTCCGAACACTAGTAATAGTTGGAGACTGAAAATGAATACAAAGTTTGTATTAATAAATAGCAATTCTCCAAAAATTAAATTTTCTTTTAATTATCATCATGCAAAAGTTATATCCTTCGATGACTATATAAATTTTTAAAGATTTTAAATTATATAAATTATAAAAGGTACAAAGTAACAATTCTCTACAAAACACTTACTGATAAGTAAAGTGAGGGCACTACATCATCTTTTAGCCTGATGACTCCAAGTGTTCTATTGATGTTATCATCCTCAAAATGTAATGAACATATAAATAGATTCTTCCTATGACGTGGGCTTATATTTTCTAATCCAATTGCGTTTATCCACCTTCGCCGCATATTTAAATTAGTGGGAAAACTGAAAAATATCGATAAAAAAGACGGTTTACGGATGCCCATCACTATGTTTACACTTGGTAACTAGGAAGCAAGGTTATAAATTTAAAACCTTCTAAACATTCACTATTACTCAATTATTATCGCTTATAGGTACTTGTTACAGTAAACCAGATGATGATATACGCAAATAATTACAAAACATAAGAATTTGAGATAACTTACTGGTGTAAACTTATGTTTTGCGACTTTTTAGCGCCACAAACTAAAATCGAACACTTATGCATATTGTACACGATAATTAAAATCAAACTTATAAAATTGATATTTATTAAAGCATTTCAAAGTCAAATCTCTAAAAAATCCCGAATATTTTGCACTTTTCCTGAAAGTAAACAAAACACACTGACGCAAAACGCGTCTAAGTAAAATGGCGACTGCATTTCACCAAGCTGACAACATAGCGTAAAAAGAAAATCAAACCAAAAAAAGGAAAGGAAGAATTTGACTTCGAGTCTTTCACTCATGTCAAATGTACGCTTGTTAGAAAGAAATAAAGATATGTCCGTAAATTCATCGCACGTTTGCCACATATATCCTACAGTAAACAATTAATGGGCATCTCCTGTCTATTACTACCTACCATGAAATAAATAAATTTTCTTATGTCAAAATATGTAACTGTCATGATTGTCAAGTGAATGATTGAACGATTTGGGATCATTTTGACTATGGTTTGGAAAGGAGGGAGAATTCAGAATTAGGGAAGTAGTATCTCTATGTAGTCTGTGTAGGGAATTTCTCACCCGAGCGAGGCTTACTAGCGAGGGGTCATCATATTGAATTAAGTAAGTACCTTAAAGTGTATTGGAATATTTGTATTCGTTTTGTATTGGATTGTAAGGCGAAAGTCAGCCAATAAGCTGTTGAACAGTGCTGTGGAGTTTTATTTTTTACATATCAGAAGTGGTAAGTAATCTACGTTTTATATTACGTATGTCTTATATTTCACGTAAAACAAAAAATGTATAAACTTTCGAAGGTTTTTGCAAAAATAATATGTATTAAGTGTTATTTATTTGTTAGCACAGGTCCTTGCGAACAAATAAAATGGAAAAAAACGATATGTTAAGCCTTGTTTTTTAAATAGCGCACAATAACTAAGAAATTCAGTGAATTTTTTCCAAGTTTTTCGGCTATACTTAAGAATTTCATTAACTATTTTGCATTATATCTTAACAAAAATTACTTTAAATGCTAGCAAATATCATAAGCTTTCAAATCAGACCACTTTGTGTAGCAGGGCGACATGAAAATGTGAAACAAATTAGTTTCAGTGAACTCGTAGAAGTACGAGAAATTAAAATTTAAAATGGCTGTCATTCAGAGGGGTGAGGGGTGCGACCCCCCTTTGTATAGTTTTTTTTTCGATAAAATTTAACGTAGTATACGTGGGTGAAGTATCGGAATCCGAAGCCTAACACACTGTATAAGAGTTATTGCGTGTACGGGTGGAAGCCCCACTAAATGCCAGAAAGGCATCTGAGCAGGTTGATGTTTGTCTCACATTTTCCGATAATGTGTCCTGAGCCTTATAGCCTTGAGTCAACGATTACTCCAAGGAATTTGGTCTCATGGACAATTGAGATTGGCTGGCCAACGAAAGAAATAGAAGTAGGTATTGTCTTTTTTCTAGAGAAGACTAAGACACTACTTTTAGAGGAGGATAGAGTGAGGTTATGGGCATGAAGCCAGTTGCGTGTAAAATGTATATGCTATACTGAAGAGGACAAGGACAGAGCCCTGAGGGAGGCCCTTCCAGACTGTATAAGCTAGAAAGTGAGCATGTCGGATCTGGACCTGTCGGCTAGCTAGGTTATAGGTAAAGTGTTTCAGTCTCTCCGGGAAGCTCTAGCACTTTTGCCTGGTAGAGTAGGAGTAAGGTACAGTTAAAATGTAAAATATAAATTATACGCGATTAATCCGGTCAAAAAGTAGTTTTATTTAAATTATGAATCGTGAAAACTTAAGACAATACTAAGGTGTACATGCCTCATAATCCTACGAGACATTCAGAAAATCTCCCACCGCCGATTCATTATCTGACACAGCTGATCTTAAACCGGCGATGAAAATGCTCAGGCTGTCCATTGTAGGTACCTTTCCTAAAAACCATATTGGATGGGATTGAGGAGCGAATGGTTTTCGACAAAACAGGAGTTTTACCTGGTGTTCGGCAATTTCGGGGAGCGTTGAGGCTATTGCAACTGGGCGATATGAATTTGCGCTGTAGCAAGGTATGGGTAACAGTTGCCTGTATGACGTTACATCTGTCGTATCACTTGACTAGGGATGTGACCAGAGATGCTGTATTGGTTAAAGTTTTTCCAATTGTTAATTGGTAATTTTTTTATCGATATTTTTATTGGTTAAAAATATTAGTCAATATTTTGTTAAAACAAAAATTTCGATGACGACAATCAAGCGCTGTTGGTTTTTCTCCAATGAACTTTCTTTTTTTTCAGTTGCAGGCTTAGTGCCAAGCGAACATAATTAGGCATATTATAATTTATTTTTTATTTTGGAAGCTTTCCTCTTAATTTCCAAAACCCTAACATTAAACGGAAAGGTGTGAATTCGTGGCGTCTCCCGGATGACGTTGATGGAAATGAAGATGAACAGAAATAAAAAACTTCAAATATAGATTGCTATTTATTTATTTTTTAATCTTTTTACTTAGGTCTAAAAGCTCGAACTTGACTTACTTATTGCCATACATACCGATCATGATTGTTTAAAATTTATGCATAGATACATAATATAGGTACAACAATATTGTAGAAACTACTTGCATGCTACGGTATATTCGATTTAATCTTCTTAAACCGAATTCGAGCCTTTCATATAATACAATAAATATAGCATTTTTACATCTAATAGAAATCAGCTAACAGTTCTAAATAGGAAGGCGGAATAAACTCACACAGAAGATAAAATTATAATGTAGTCTTATTATAAATAAGTAGACAATTATACATTTGCTATAGTCTAATTAATATATAATTTGGACTAAAAAAACCTGTTTAGACAGAAAATATGTCGATTTTAAAAGAACTAAGATCAAGTTACAGTTTTATCTACAAAAAAAATTCAATGAGTCCAAATGAGTCCAATGAATAAGAAGTATTTTACGCGTTTTGAAGAATATTATTTTTTTAACAAATATAAAGCAAATAGCTTATTAAATACATAGAAATATTTTGTGCGTGTCAATTATTGACATCAAATAACATGTAGGTTCGACTATAAATTATATGTATTCAAAATTAACAGGTTATATCTAACATTGTTGGCGCTGTTTCAACAGTCTATTCGTGTACCGGACTTCATCTGGAAGTATTGACAGCTTGGTACAGTGATGAGGATGTATGGGTCTGAAGTTTGTGGTTTGAGGGATTGGTTAACTGAAATGCGATAGCTGCAATCGAAGTCCAGATCGTAGATCTCGAACGCTGTTTCCTGTAAAACATAAATGTAAGCTGTTATTATTGTCATGTTTTTTAAATGTTGTTTATTTAACTAGAGAAACTATACCAGAATATTTTTACATGGCCAAATTTACAAAAATAAAATACGTGCAAAGGTATATCAGTAATGTCCAGAAAATTTTTAGGTAACTGCTAGAAAACTCGAATGATTATGAGAAATACATCCAAACAAATAGACCTGATATTAAATTCATCATTTTCACACTTAAATCAGTTTCTATTTCGATCATCGACACATATTCAAGGTTTTAGAAGTATTAAAGTTATTAAATATATATTGTTGATAAACACAGGCCTGCAAAAAATGACTGCACGTTGATGTCTTTTTCGAAAATGTCATAATTTTATTTACAAGTATATTTTATTGTTATCTGTTGTAATGAAGTAATGCAGTTACATAATGCAGGACACACGCAATGTCAAAGATTTTTTATCAGTTATGAACTAAAAAACATTTTTTAAGTTTACGTCAAAGTCAATTTTAATGAGCGATTTTTGTAATGTGACGATTTTAGTCATGTACTTTTTTTCTTAAATTTTTGATTAAAACTTTGGAATGGGTGCCACATAAAGTACAGTATTTTCTTTTAATCAAATAAAACCTTACTATTGAATAATGTCAAAGCTACTTAGGATAAAGAAGAAGAAGACTTCAATTGGCGGGTTTCAATATTCAACTGACTGGTAAGAGTAACCGATACAGGTACAAAACTGGTAGAAAAAAAATAGCATATTCATAAATATCTATTAGCTACGAGTTGTAAGTTCTCAAATTTGGCACGGACCCTCTTTACATGACGTTCTTCCAAGAAACTAGGCGATACGTGATTTATAGAATATCACGCATTCGCAAATTTATTTGTATGATATTTGAACTAAATAAATGTATAAACTTATTCAATTTATTATTGATATGATTTGGTATTCGATAAGTACATTATAGTATATTTTTAGAGCTTTTGTTAATAATTGCGTTTAATTCCTTACGTAAAACGAAACGCCAATCCTTGGACTTATGTTGCCATTGGTTAAATCACATTTTTATGACGTCAAAGTAAATATTTAAAGGATAAATTATGTCATTCAATAATACTCGTCCTTTTTTTCAATAACTGTTATAGATAAGTTAGAAAGAGAAAACTGGATTATTGATATGTTGACAGATATATGATAGGATATTAAGTTAAATTAATAAACTGTTACGTCGTTGACTAGATAAAATTACTTTTCCTGTAATTGGTCACATGTAATGAAAACTTAACTCAGTATTGGCCGCAGCAGACCGCCATGTCCCTTTTACCTCATTGGTTTAAATTGGTAACTTGTTGCGTCGTCGTTGACTAGATAAAATGACTTATTTTGTAAATGGTCAAATGTAACCTAGCAACCCATTTACAGTTAAACAGTTCGTAAGCAGTGGTTGAGATGTCAAGATTTTGAATATAGAAAGGCATTTTGGTAGTGAATTCTATTGTTCGTAGGCAAAACGAACAGTTTTCATGATATTGAAACCCGCCTTATATGGCCATTTTGATATTCTTTTTCTCATATTAGTCTTACAATGATACTGTCATTTCATGCATTTTTATGGAAAAAAGCCACATTCAAAATGTCAATTACCAAACTTCAGCAACTCATAGATGGCACCTTTAATTTTATCGATAGATTTTATTATTTCACATCACTATTGTACTTATGAGAAAGTGTGCAAAACCGAATGTTTTTGGCATTTAAAAACTATATTAACAACTTATGCATTTCATTATTATTACCTACTATCCTCCAGTTCTCATAAAGTAGTTAAAAATATGTATATGTCTAATATTGTTTTAAATGTAAATCTATACAAACTACGGTTAAAAACATTATTAAATATACATTATTTAAAATCCTGCAAGCTCTCAGGAACAAAGAGTTGCTTACAGTAGATAATAAACTTTTAATTTTAATTGGATGGAGGAAGGATTTTCCATTTACCCATACTAAAACAAATGCCTATGTATTAATATTTACAGGCTTCCTTAAGTTTCAGAGAGCTCAGAGAAACAAATAAAAATAACTTACGTTAGTAGTATCTGTAAAGGATCCCGTCGTTGTTTTATCGGTTTTACATTTTATCTTTGCCCAGTGGATGTAATATCTGAAAATATCGATTTGCAATTGAATATATACCCTATAAAAATCTGCGAACTACAATCAAATCTATGTACAGATAGCGCCAAACAGCTAATCCTCTCTGAAGTTGTTGCAAGGCGTTTCGCGCAGGTGTTTTACTTACATAAAAACTGCGCGAAGCGCATAGAGAAAGATAAATATACCAAAAGGAATAGAGAGCCTACTAAACGCCGCAACTTGTCACCCCATTGACGCGCCGCCATTTTGCTACACTCCCGTGCTGCCATCTGAATGTCGGTCTTATAATACTACATATAACGTGACTGGTATTATAAATAATTTCTAATATTGCAAACAACACATATGCTCGCCCAGATTAAGTTACATTATTGGGATTCGAACCCGGGACCTCAGCTCAACTCGCCGCGCATAAATCAATACAAAACACTACAAGATAACAAGGAGATCACAAAATACTACATCAACATTATGCATATGCAAGAAGGAAGAACCATTTTGTGACTGGCCGGACCTGTCGCAAGTCACAACTGTCAGCAGACCTTTTGTTTGTTTGGTGTAGGTATTACAACTACATCTATCGTATTAAAATGACAATTTTGCTGGTCCATTTTATAGCATTTGATAAAACTTAGCTGTCAAATTGAAGTACTTTAAGAGTGACACCCCTGGCGAAGCGTCTCGCAACGCAACAACTTCAGCGGGGACTAAATATTTGGCGCGATCTCTACCTAGGTAACGAAGAGTGTGGAACTTATATTAAACTAGTATTATAGAAACTAACAAGAGAAACTAAGGCGTACGTGTATGGCGAATCCGCATTTATTAAGATCCAAACCTTTTTTAATTGGCCGAGACTTGAACTTCACCAAGTGGTTACTCAACCAATAGCAACGCAGTCTACGTTGATTAAATATCAAAATAAATTATCCTACTAATATTATAATTGTGATGAATAAAAGTCTAAGCAAATATGGCTAAGTCGTGTATAACTCTTCTTGCGCGATTTAATCGACGTACAGCGACATATATCGAATGAAAAGTAAACTAAAAATGTAAAAGTTTGGATGGATGGATGTATGCATGTCTTGATGATTACTCTATCACGGCAAAACGGCTAAATGGATGTGGATGAAATTTGGCATAGTGATAGTTTACAGTCTGGAATAGCAAATAGGCTACTTTTTATCTCGATATTCCCGCGGGATTTGAAATGGCGCGGGTAAAACCGCGCGAAACAGCTAGTAGGTATACCTATACAATAAGCACATAGTATTTTGTTAATGAGACTAACAGTGAGCCCAATTTGACATTTCTTTCTCTAAATTTAAGTTCTCATACATAAACAAAAACAAAATTTTTAACAAGTTTCAAATTCATCTGTTGCTATCATACAGGGTGACTGTTGACAAATTTTAGATACTGACACTCTGTACTCGAATCTGATCATAATTATGTAATAAAAGTAGGTACTTAATTTTTCACTAGAATTCCCTATAAATAAATAATACTATGTTACTAAGTATCTACTTTACATACAACTGAGACAAGCGCGGCACGTGACCTAGCACGCGGATCGCTGCCAACGCTAGCGCGACCATGCGTTGCGTAATCAATTCTTTAACTTTCGGTTAAGTTTACTCAGTTTTTTTTCTCTTTATGTATGATCTCAAACTATCACGTTCTGGAATTTCGAAAATGACTCACCAGTCACCCTGTATATTGAATACGAAGTGTAAAGTTAGTACTACAGTAGTAAAGTCTACAAATCAATTCAGGCTCACTGAACTTTTAAAGCTTTTCCCAGTTATTATTAATTATTACAATATTATTTATTATTAGTTAATAATTACATTTGGTATTATTAAAGAAGTTATTTGTGAGTTAGTAAATGTTATCATTATCTACAATTAAATTAAACTACTTTATGGATGACAACAATACAGAAATACTTGCGGTTATTCGCAAAAGCGACATTGAAAGACATAAAAGACGACATTTTTTTTAAAGAAGAATACAAATAAAAATACCTTTGTGGATAATAATAGCCATTAATCGCAGGATCCCAAGATATTTGGGCTTTAATTTCTCCAGAAACTAATTTAATATTATCCAATCTAATTCCCTTTATCCCTTGAAGTATTTCTTCTGCAAGATGAGAAATAACTACATATTAGAATCAAATAAAACGCCAGTAGGTAAGTTGAGACAAGATGGGTGTCTAAATTAATAACCAGAAATAAAGAGTTTGGAGTCATCCATCGGAAATCTTCCATTTTCCAGTTGATGACGTATTTGTATGTTAGATATGGATTACCTCAACTTACTTATGCCCGCGTTAAGTTTGTGCAGACACGCTGTGATATCGTGTGTAGGTATTAATACTCAATAAATTGTGAACAAGTTTAGTACTATGCGATTCAAATTAGAATAGGAACGTCAATGACCTCTATCTGTCAAAAGTCACATGAAAATTAGATTCTGCATAAAAAAAATGCAGTTAAAATAAACTATTTATTTTACTTATTTTGTTTATCAGAGTAAACTTTATTTTATTATTTTTGTCTTATTATTTAATTACTTAACAAAGTTGCTTTGCTAATTCCGCGACTTGTACTTGCACTAGCGATGCAGGAATTCCTTGCTTTGGTTCACCGCCCTCCCTCCCTCAAACAAAAGGCAAGAAAAGCAACGAACACGCACTTGGAATACTGTAACCCACGCCACTAGCTATCACCGACACGTGTTTCGCTTCAACCAGAAGCATCTTCAGGGTACAACGACCACCAACGAACTGATGATTGATTGATGATTGAACTGACTTTATTTACACGCGACAGTAAAGGGGTGCATGGTGACTCTTCAGAAAATGAATTTTGATCATTAAGTGGAATGAAATGTATCGAAAACGCGGAATAATTTTTATATCTAAATGAAAATAGATTCTAAATTAAATATGTAATATTGTTTTGCTGACTCTACCTAACCGGTTCGGATTGACAGCTATGACGTCACAACATGGCACTAAGCCAGTCCTATTCTCATTTGAAACGCATAGTATGTAAATTGTCTTATGTTTTCCCGATTCACCTTCATAAAATAAATCACTTTTAAACCGGACCGCGTAATCTGCAGGCATAGACACCAAAACGTAGAGTTAGTTTGTGAGTAAGTAATATCCATTCAGTTAAAAAGTTTTTTATTATACAAGGTGTTGCTGATGATTTCCCATAACTCTAGGTTATTAATGGGAACATGTAATAGAATCAATTAACATGTGAATAATTTTTCCATTTTTTTTTGTTTTTATTTTTCACAAACACCTTTAAGCGAAGTATGACAACGTGGCATTTTCTATCCCTTTTTTTATCACTTGCACAGGTGCAGTTCGCAACGCTTTGCGTTGTACATTGTATGCAACGTTCCTCAACGTTTGAAATATTTTGGCTACAGTGACACGCGTCTATTCAATTAATGTTCAAGAGATTTTACAAGGGTGATAATTTATAAACTCATTATATTAAGATTGATGATATCTTGGAAAGTATGCACTTTTGAACCACATATTCTTTGGCAAAAGGTATTGTTTTTTGGTGAGGAAAAAAAGCTCAAAGTTATGGGACATCAACAGGAACACCTTGTACATATAGTATTAGTAGATGCCCATTAAATTACTTAAAAATAATATTAATAATGTGTCTACAATTACATAATAGGTAATTAAACTTATTTACTCGGTCCATAGTTAGACATGAACTATGGTTACTTAACTAGGTATATGAAAAATCTTATTCCATGAGTGCATCGATTTGAAACTTGGTTAAAACTATTTTTGATACTATTTTAAATTACCTACCTAAATAAAATTTAAATAAACGTTAATAAAACGTTAAAATACATAAATAAGGCCAATAAATAAGTAAGAGATCAGCTTTTGGGGACAGGCCGCATGGTGTATTTTTTTAATGATTGTATCTCAGACAGTTTTTGTATGAATTATCTTTCTTGTCTTATGCATGTTATTAAAGTTAAGAGGAGATTTTAATATGCTTGTGCTTACCAGGTGTTTAAAATTAATATTACTTTTTAAAGATTTTCTTTCATCAATAAACTTCATGATTCTACAAAAGCTCATTTTTGATAGAACAATAGGTAATTCTACCCCGAGAGTTACGTAAAGTTTACATTAACAAACTGCTCTCTTGAAAATAATGCATTGCATTTGAATAAACAGCATAGGTAATTATTACCTATACCTACTACTGGAATTGTTCCATACCCAACATTACTTGGAACATTATCTATTGTACATAAAAACTTAAAACTGTGCAAGACCAATTAATCAAATTATTGTGTTAATAACAAATACTTAAAAATCATGATATACCTACCTAATTAATTTATTAACAAAAACACATAATAAATTTATAAACTTTCTTACGACAAACTACTACCTTGAAGTGGTGCTGGGGCAGCTCGTGTTTCATCAAACATAAAACGATCCGCCTTTTTTGGCTCTGTGGTTCAAAAAACAAAACATTTAATTTGATTAAGGAACAAAAGCCTTCGAAATATAAAATTTCTGGTTAGATAACCAAAGTATTTTTTTCTTTTTTAGTACATAATTTATACCTATCATAATTTATACCTATGTATTTGTATACCTATCTATTTTTATGCAAGTAGGTACTTAATTAATGCATAATATCATACGCTGTTGAAACGCTACGTTTTAGTACCTAGGTACCTACTTTATTATTTAACATTCAAATACAATGAATAATATAATAAAAAAACCCCAGAAAATCACACCAACTAATGGCCTAAAAGTAAGCAAAGCTTGTGTTATGTATGAGACGTAGCGAACTAGGGTGAACCTGGAGTATAAAATACATATAGATATAGATAAACGTCCAGACACGGAATATTTTTTTTTGTTCCGTGCGGGAATCGAACCCGTGACCTCAGGATTGGCGTAGTAGCGTCTCGACCACAGCACCACGGAGATCGTCAAAATGATTGATGATGACATCATCTTTTTATAAGAAAACTGTAAGTATACGTATTAATTCTTAAACAATCATATCGAAAATAACCTTAAAAAACTTAACGAATCAACTTGTAGACTGACTAAGATGTTGCTACATACGTTCCCAGAAAAATAATATGAATACCTATAAGTAACGTCGCTGAAATCACTAAAGATAAAAAAACAAAATAAAAATTTTGAAAAACCCACGACGCGACGGTTAAAAAGTAATTGAAAAAGAATAAAATAATTTAAAATCCCCCGACTGAAATGATTTATGTGACGAGAGATAATTAACGTGAAAAGCTTTTTTAAAAGTTCACTTGATATCACACAGAGTCGGTCATATTATGAACAACATACTATTCGTTTTCATAGCACTTCCCTACGCTTACCTATTCGGTTCTCGAAGATGTAGATGTCGCAATAACATAGGTATTCAACTCCCTATGAACTTTATAAGAAGAGCAAGAAAATCCGTCTGAGGCTGCCATTGAATGAATTCGTTTTGTAGTTTTTAAAATATTGATGGCAGCCCTCGACGGATTTTCTTGCTCTTTTCTTGCTCTTGAAAACGGCATTCAAATCGGACCAATGGTTTGCAAACAAATATTTACTGCAGCGCCCCCTGGTGAGTTGTTACCGTAACACCTATCTCAGAACATGCGCTAATCAAATCCAAAGCAATCACTGAAAACAGCATTTAAATCGGACCAATGGTTTTGCAGATAAACGGTAACATTGGCTTTTACAAACAAATGTTTACTGCAGCGCTCCCTGGTGAGTTGTTACCGCTACACCTAACTAAGAACATGCACCAATCAAATTCATAGCGATTACTGAAAACCGCATTAAAATCGGACCAGTGGTTCTGGAGATAAATGGTAACATTGGTTTGCACAAACACCCTCTCACCCCAAACGCATATACCGTCTCCGTTACGTCGTGGGTAAAAATGCTCCTCTTGAAAATTAAAACTTCACGAGTAGAAAAAAAGACGTGAATTTAAGCGAAAACCAACCTGTAGCAGACACAGGGACGCTGCTGGTGTTATAGAAAATCGCTTCCTTGTCGCTCTTTAAGCGATTAAAACCAAACTCACTAACAGTCTGCACTTGAATGAAGTAAGTTGAGTTTGGTTCTAGGTTCCTTATTACGTAGTAGGTCTGTTCCTGGAATGTATAAAAAGTAACGTTCGTTATAGGGACATGTGAAATTAAAAATTAATATCTACTCAGTATATTAAGGACTTTGATGACATAAATGCTCGGTATTCCGAGCAGAACTACCATCGCAGCGTTAACAGAGAAGTCAAACTTCTCCATCTTCGTTATCATTTCCATCTTTTGCAACCAGCAGCAATGTACAGTGACGTCTAATACTATGTATAAACAGGGTTGATTAGTAGTTACCAGTCAAATTTTAATATTAGTTTCTTTGATACGATATAAACGTACCTGCATTTTTATTTTAGTATAGCTCAATACAAAAAATAAAGATATGGCACCTTGAACTTTTATGCAAATAGTCGCTGTTGATGAACATAGCCACTACGACGCGGCATTTCTTTGATAATCTACACCTGAATAAGCGTGTCATCATAAAAAGCGACTAATCGGAGTGACCCTCGCTTGGTGGTAGGACCCCTTGAGGGGTCACCTGCCTAGCGTGATGTGTTCCGGTCCGGCCAGGTCTTATGGAGAGCCACTTCGTTCCTAAACCGTGCTGGCTGACATCTTCGAACTCATCTTTACTTACAGTCAGTTGAGATGGGTGTCATACGCGGGATTAGACACCGATATAAATTGTTTTAATTATAAATCACATTCATTAAGGCGAGGATGCAGCGTTTTGACACTTTTTTGAACGACAATTTACCCAGTTATATGTATTACATGCTGTGTCTAAAAAAATATTCACAAGAATTTAACATATAGGGTCGTCACATAATAGTCAATAATATTTTAATAGCAGATTAAGAATGATGAGTGGGTCTGAATTTCGAATATTTTTTTTTTACATTTTTCATAAATTAATTAAATGCTTCCATGCTGGACTGGGAGCGAAAGAAAAACGTAGAATGTGCCAGCTGCTTCTCTTCCCGGGCATACTGTAAAAGTCAGTTAAGGGACAGAGGTTTTAAGGGCGTTTTTGTGGGCGATAGGCTGGCCCCCTGTCACTACAATAGTCCCTTTCCATCTTTATAATACCTCCAAATTTGTCAAACGTGACATCAGATGGTCTTGTACCTCTGGTGTTCTGCCTACCCCATAAGGGATACAGGCGTGACGTTATGTATGTATGTATAAATTAAAATTTTAAAATTCTTCTATGTGATCAAAATTTAAGTTTAATCTGTATATAACTAGTTTATGACTACACAGCAAGTAATAAAAACGTTTCCATCTTATTGCATTTAGTCATAAAATGAAGATTGAACTTAAATTTTTCTCACTAAGAAGAATTTTGAAATTTTAATTTATGAAAAAAAAAAAATTTTCGAATTGCACACCCACTTATCATTCTCAATCTGTTATTAAAATATAACTTACTATTAAAGGGGGACCCCAACCGATGTGTGAAAACAGAAACATGATTCATGAAAATTGGCTCGATAAGAAAAAAGTCACGAACATAACACTAATTTACCATTTCAAACGGATATTGCTACGAAATTCCATCATGAATTCACATAGAAGCTACATAAAAACATTGTAAAAAACAACTATTTGCGCTTGCTCACGTCGCGTCGGCGAAATTCGCTAGCGATATCTGGGTGGGAAGTATGGTGCGTTTGAATACCTACACACCGCGCTACAAGATGGCCTTAATAGTTATTTTACGTACCGAAGGAACGCTCTGATAATTAACAAGGACAGAGTCCAATTCTCCACCAACGCCTCGCACCCTGCGACTCCAAAACACTTTGTACTTTTTCACTGGTAAGTCAGATTCTGTATTAGGCTTCCATTCTACTCTGATAGTTTCAGTACCTAAAAATAAAAATAATAAAAATTATAGCCATAAAAAACTGATACAGGCGGTTATGAGGCAACGATTCGTTCTATAACTGAAAGGTGAAAAATGCGATATACATTTAACACTAGATAATTACTGTCCTAAGTTTTCACCATTAATAATTCGAATATATCGCCCACCTATTATTTATAGACACGTGAACAATAAGACAATGAAAACCCGAAACGTCTAATTAAAATGTAAAATTATAGGTGTAAAGATGAAAAGTCTGGTGAAAAGGTGCTTAATTTAACATCTAACACATCTTGAAACTTACGAGATGTGATGCGTTGATGTAATCATGCGTTAAGCATAGGGTTGACTTAGATATAAATAAGTATATGATAAGTAAGTAGGTAAGCCGTCCGTATAAGCGTGTCGTAAAAAATAATATATCGGCGAACCCTGCTGATATCACATAATAAACCCTCCGATAGCGATGTGTTCTGGCAATATTTTATGAAGGAACTTACAAATGATCTGCACTTAACATCAGGTGAGTTTGAGGTCAAACATGGCTTAGTCACCGACAAAAAAGTTATACTTACGAAATTATTTTATAAAAATTAAGGTACTTTTAGGACTTAAGTATAACAACTAAAATAACTATGGTCCTTAAAAATATAAATCTTACCGTTTTCCATTATTAACGGGAAAACTTTCAGATTCTTTGGTTTTGGGGGTCGGTTCGGGCCTCCTCTCGGGCTGAATGGTCCACTGGCATCGGAAAACCCTCTACTTCCCGAAGCATTAACGGCAGCCACGCGGAACCGATACCAGTAGCCGCGTTTAAGACGATTGTCAATGCTGATTTTGGTTCTGAAAAGTTAAAAAAGCTTCAAGCTAAAACCTATAAGCAAACAAAAAAGATTGGAAAAATACTGTAATACTTCTCTAAACTGTGGGCCTATTATGGATCTCAAAACCATGCGATGATATCATGAAATTGTTTTGACGTAAAACATATGCTGCGATAATTATTCGCTATTACTTCTCGGCGAAACCTCTTAGCTAAGCTCTTGCCATTAGACTGAATACAATAATCCCAATATAAGATAATATATAGATTGATTTATGAAAGCACTCGAAACGGAAAAACATGCGATGATATTATGAAATACTTTGACGTAAAACATATCATGCGATCTTTATTCCGTATTTTTTTACTCGGCGAAATCTCTTAGCTAAGTTCTTGCCATGTGACTGAATACAATAATCCCAGTATAGGTATTATAATATAGTATTTATTTATGAAAGCATTCGAAACGGTAAACACAAATGAAATCAAGAAACAAACATATCATAGAGGTGGGTGCGATCTCACCTTTTTCATTTGACGTTTTTAAGTCATAGATGATATCATTGAAACTGTAATTGCAACAGGAAATGCCTCGTGCATGCAATGAATTGCAATGTATGTATGTATATGTATACGTTTATTCATTACATCATCATTGTATCATAGACATCTTAGAGAAAGAATAAAGTACCTATACTTAATGAAAGATGTCATGAAAGAACCGTAATAAGCCCGCTGGCCCGGGTCTGGGTATACCTATCTATTATAGATTACCACCTATGTATAAGCTTAATTTGAGGCCACATAGTTAAATAAATAACTCAAAGTAACATACCAACTTTATGGCTCTAAAGTAGGCTTTTTATATAAGCTTGTGTTATGGAAACCACTCAGCACAACTCCTGGTATACTTACCTACATCCAGGTCCAAACCAGTTTAAAAAGTTTGTTTTGTAAACTGGTTGGGACTCGAACCTAGGACCTTTCACATCGCAGGTTAACACTCGACCAATATATTGGTGTGTGAGTTTGAGTTACCTTTCCTTTTGAAAACTTTAATGTTCTTAAAAACTAATTCTTCACCTTTAAAACACCTCCCCAGTTAATAAATCCTGTGAATATCGAACCTACCTTTTTGTCCTTTTCAAGAAATGCCACTTTCCTAATCGTTCCATCTCGAACTGCGGACCCATGTGGTGCTGCTCTTCCACAATATACAATGTCTTCCCGGGAACTGTTCTGGCATTGTCGCCAACACCTGAATTCCAGGAGATGGTAACGCCCCGCGAGCGACCCTTCCGCTCTTTGATATTTTTTATAACGGGCAATTCTGGTAAGCCTGAAAAATGTAGGGAAACCCATGAGTGCTGCTCTATGATGGTAGTCATCAGTATAATAAGTTAAAATAACAATTTATCTAGAGCTCGAATGGCATATTCTACCTGGGCATTGCTTGTTTGCCCATGGTTGTTTCTTATAACACTGCCTTTACTTAATGAGACTGATACTATCTTTGTTTTTGCGATTCATTATCAATCAATATACAGGATGGAATTTTTTAATGCCACCTGGAGTGAAAGTACCTCGTCTAAATAATAGAAATAGCATATTTTACTCCAACTGAACATCCTTTTATTTTGGAAAAGTAATAAAACCGCATTCAAAGATTTTTGAAAATTCGCTCGTGTATGAGTGCATTAAGGAAGGAATTCCCGAAATTCCCATGGGACCTTGCAATTTAGGACTTTTTAGTTTTTATGAAAAATCTTTTTCCTTAAGTGCGAGGATGGCATACTTGGTATAAAGATTCTTCAATAGGTTGCATTATGAAAGGAATTTCTGAAATTTCCACAGAAAGGGTAATTTATGCGCGGACGAATTTGCGGGATATGCTCGTATTAGATAAAACGCTTTTTAACTGGAAATTTTAAAGGTGTCTTTCTTTACAGATACGAGAGCCATAAAGATTGTTAAGAAATATATTAACTCCCGATTAAACCAAGTAAAAAAGTTGTATTATGTGTTTCATAGTTTGAGACTCTTGTTCATAAATAATGTCTTTCTCCGTACAAAAAGACAAAGATAAAAAAAAAATATTTTTCAGGTACACATTTTCAGATTAACACTTTGAAATTTTGAAAGTCGTTTTTCACCATATTGTACCTTAATAACAACTTATATTGATTATCTTCTATGTATAGTTGTAATATAATAAAACATAGAAGTCAGTCAATATTAGTAGCTATTTAAGCACAATATGGTTAAAAACGACTTTGATCATTTCAATGTGTTAATCAGCTTTTGTAGCTGACTGTACCTATTTAAATACAATTAAAATAAGTCAAACTATTCACAAATTGAACTGAATCTACCACCACTTGGGAAAAGCGATCTGTTGAGAAGAAGTGGCAAGAAACTCAACAGCAATCTTTTAAAAATGCGCTATACCTAACAGTTTACAGCCAGGGAATCCCGTAGACTACCACCATCCTGAAAAAGGGTCTGTCTAAGATCGTAATTATTAATCCGATCTTTTACTAGACGCTTTTCTACCTAGCTGGGTTTATTACATACATACATACATAACTTCACGCCTGTATCCCTTATGGGGTAGGCAGAACACCAGAGGTTATAAGACCATCTGATGTCACGTTAGACAAAGGAGGTATTATAATGATGGAGAGAGGCTATTGCAGTGACAGGGGGTCAGCCTATCGCCCACAAAAACGCCAATAAACCCTTAACTGACTTTTACAGTATGCCCGGGATGAGAAGCTGCTGGTACATTCTACGTTTTTCTTTCGCTCCCAGTCCAGCATGGAAGATATTCTATCTTCTGGGTTTATTCTATGGCAGATATTTTGTTGCTTTTCTTTTAGGTAAAGAACGGCTTACCTGGTAAAGTAAGAATATCTTCTGGTTCTTTGCATGACTGGCCGCATGAGTCCTTACAGCACTTCTCAGTGCCCTTACATTGGTTATCACCGGAGCAAGCGTCGATACAAGCCGCGGACCATTTTGATTTGACTGGTGCTGGACACGTTCCAAGTTTCTCTTGATTCATTAAACATTGCCTGGCGCACTGCAACAATCAATAAAATAGGTACCTATAAATATAGATAAATATTTCTGACACTCACACAACATTATCTAGCCCAAATTAAGTTTCTTAAAGAACTTGTGTTATGGATAGGTACTAGATAACTGATATACTTAAGAAATATATAAACATACATATTGAATAAATACATATTTTTTATAAGAATAAACTTAAATAAACATCCATGACTTGACAACTAATATCTGTGTTCAACACACAAATATCCGCCGCCGCCGGGATTCGAACCCAGGACCTCTGGCATTGAAGGCAATGTATGCTACCACTACACCAGCCGGTCGTCAATCGAGTAAGTATCCTCTATTATATGAAACAAGAATTTTTAAATTCGATTCATAATTGTCCGTAAAATCGTGTGACATAGACAAAAAAAAGAACATGAACCCAAACGAATTGAGAACCTCCTCTTTTTGGAAGTCGGTTGAAAATAGATGACTGAATTCTATAAAGTCATTTAAATAAGTATTACCTATTTGAAAAATCGGTGCATAAATAAAATAATTTTCAAAAATTTCGTTAGATCCATATAAAGGTACAGAAGGCAGCACATCAAGCGTTACAAATCTGTCAAATTTCTCCAACTAATTTTTAACTTAATGTCGAGGGCATAGAGTACAGGTTTAATCACAATTTCTTGACAGATTTTTTGACTGCTGCCTTCTGTACCTTCATATGGATCTAAAGAATTTTTTTTAAATTATTTTATTGATTTTTTTGTTTAGGTATACGAAACCTGAAAACAGTTTTTTCAGAATCGGTAATAGAATCGATTGCAATTAATATAAATACCTATATTAAACAGTTCCGTTACTGACAGACAATGTACAGGCATACTACTGGGCGCAGAGAACTGTGGAACATACGTTCCTTAGGGGATGAAGGGGTGCACTAAGGAAGAAATTCCCACGAGAACGAGAAATATTGGACTTTTTAGTTTGTATGAAAATTTTAATTCCTTGAGTGCATGAACGTGATAGGTACCTACTTGGGATAAAGGTTCTTCAATGAGTGTCTGATTGTATTATGAATGGAATTCCCGAAATTCCCACGGGTGCAGTAAATATAGGTTAATAAATTCTTAGTTTGTATGAAAACTCTTATTCCTTGAGTGCAAGGATGTGATACTTATACAAAGGTTTTTCAATGGGTACTTATCTGGTTTTATTAGGAAGAAACTTCCACAGGAAGGGTAGTTTAGCGCGTAAAAAAAAAGCTCGTAAGTAGTTTTATACCATGTCATAGGTACGTTAACTCAATAATCTTTACAGATCCTTAAAACACACTCACACGCAATCCCAGGATGCGTAGGTGTTTACAAAGGCTATACCATTAGAGTGACAGTACAAACTAAACTGGCTTAGCTTTTGTATGACTAAAACTTGCCGAAACCCTAATCTATTCTAGTACAGAAATTGACCGAAGTCGCGTAGACTTTGTGAGATAACTTCAATTTAACATTGCAGCAACAAAATGCTTATTCCTATTGATATCGATAATTACCGTTAGCTTCAATAATAGGTTGATACTTTAATGGTAATTGTTCTGTGCATGCATTATGACCATCACTATTTCGATGACTTAACGTTTGACTTTTGGCCATGTCGAGATTGTCCAGGGTTGACTATAATAGCTGACCAGGTTAGGCCGCACCTAACCGTACCGAATCCGCCTTCCGGTGCGGGAGCCCTTCTCGTAGCTTAATCTCTTTCATCGCAATGTACCTATATCAAACAAAGTTATATTTTTCATCTTGACAAAAGGTTATCTATCTGAGTGAATATGTATAATACTGAACCTACTAGGTTTCATCCTTGCATTGCTTTGAAAATATCAAGACAAAAAGCTCATTATTCTCATAATCCATTTAAGTAAATTTTTCATTTTTTTAAAAACTCCCAGGATGCAAGCAGGTACCTACGTCATGAGAAGCGGGAGCGAGCAAGCGCCGCTTACTAGCGACCACACTGTTACTAGCGACCACATATAGCGTCGCGGCAATATTTTATTTACCTATTTACAACATACATTAACAAAAATCAAGTACCTACCTACATTTGGGTGTAAATTTAGGTACACCAGTCACTTTAACAAAACTTAAAATAAATAAAACAAAATTAAATTAAAAGCACATACATAAATACAACAACTATTACTACATTGGTTGAAAAGTTCGCGGCCTGACCATTAAAAAAAAAACTTTTGTTATTTTTTCTGCCGTCATTTTGAACTGTCATTATTCAATCGTCAGCCCGCGAATTTTCAATTTGATATCTTGTTTAAATAAAATTTTACGAACAATATAAATACGTGTGTAGAACATCACTAATGGAGAAATTTGAACAACGTGCTGTGATTAAATATTTGTTTAAAAAAAGATTAACACCAAAGGAGATCCATGATGACATGCAAACAACATTAGGGGAATCTGCCCCGTCTTATACCACTGTGAAAAAATGGGTTGCAGAATTTAAACGTGGACGAGAGAACATCGAAGATGACCCTCGCTCCGGCAGGCCAATGACGTCTACGACCGAAGAAAACATCAATAAAGTGTGTGATCTCATATTGAAAGACCGTAGATTGACTATCAGAGAAATTGCAGACACTATAGGCATCTCATATGAACGAACGCAAAACATCATTGTCCATGAGCTCGGCTTTTCTAAGGTTTCGGCTAGGTGGGTCCCCAGATTGCTTTCAGTAGAGCAAAAGCGAATTCGACTCACGATTTCTCGCGACTATTTGGAGATGTTCGAGGTTGATCCACAAGGTTTTCTTGACAGATTTGTGACAATGGATGAAACCTGGGTTCACCACTATACCCCAGAATCAAAACAACAATCCAAACAATGGAAAAAATCAGGTGAACCAACTCCGAAAAAAGCAAAGGCAATTCTGTCGGCTGGCAAGGTGATGGCATCGGTTTTTTGGGATGCTAAGGGTGTCATTATGGTGGACTACCTTCCAAAAGGCGAAACAATAAACTCTGCGTACTATAGCACCCTTCTGCGCCGTTTACGTGAAGAAATTAAACAGAAACGCCCAGGATTACTGAGAAAGAAAGTTTTGTTTCACCAGGACAACGCCCGAGTCCACACGTCTGTCGAGTCTATGGCTCAAATTCGTGATTGTGGTTTCGAATTGTTGCCACATCCAGCTTATTCTCCTGATTTGGCACCTTCGGACTTTCATCTGTTTCCAAACCTGAAAAAACACCTCGGTGGGCAGAAATTTTTAACGAATGAAGAGGTCGAAGCCGCTGTTAACCTGTATTTTGAAGCCCTTGAGGAATCTTTTTTTAAAACAGGTATGGAAGCTCTGGAAAGCAGATGGAAGAAGTGCATAGAGCTAAATGGAGATTACGTCGAAAAATAAAAATATTTTTGTATGTACTTTATTCTGTTTTCTTGACTAGGCCGCGAACTTTTCAATCCACCCTCGTAAAAAGAAAAAAACTATAGGTAATTACTTTATGAAGGGCCATTTCCTTTCTAAGCCCAGTCTAAGCCGGGTTGGCAGCAAATTGTCTTAAATATGACCCCATCTCAGATAAAAAACCTGCTTCCTTATTGGTGGCACCTTTACAGTGTGCTTGGCTAGCTACAACCTTTCATGTTTTACTGCTAAATATTATGCGACGTATTCCAGCAATGTTTTCTTAAGTCAGCCCCGTCCTACTCAAGCCCGCGTGTTTTCCGCGTTACTTACCATTATCGTGGTCTAACGAGAGTTTAGTAATGACACACTTAATTAATTAGAGTCGTATAATGGACCCCTATTTCTTTAAGGGCTAATATCTACCTACATACTCGTTTAGAATTCATGACTTTGGTGGTAGTTTTCCTTCGATTTCATATTAATTAATTCATATTATGAATTATGCCGCAAAAAAATTAGGTTGGTACCACTCCCGCTATGATGTGTACAGCCAATGCTTGTAACGTGCCTTCAACCTCATCGTCTAATAAATTTTGGGTGAAAAGATGAAAAAACCGGAAGAGGCGAAAGCCGCAGCCACAACTTTAAAAGGGCTTATTTTCTAAAATAATGATAATTTCTGAAGTGTTGTTTTTTTGACAAAACTTGACTAATTCACTATTCCTTTAACAAAAAAGAGTAGATCTCTAGCTATCGTAGTTACCGAGATCTCCATGGCCGCGCCATTCTCCGCACGATTAAACTCGTATAACTTTACTATTTTTGCTTTGACTAATTTTTTATTTGCACTCTTCGATTTTGACTAATTTCGCCTAAAAGGTGCAAGTAATTTCTGGATTCTGAAGCAATCGGAACGGTCATAAACTACCGATTTTCTATAACTATTGGGTACCTTCATACCTAGGTATATGAGCATTACAGGGGACATCTGTCATGAAAATTGCTAAACCCCTCTTATTTATTTTTGTATTGTTTGAGTAGTAGGTAAGGGTGGATAAAAAAAATCCTTTTGATTCAACTCCGAATTTTATCTACATATAACAAAGTTCAACAATCGTCAACTTCGACAAGGGAAAAACTAAGTTCCTATTCATGATATAAAAATTAAACTCCTGTTCTTATTTATAACAGCTAAACATCAAAAAGTATTTTATTGACGACCGGCTGGTGTAGCGGTAACATACATTGCCTTGTATGCCAGAGGTCCTGGGTTCGAATCCCGGCGGCGGCGGATATTTGTGTGATGAACACAGATATTAGTCGTCAAGTCATGGACGTTTATATGTTTATTCTAATAAAAAAATATGTATTTATTCAATATGTATGTTTACATATATCTTAAGTATATCAGTTATCTAGTATCCATAACACAAGTTCTTTGAGAAACTTACTTTGGGCTAGATAATGTTGTGTGAGTGTCAGAAATATTTATTTATTATTATTTATTTATTTTATTTATAATGTACTACGAGGGTAATAGTTACCATAGCTTTGATTATAAAATTTTGGTATATAACGAGTACCTATCTAGTTATATGCCTATGCTGGACTGAGAGCGAAAGAAAAACTTATGAGTGTGCCATCCGCTTCTCTACCCAGGCATACTGTAAGAGTCAGTTAAGGAACAGAGGTTTTATTGGCATTTTTGCGGGCGATAGGCTCACCCCCTGTCACTGCTATAGTTTCTCTCCATCAATACATCATACCTCAAAATTTATAGCCTAAGGGATACAGGCGTGAAGTTATGTGTGTAACAAGTAGTGACTCAAAGTTGGTGGCTATTATAGCGACCTATCTATTACTTTAGACGTTTCTTATAATAGTAATCATTGACATTGTAAAATATATGTCAAAAATCGGCCCAGCTAAAGGGGTTTACCCTAACACCAAGAGTGGATGTATCAACTTGGTTTTCTTTTACGATATGCTTACCCAAAGCGGTAGAGATTATTCCTGTTTTGCAATTTTTGTAAGTATTATAATTTACATACCTAGCAAAACACAGACATGGTATTTACATAGGAATGCATTATCTGGTTCCTATATTACATCTTCAACATAGATAGGGGCTGTATAAAAATGATATCTAGCATAATTGATTCTGGCTCAGTTCTATACAAGAAAATTAAGGACACAGAATGTGTAGACAATAAGTATCCCAAATAATATTACTATAAGAAATTAAATTTTTGAAAAAATAGTTCATTGAACACTTATTATGTGTATTAAAGTGAAAATGTCTTTTTTCACGTAGTAATAACATCTTTTATTAAATTCAATAGTTAAACTGTCATGGTTCAGGCACAGAAATTAATATGTATTTTCATACATTTTGGCATCAGTTCACTTTAAAAGCTACTAGTTTAAAGGCAGATGACAGTAAAAATAAAAATTAAAGTTATGGCTTACAAGTAAGTTAACAAACATCTTAAATAAAGCTTATACTAAAATAATACTATTTAATATTTACTTAAATCATATTTTTTTTTAAAATAACTACAATCAAATTGTAATAACTACTTATAACCAAAATAAAAATAAAATTAATTCTTGAAATTAAATTAATTCTAGTATGATATTGAATTTATATTAATATTTACTTAGCCTTATACTTTATATTCTTGTTATAGATTTATGAAAGACATACATAACAATATTTAGCATTTTTATAGCTATAGTGTAGTAAAAACTTACAATGAACCTATTTGTAGTCAAAAACTATAAGTAGACTTAAAAATAGAATAATAAATACCTAGTTAATCTATTTTCTATTCTTATATTATTTAATATTTACCAACTTAATTTTAACTAATACAATGATCATGATTAATTATTCAATCCTGTCAGCTAAGTAGTTTTGTACTGAAAAAAAAAATTATTTTGCGAAAAATGGGCCTGACAAATTTAACTCAACAACAAACTTTTGTTCAGAAAGTTACCCATAAGAGATCATCCTTACAATCAAATAAAGCGAACTTTCATAACATTTCCTTCTGCCACGGTATTGTTATAGCGCTGGACACAATTTTCTGCCTGCATTCTATTAGCAAATTTAACTTGAGCACAGCCAGGTGCTGTAAGCTGTAAAGTAATAATTTGACCTACCTCTGTTAATTTTTGACAAAGTAATGGAAAAGTTGTACTTAGAGGCAGATTTTGGAATTCAACAGATACAGAATCTGGTATAACAATAGGGCTTTGTGGTAAAAACCCATAAGGGTTTGTTGTAGGTGTAGGTGCAAGAAATCTTGGACCTGAATCGAATGTGGGTTGCAATGCTCTATGATTTCCTACGTGGGAATTAGGTCCAGCTAAGTTGCTAAAAGACTTTGCCAAGCCTGTATGTCTAACAGAGTTTATAATGGGTGGGCTATTTAAAACATTTAATTGTTTCGGGATGTTGGATGTAAGATGAGGGTTCATAGTATGATTCGGATTAGCATTATCTATTTGGACTTTTTCATTACTCCCAAATGTTTCATAAGTCTCTAGTGGTTTGCCTTTTAAAGGAGGCGTATCACTAGAACTTCCACTATCACTTTTGCCTGTATTGAAAATAAACTTATTAAATGACACTTCGGGGTCAGATTTACCATAAACTTTATTTTTTGGGTCATGTTCTGTTGAAAGACTTGCTACAGCTTTGATGTCTTCAAATTTATTGTTTACAATTTTTCTAAAAAATATAGGATTTATTGATGAACTTTTACCTTTCAAAAATTTTTTGAACTGATTTGCGACACCTCTAATTGGTTTTCCAGCTATACCTAGGCCTGTTCCTATTCCATTCAACCCCTTGGGCAAATTCACATATTGATTTTGGTCTGGGATTATAGATACTTCTAAAGCTTGACCATAAAAGGTTTGCCCATTAAGCATAGATACTGCTTGGACTGCTTCTAGTGGATGGCTGTACATTACTCTCGCATACCGCTTAGTTGCACATATTACGGAACAAATAACAACAGAGCCTGCCAACTCCATCACATCTTTTAATTCATTTTTATCAGTTCTGAAATTAGTTACATGCACCCATTGAGATAAAGGTGGTTTAATACCTAGAGCAGATACATATTCTAGTTTTAAGCCCCATAAACCACTGTTGTCAATTTCATCTTCAATATTGGTATGAAATGAGTGATATTGTTCGGATTCCATATTTTTATGGAATTTGATAACAGGCTTGGTTGGTGTAGGTTTCTCCTCAAATCTAACAGATAATTTAAGGTTATTATCAACTTCATTAAGTTTCTTATTTGCTTCTTTACACTTTTCATAACTTTCAAAGAACACTTTTACAGAGTTAACAGATTTAGAGTCATTCTCCTTTAAGATTTCTAATTTATGAAAAATGAATTGCTCACTAAAATATGAATGAATGCGTTGATAATTCCAAAAAGCCGGAATATCAGACACTAACATGCAGTACATATTATCAGAATCTTCATTATAAGTATCTTTGCTTATTGATTCGCTAGTAGATGAGTTATGAGGTATTTTTTCTGGTTTTACGTCTGATTCACCAATTGCATTTTTACGTTTTACAGGCATATTATAATAACCGACAGCGCTTTCATCACTATTGGGTGGAGAACTTTTTATGACGATATCATCATTGTCAGAATTATTATCCATAGCTTCAATTGTTTCCAGTTATTTTATTTTAGCAGAAAACAACATTTACCATAACAAACAAAGTTGCAGTATTTATTTGTTAGTTTACAGGAGCTTAAAAAGGTTAAACCATAGATTACAACAGGGGGGGGGACCAAAGCTTATTAGCTCAGTTTCTTCGAAGACAGTGACGCTATCTAACGGTAGGCCCTGAACTTCTATAGTAATACTACTTGACGCTAGATGACGCTACTTCTCACATTTATTATATTATGAAAAAAAAAAGTACTTTATTTGGTAAATAAATGAAAACTGGTTTTTCAAATGTGGTTTTTGTATATTTTTGTGTGCTGGTGTAAATTCTTATATTTTTATTTTCAAAACAAAATTTAAATGAATTTCAAGCTATGAATGAAGCCTTGTCAACGTCAGGTGTGTTTGTTTAATTTCAAAACACCACCACAACACAATATGGCGACTGCTATCTGCGTACGCGCGTGTCTGTAGTTTCTGTTGCTGTTTTGTGTTTATTCCTGAGTTTCATAGTGATTTTTATATTCCATAAAGTCGAAGACTTCGAAATCAATATTTCTTAGAAAATTTTGAGTTAGAAGTCTTCGAATTAGACTTTAGAAGGACTTGAAATTAGAGAATGCAATGTCGAATACGGCCCAATGCCCATATATATGTACGTATCTATACGGAGATCTACATATAGATACATTAGTTTGGGGCCGATTTATAGTTAGCGTTAGTAGCAAATGGGATCCCAAAAAATCTGCAAGAGGGCTCTCTATTCCTAAGTATAATATTTCTCTATGGATTACAATTAGAATGAGGAGTTTTCCAATTGATTTTAAAAAGAAAAAATCATATCTTATTCTCTCAAAAGATGGCGTTGGTAAAAAGCTAGCTGTCAAAATTCTATACGAAAAGACATTTGACATTGCACTTTTGTAAGAAAAGCATGTGGCGCCATCTAAAATGAAATATAGTAACTATCTTTTTTATAGTTTTAAATGTCAGTTTGAAAACCTCTCATTACTCAGCTCGAAGAAGAAAAATGAAAACATCTTGCGGGAATCATCTTTTGGTCGCTAGCGCCATCTCTAGTCTGCCCCATTGTATAAAGTGGTTGTATTTTACACAAGCTATATTTAATTACTATTTATTTATGTTTTTGCAGAAACAACAGTTTTGCTACAAAATAATAAATTTTCAAATTAATGTGGAGCGCAGTTAATGTACAAATAAGATAAAGATATTGTATAGAAAGTAATTTTTTTCCGTGTGGAGTGCTTAGGTGCTTGTTAAGATGAACTATCTAATGCCTACATATTTAATTTACCTAGTCCATTGTGTTTTTTAAAACAAATGTTAATAAAGTTGGATTGACACATAATAAAAGAAAGTCTCCCACCGCGTCTGTCTGTCTGTCTGTTCGCGATAAACTCGAAAAGTAAGGACGAAATTACACACAGTTTTCAACAACAGGTAGGGTGATCCCTAAAGAAGGTTTTAGTGTATAATAAGTTAAGGTTTTATGAAAACTTGCGATATTTAATCGACATGTCGGAAAAAAATAAGCTGATCGGGAGCTTTCCTCGAAAACGCTGCCATAACCTTTTGAGTTATACAAAAACAATGTATGGTGAGATTGTCCCTCTTTAATAGATCTAAGTACAAAAAAGCCCGCGATAGTATATGTCTATATTCCAAGAATAACTTACAATAACCATTTTTGGCTTTTAGGTACACATAAAATTACGAGTTATTTGTTAACCTATTTTAAACAATACAGTAGGTAATCTAAGTAAGTAAGTACGTTTGATACATCATGCACTTAATGTACCTACTTAGATCAAAATTGCTTCTTACACTATATGAAAAAAAAATATCTAACGAGTTATCACTAAATAAAAATGTCCGACCTAGAAATTTTATTGAAACCAATTTAGCGTTATCACAATTTATGTTATTAACATATAAATCGATGATTTAGGGGTTTTTATGTAGATTAAGATAAAAAATAAAAGAATACAAAATAATTTATTCACAGCCCTTTGATTATGTACTTACAAACATTTGTAGACGTGAGCCGTAATTCGAGGTAATCTTAAATGTGACAGATGCACAAATACCACAGTTAGGCCTACATTTAGTAATACAACAACTATCCATATAGGTACTTACTTACTTACTAATACATAAGTCTGAAAATGTCTCTGTCTGGTAGATTTTCACGAATAAACCGATTTTTATGCTTTTCGATATACGTATAAAAAATATGATATCGAGAAAGGACATCGGCTACTTTATTTTTCAAAAATCAACCAATGAAAAAGGTGGTGAAATAGGGAATCAAATTTTGTAACAAGGTATTTTTTTCGTATTCGATTGACTTGAAACTTTGTATTATTGCCTTAAATACAGCGATGTACAAGATACCTTAAATAAAGTATCTGGAATACAAAATGCAAAATATTTTTAAATTAAGTATTTCAGATACCAGATACAAATAACTTTCTGGAATGGTATCTGAAATACTAGATATAAAATACGTATCTTATGAATACTTTTTAAAGATAAAATACTTTTGTAAAAAACATTTTTTTTTTATGAAAGTTTATTTTTTTACATGTAAATCGCATTGATCGCGCATACGTGACACAACATAATATTATACTTTTAAGATTGTAATTAAGACTTATGTAAAACCAGTGCTTCAAATAGTTGATCACTCTTTTTTCTTCGATGGGGCCTCATGATCATGCCCCCAAATTGTTAGGTTATATTTGAAAAATATTTTTTTTATACTAGGATAAGCATTTGAGCTCTTTATGTTGGTATCTTTTTTATTTAAGTATTGCAATTTTTCTAAGTCAGCGATGCTGCCACTAGATCCAGTGTTTTCGGCACTTACAACAGAGGAATCAGAATTCTCTAAAAACATGTAATAAGATTCATCTTTTGACTTTTTTTTTATATCAACTTCAATATTGTCTAAAGCCTCCGATTTATGTTTTTCACTTCGATTAATTTTTCGTGTTTCGGTCAGGATAAGTTCTTTTACATAGGTACAGTAAAATCAGTTATCTATTACTAAAACAGTATTTTAGCAAACATAGTATCTACAAAATACTAAGATACCAAACGAAAGGTATTTAAATACAAGATACGAAATGAATTTAAAAAAAGTTTTATAGTTACAAGATCAAAATACGTATTTTGTATCTTGTATCTGTATTTCAGATACTTGTATCTGAGATAAGTTACATCTCTGATCAAATAAATAAACACGTATTTAAGTATTTTTGGATATTCACCCCATTTATTGGCCTAAGTACCTACAGATATTTTATTAAGGATGAAAATAAGGGCAGACGAGAAACGATTAAAGAGTAATGCAAAAGTTATAGATAAATTCAGTTCCTGTAACAATACCACTAAGTGATGCAAACCACGACGGCGGCGGCAGTTCACATAACAACACAACAATATTAAATTTATTGCCCTTTATTGTTAACTTAATGTATAAAACGACTTTAAGTGTATGAACAATAAGAACAAATAGTGTTAGTTACCTGAACAAAAGGCTTTTCAAGAAGTGATTCTCTCGAAATTAGATAGCGCTGCGTAAATGGAGAAAGTTACTTATTTTACTGGAGCACATTTTTCTAAGTGTTGGCATTGTGTAGTAGCTTTTAAGATAGGTCTAGAAAAAAAAAGTTAAATTACTTTTTTTTCTACGACCCCTTTAAGTTTATGTTCTTTCCATGAGTAAAAGGCCATGATTTACAGTGCTTAGATGATATTATAGGCCTCCTATTAAGCTACGCTTCCACTAAAAATCTTGACTGTAGACAATGTAAGGTAGTTGCGCCTAAAAAGGGCAAGTCCCAAATAAGGTCCACATTTTCAAATTTCGCGCACTTAATGTCTAAGGCAAAACGGACCTCACACGGCGCGGCCCCTCCCCAGGAACCAATCACAAAAGCGCAACGTTCAGTTCGTAAAAATGAATGCTTTTTTATCTTGATTTTGGTTAGTTTTCTTAGGACGTGTGGTCCAAGGTGTTGTCTCCATATCAAGACCGGACCTTATTAGGGGTGTAAATTTTTAAAGTTGGTATGATTATTAAATACTTTATTAGACATTTACCCATTCGTTAGTACAGGGTTTTACAAATATTTTCAAGTATATTCACACACACTGTGAATATACCTGTAAATCTTTGACTGTATAAGCATGGGAACCAATGTTTAATATTTTCAAACTCTCAATAAGATCCAGACTATGGTTAAAGAAGTGTAATACCTAATAAGGTCCAAAAATTAAGATAGAAAAATTGACTGATTAGAAACATTTTGTGATTTATCCCTACTAGAGCTAATAAAAAATCAGTATAGTTATAAACAAACTACAGTTTGTTTCATTTATAACTAAAAATAGATTAGTTTCCTAATACTTTATAAGGGCTACGACATTAATTTATGTGAAATTCTGTTTCATTATTTGAAAGTCACGAAGTAAATGTTAGTTAAAAGTCATTGCTGTCTCCAAAAATCAATTTCTGGTATACAATTTATTAAATCATGCAGTTCAATTATGGACCTTATTCAGTGTGTGTGCTCAATAAGTGTGCTCAATAAGGACCATGGACAAGCTTTTAAAAAACTTTTTTTGTAAGTAAGTGGCCCTTGGTACATGGTTTTTATACAATATTTTCTCTTAAAATAAAGACAGTTTTTTTGATTACGATGTCTCACAAATTAACACCCTTCCCAAAATGGATTTATATGGATTTTCAAGAACCTTTTTTTTTAATTTTCTCTGAGTATCTGATTTTTTCCAAATAAATCATAAAATCGCAAATATCTCCAGAACCACTTAATATTGCTGAACATACATGGGGATTATTTTGGTAGGCATTGAGGTCCTCTATCTCTAGGAAATCTTTGCTCTACCCCTTAAGTTACACTCTGTGTATTAAATATGTATTTTTATACAGGATTAATTTAAATCACCTCATCATGCATCACAAAAAAGTAGTAGAACAAATGTTGTTGGGATTGATGTGGAGAGGCTGCCTGCAAGAGGTGACGCGCTTATTTAAATTTATACTATAAATAGGATCCTGAACATTAATAATATCAAATTTTAAAATTCTTCTAAGTGTAACAAAAATTAAGTTTAATCTGTTATTTTCACTGTTTAGTTTTAGGTCTGTCTCATGCACTTCAAACTCAACGGTTGCTGACCAAAACTGTTTTAGAAGTTTGACATTAGGGAGACTTATAGTTTGGAGTGTGTAATGTCTTTTTAAGTCTATTTATGATATGTTTTTTAGTGCTGACTGTACATTGTGTTCGAGTTTACTTTTCAATAAGCCATGCTACTTTTGACGCTAACTGAATACGCTAACAAGTTATGAACTCATTCTGTATACTTGTTGGTATGTACCTATATTGTAACATATAAGTGCTAATAGCTTTTTCATAGTAAAAGATTCACTGTACCTATACCTACAGTGTGTCTGGACAAGCTATATGTTAGGTAATTAAATATATTGGAGTAATGACCTACTTTTTAGGCCAAATACACAAATTATAATACCTACATAGGTTAAATACATATGTACATAGGCAAGCGCAGTCGCAGGCTGAAAATTTGGAGGGGCTGCAACTGAATTGTTCGGGGTCAATAAACGTCGAGTAGGTAAATTGGACTTTATACTTATTATAGTTATCTTTTATATTTATTTATATTTTAAATTGAATATATAGGGTGGTTGGTTCAAAGCCGGCCAAATTGATATGGTCTGTAGAATGAGTTATCGGCTATGCCCTAATGCCCATTCAAATTTCATAAGCCATGGGGTTTCATTCAAATATCATTTACAACTTTTTTTATCACCCGGAAATCTTCATAAAAATAAAAAAAGATTACCAGGGTAATCCTTATAGATACCCGGTCAAGGTCGTTCACTATGGCCAGAAGAGTCAAGGATCGTTGAAATCGCGTCGAGTTAGATCACCAAAATCTAATTCTAATCTAAGCAACTACCAAAACCCTCTCGGTATGCCTTTCATTATCAGAAGGGACCGATGATGAGCGCGGGTATCGAGTCTACCAGTTGCTATGAACGGGCAGCAGACTTGGATTGTTTGGCTCCCAAGTCGTCGGCTAACTCATAATCTTGGGCAGAAAAAGGACAGGGGGCCTGCTGGTTGCGAGCTAGAAAACCTCTCTAAAAATCAAGCCCGATTTACCTGTTGCTAAGGTGGTCGCCACCTGAAGGTTGAGTGGCTGAGGAGTTTCTCTCCATGTCTTGAAAGGTCGCAATTCCTTCTAGATCTTCTCCACCGGCGGCGGGGCCAAATCCTGGTGATATTCTGGACGATATCACCGGGTGATGGCGGGCCAGAGGTGCTGAATGCTGTTTGTCTAACGCGTGATTTCACCGATCCCTGACCCCTTTCGGCTATCATAAAGTCCTTGACTAGGTATCCATTAGGATTTCCTCTGGTTAAAAAAGGCACAAACATTTGGTAGCAGAAGCGGTTAAGACTCAACAAAAATAAATCTTCGACTTAAATAACATAATTTTACTTCGCAAGACCAATATAAAAGCTTCTACTTGTTTCCCATGTCAACTTATGTAAGAAAGATTTTTTTACCACAATTTTGGAATTCGCTAAGCGACCTTTTACTTATTAGTCCGGTCAATTTAGACATTCGAAGTTACATAAAGTCCCAACAAGCTGAATTTCTGTGAAGTTGTTCAAAACATAATTATAAACAATGTCTAGAAGTTCCCCATCATTCCCCTGTAAGGAAAATATTTAATTCAAGGTCAAAGGTCAAAAAATTAAGTTTTTTGCGATTTTCAGCAAAACGGTAAGTTTTATCATAAAAGTACCTCAGACAAAAATTGTAGATCATAAAATTATCTATAAAAAATGTATCAATACTTTTTTTCTTACGAGCCACTGTTTCTGAGATATAACGATTCAAATAGTTATAAAAGTTGTTATCGTCATAATATGCACACGTTTCCACGCCACCTATGAGGTAGTGTACTTAGCGCGTTTTTTTAACTTTTTCAATCGTTATATCTCAGAAACGGTGGCTCGTAAGAAAAAAAGTGTTGATACATTTTTTATAGATAATTTTATGATCTATAATTATTGTCTGGGGTACTTTTATGATAAAACTTACCGTTTTGCTGAAAATCGCGAGAAACTCATTTTTTTGACCTCTGACCTTGAATTAAATTTTTTCCTTACAGGGGAATGATGGGGAACTTCTAGACATTGTTTATAATTATATTTATATTATATTTACATTTGGAGCAAGTAAGTAATAGAATTAGAAAATTGACATGGATATTTAGGACATTACGGCATGTTGTACCAAAAACAGAGTCCAATAAACTTATTAATCAAATATATACTGCTCTGGTAGAATCAATTATAACGTATTGTATACCAGTATGGGGAGGTACCGACAAAACAAAATTTATTAACATTGAAAGAGCACAAAGGGCCCTCATTAAGACTATTTTCTTTAAAAAAGCAAGATACCCAACGGAAAACCTTTATCAAATTAGTGGCCTCTTATCCGTTAGAAAATTGTACATTAAAAATATCGTACTACTTAAACATAAATTATTAAAGTACGACAAAGACATTATAAAATCTAAAAGAAGAAAAGACATAGTTTGCCAGATCCCACAAACGAAAACAAGTTTTGCTAGCATGCAATTTAATAAACGGTCAGCACAGCTTTATAACTATGTAAACAGAAAGTTAAATATATATATCAATCTTTATTCAGAATGCAAATACAAACTTGATTTATGGTTGAAATCTTTAAACTATGAGGAATGCGAACAAATATTGAGACCCATACTATAACTTATGTTCACTGACATTACATGACATTACACACAACACACTCAAACTCACACTCACATACACTCTCACACAAATGCACACACAAACACGCACGCTCACAATCGTGGGGGTTGTTAACGTATACCTAAAATAAAATAATTATTATCGTGAAATAAAAAATCAATATTTTATATATAAAAATATATATATATATATATCAATTGTATTTGTAAATTTATCTTTTTAAAAATATTATCTCTAATCTCTCTTAAAAGTTAGAGTAATTGATTTATTTTCTCAATTTGTAAATAATCACTGAAATAATTTAGAATTAATAAGTTACATATAATGTTATTTTTACCAGCTAAAATTTGCCATTTATGTATAAATTTCATTTCATTACTATTATTATTTATTATTCTTTTTTTGTATATAATTGTAAAATTAGTAAATATAACTTGTATTTTAAAATAATGTACGGAAGAGCGGGACCCTCTAACACAGTCATTTTGAGCTAAACAGAGGGCCCCAGATGATAACCCTGTAAAACCTGTTTTAATGAAAATAAAAGTTATTATTATTATTATTATATTTGGAACAATTTCACTGAAATTCAGCTTGTTGGGACTTTATGTAACTTCACTCTCATTTTTTGGTCTAAATTGACCGGACTATGAGCAAATTTCGCGATGTTCTTTATAGTTTTTATAGCATGTGGTATATTATTCGAAAGAAGAAAGTCTAGAAAAGTTTTTAAGAAATTGGAAGACCCAAGTCATTTTTTATACGCATTTAATGCCAAAGACTGTATTTTTTTTTCGATTTAGAAACTTCGGAAGAAAATAAAACAAAAACCAGTTAGTTAATGATATTTGGTTTCTCGTGTATGGTTGTGCACCACCTTAGTCTTCATGTTAACTTACTATCAGGTGACATGGAAGACAAATGTCCCATCCTTGAATTATAAAAAAAGCTCGATTTGTATAAATCCAGAACACTGCGCTCAAAGACTGAGAAAAAGTTGGAGGTTATAAATTATAACTTTTTACACTATCAACCAGGCGCCTTACAACTCAATTTCTCATGACAACGGGGTGTGCAAAGACGCCAAAATGTCCAGTTAAAATTTAAAATCTAATTATACGCAATAAATTCGGTTTTGTATAAATTATGAATTGCGAAACCTTAAGATTAAGTACCATAAATCCTAATCACCGTATTAAAAAAAAATGAAAACCGGCCTAAGTGCGAGTCGGACTCGGCACGATGAGTTCTGTCCCGTACGTCCACTAGCATGCTAGTTTGTCTTCCATACAAATACCAAAATTCCATTACTACTAGCGCTACGGGCCGGGCACTACTGGAACTTGGTGGTAGGATCCCTTCTGGGTCCGCCTGGCTAGCGACCACCCTTTATATAAAGTCTGCCGCCAAATGTTACCGCTTCGGAGGTAATGTGTTCCGGCAATATTGTATAAAGAGCCAGTTCCTTCCTAAACCCGTGTGCTTTCATCTTCGACCTCATCGTCACTTACCATCAGGTGAGATTGAGGTCAAACGCGGGTTTAGTCACTTATAAAAAAAAAAAAAAAACTTTTTGTATTTTTTTCTGCGTTCGATATCGATATATCTATAGTACCAGGCAGCGTATTTATAGTATAGTATTCAACCAATCAAATTTTTGCTCTCGTTGCATTTGCTTATTTTTCTGTGTGTTTTTTGTCGCTGAATTCTTTTGTTAGTGTTTTCTACAAAGTACGTTGAGTAGAGTGTTCACTCCTCGCGTTTTGACGATCTCAAATCAAAGATTTTACTTTTGTAAAGTTATATTTTTACATAGGATGCGGACTTTCTAGTGAGATAGTGAGTTAAGAAAAGGAATTGCATTGATTTTGAATGACTGGTGCAAGGAGGTGAACAATTTATGTGGCAAAAGCATTGAGTTTGACGAAAACGACCCGAACAAATCTATGGCCTATAATTATTATATTAAACACCAATAATGAAGAAAAAATAAATAATTGTCTGAGATGCATTTTTTTTACCCCCTACTCGCATAGCATCATACTTTGTGCAGTTTATTTCAACCTATTAGTATTGCGCAGTTTGCACAATAGTAATAACTGGTACTACGAATTTCTTAAAATTTGAAAGTGGTGGTACGGCCGGGCTGCATTCTAGGGTTGTTTTGGTCAAAAAGGTTCCTAGAGTGGATACTGTGTGGCGCTAAAGTGCAAAAACCGCGAGACGGTCATCTATACTTTAGTACTTATATTCATCTATGTCCACTAGAACACTGACATACATAGGACAATAGTATCTACTGCCATTATATGATAACACAATTTGATAAGCACTTGCGCGCTTTAAAATGAGAACAGCACCATCTATTGAATGCCTACTGCTTATGTCTGTTCTGTGGGAAACTCCTTAAATATTTATTTTCTACTTGTTAATATTTGTTGTTTTAGCGGCCGGCAACAGATCTATAGTCCGACAAGGATATTTTGGCGCGTGGCAAAAATTGGAACTAACCACCGACTTATTAAAAAAGCAAGTTGCCTCTGCAATGCTTACATATTACCATACTTTGAAAAATACACTTTAGAACAAAATTTATTTCATTTTTTAAATCTTAATAAAAATTACGATTTCAGGAGAATTGTCTCTATAAAAAGACTGTGTGAAAAGTGAAGAAAGATAAGCAGATTTTTTACAAACCTTTCAAAATACGAGCATTTCTAGATACGAGTAGGTACCTAATAAAGAAAGTATCGGTGACGAGGATAACGAGAAAAACAATTTATCATAAAGACATGATACTGTTTTCATGTTACTCTATTTTTAATACTTATATTATCTTGGTTAATCTTCTATTTAGATCTTCAACCCTGTGTTTTTTTACCACTAACGTTTTTCTTAAAGTTTACGCGACTTGCCTTTTTGTAGTACATGAAATGAAATAATTTCTGTTTTCAAACATGAAAATACTAAAAGTTTATGCATTCATATTTTTCCCTGAGAAAAGGGAAATTATACTTAATGGTAACCCTTATTTTACCCTCACGCCCCTTTGACGTCATCATCCAAGCGCCAAAAAAGCCTTGTTGGACTGTAACTCTCAACCACAGATATCAACAGTAATTCTACTCGGTGGCATCTTTGAAATAAATGTCTACAATACAGCGCCGCGGTCCCTTCACATGTGATAGGGCTGCCCGCCTTCAGCGTTTAAATTACAATTGCCTACTTTGTGTTGACTTCCATTTAGTTTTGTGACTGAAAATATACTTTCTCTTTATAAACAAATAAAAAACTTTGTAAATTGAATAGGAAGTGTTCAACAAAAATACGTTTTGTGTCAAAAAACCATGTTTAAGTTTGAATAACAAATCGGTCTTATAAATTAGAGATCGAAAAATACTTGCGCCTCGACTGAAACGCACGAAAAGATGTATTATTTAATTATAAAGTATAAACAATCCGCATATTAACGTAAAGCTCAATCAACAATTGTTTCAGTATGCAGACACTCGCGACCGAGCGCATGCCGAGATCGAGCCGCATAGGTATAGCTCACGTTTCGTCCGTTTGTATGAAGTTGAATTATTGTAGATATCTGTAGGTACCTACTGTGACTCAACTGTCTAAATATTAAGTTGCATGAAATGCAGCGTAGTGTCAGACGGATGGACAGCGGAGCGTTAGTAATCAGAAATAGAGCCCCATTTTACCCTTTTGCTACGGAACCCTATCATCAAATCACCGCCGCAATCACCACTCAAAATTGCAGGCGACCTACACTTACCTAAGTAACTCTACCGACGACGTCGTCGGATAGTATACAAAATTGACTCGGATGTGTGAGTTCCAAAAACCTTCTATCAGGGGTTGCTAAATATTTTTAGTGACAGAGCCCTCGCGTAAATTGTAGTGATTAATCTAGGAAGGTACAGTCACATATCCTCTTCCCCCCGGACCTCGAAGCGAGATAGTCGTTTACTAGAATTTATAAAAAAGTGTTTCAAATATATTTAAAAAGCTATTTTCAAAATTTAAATAAAAAGTAAAAATAGGTCCTCATAAACATTAAGGAGTTATTCTGTAAAGTGTAAAGTGAGTGCGAAGTAAACCAAATTGTGTGTGGAGCTCAAGATACGTTGGACGGAAAACGAATTTGTTCGAAATCCTCGATAGCGACCAGTGTACGTTGACCTCTCAAGCGATAGGTGAACGCGAGACCTTCTAGTAGCTACTACATTCCTGGTACTTTCGTTGACTATAAGATGCCGCTCAGACGCACTCCACCGATGACACCTACCACAGAACATGACGTCAGCCGTCCCACCCCTCCTTCCACGCATTTTGAAGCTTCGGCGCCAAATTTAAACAGCCCATCTTTTCATGAACCCGATGCAAACGTTACATTTAGGATGAAGAACTTGAGTAACTCAGACATGAAAAAGATTATGCGAGAAATGATGACTTCATTTCAAGATGACATGCAGCAGAGGCTCCATTCACTGCAGGAAAGTATTGCCAGGATCGAAAACCAAAACAGTGAACTCCAAAAGAGTGTTTGTTTTTTGTCGGACACACATGACCGCTTTATAAAGAAAATAGAGCTCCTCGAAACGGAGCGTAAAGAAGACCGTAAGTTAATAAGCCACCTACAGGAAAAGATAGAGAACATAGAACGAAAGAGCTCCTTGTCATTTTTAGAAATAAGAAACGTTCCTTGCAAGAATTCCGAAACAAAAGATGACCTGTGTGAATACATAAAAAACCTAAGTCAGAAAGTTAACGCCCCAATAAGTAAAGCAGAAATAAAAGACATCTACCGAGTGAAGACACAGAAAGATGCTCAAAAACCCATTATTGTGGACTTTTGCTCTATCCTAAAAAAGGAAGATCTGTTGACAGCGGTAAAAACGTATAATAAAACTCGCACTTTGAACGATAAGTTGAATACTGACTGTTTAAAATTTTCTGCCCCTAAAAAACCCATTTATGTATCGGAGTACTTACCTTATAAGCAAAGAAAGCTCTTCTTCATGGCTAGACAGTCGGCTAAAGAAAAGAATTACTCCTTCTGCTGGACATCTAACTGTAATATTTATTTGAGGAAAACTGAAGGTGCGCCGTTCGTAAGAATTAACTGTGAAGACGATTTATGTAAGTTAAAAGACTGACTAGTTACGGATAGTTCTATTTTCTTTGAAAATATTTTTATTTCTAAGTTTGATTATATTAAAATTTATTATTTAACTGTATTTAACGAAGGCCGAAGGATATACAACACATATAATACTTTACATCGCTCAAATCTACACTACACACACAATTACTTACACACATTTTTGTCAACAAACTTACTTTTATTTCTATTACTAGTCACTTTGGAGTTACAAGTATATTATAATTATCATGTTAGAAGACAATCAGTTAGACAATTACTTTTAAAACATAAAATTCACTGACCTAGACACTATAAATGATATCGACGCTGTAACGATATCAAAGGCATCTGAATCTAACGTCGAAAGCTGCCATAGGCTATTAATTTCGCCTTCAAGTTTAAAAGTTATTACGCAAAATATCAGGAGCCTAGGTCATTGTTCTCGGTTCGATGATTTTGTAGCGTTACTATGTAGATTAAACGTTGATTGTGATATATTAATTTTGACAGAGTGCTGGCTGTCGAGCTGCCCACTCATTCCATCCCTTAATGGATACTATTCTGTCACTAATGAGAATAATTATTATCAAAACGATGGTGTAGTTATCTATATAAAAAATAATCTGAAATTTATCTCTGAAGACCACTCTTACAATGGTTGTAATTGTCTGGTACTAAAGTCTGACAATTTGGTAATAATTTCAATTTATAGGCCTCACGCTTTCGATAAAAAATCACTTACAAAGCAAGAAAGCATTGACCTTTTCTTAGAATTTTTAAACAACATCCTAGTACTTTACTCTACCTGTAAAAATATTGTTCTGATGGGTGACGTAAATATCAACATCTTACAAAGCTGTGAAAACTCCGACCCTAATTGCAATAAATATTTGAATCTTCTGGCTTACCACGGGCTTCTATCTTGTCATTATTATGCAACTCGCGATGAAAGTAACAGCTGCTTAGACCACGTTTTCTTGAAATCTCCTTATCATTCATCCACGATAGTGATACAAACTGATATCACGGATCATAAACCTGTATTGTTCGAATGGGTTAATAATAATCTGACCAGCACTACTCCTAAAGTAAAGTACAAAATTGATTATGTAGGAATAAAAAAACACCTTGAATCTTATGACTTTAAGTCTATACTGACAAGTCGGGATCCAAACTTCGCAATTGACTCTTTGATTTCCTTACTCCAACAAGTTACTACATTGAATTCTACAGCAGTAAAAGCTAACTCCAGAAAAATAATTAAAAAACCTTGGATGAGTGAGGGACTTCTTAGGTGTCAAAAAAACAAAGATAATTTGTATGCTAAATGTAGACAGGATCCTACAAATATTGTACTAAAAAATACATACATACGCTATAAAAAATTTTATTTCAACCGCGTCAAACAATTAAAACGGCAGTATGACAGGGAACAAATAGAAAAAGCTGGCAATAACTCTAAATTGCTTTGGAGGGCTATTAAATCTATAACGTTTAATAAACAAGCAGTCAATTCAGCACAACAACTACTTAAAGATGGTTTGGAGCAGAAATCTGTAGATGACGCTAATCACTATTTCGCAAATATAGGTAGCTGTTTAGCAGAAAACATTTCTCAGTCTAATTTAGGTTCAGCAAATCACTATAGTTTGGAAACGAATAGTGCAAAATCAAATTCCTTCTCTTTGACCCCTACAGATTGCACTGAGGTAAATGAGATAATTTCTGGTTTAAAAAATGATTGCTCTGCTGGTTGGGACAATATTACAACTCAACTACTTAAGCAATTAAAATTTGTTCTTTCCCCGGTTTTGGTGCAAATTTTTAATTTGTGTCTAGAAACGGGTGTGTTTCCTCAAAACCTGAAAAGAGCAATCGTCGTTCCAATTCATAAGGCTGGGAGTCAGGACAGTGTCAATAACTTTAGGCCAATTTCTTTACTACCTATTCTGTCCAAAATTTTAGAGAAAATAATTAATAAAAGACTCGTAGATTATCTAGAAAAATATCATTTCCTTTCTGAAAATCAATTTGGATTCCGCAGAGGCAAATCAACTGATGATGTTGTTCTTAGCTTTACTTCTTATGTTGCGAAATATCTTGACAATCATAAAAAAGTAATAGCCGTTTTTTTGGACTTGGCCAAAGCCTTTGACACTGTCTCCATTCCCATCTTACTAAATAGATTGGAGCAAGTTGGCATAAGGGGATCACCACTTAATCTTTTCACGGATTATTTGTCTAACAGGCAACAATCAGTGAAAATAGGAGCTTATATTAGCAATGAATTACCACTAAACTATGGGGTGCCGCAGGGCAGTATACTTGGTCCCACGTTGTTCCTAGTTTACATAAATGGCCTATGCTCCCTTAACATGAGTGGTGAAATTCTATCATATGCTGACGATACAGTTTTGCTGTTTGCTGAAAACACTTGGTCTGATGTCTTCTCGTCAGCTCAATGTGGATTTAATAATGTAATAACCTGGCTACAACATAATCTTTTAACGTTGAATATCGGTAAAACCAAATACCTATCCTTTTCGATACAAAACTCTAACCAACCCCCCCAAAGCTATACTATAATTGCTCATCTACCTCAATGCACGAACAAAGAGCTGTGCTCCTGTACAGCACTTGAACGTGCATCCACTATTAAATATCTGGGGATAATAGTGGATCAAAATCTAAATTTTCGACAACATATCACGCAACTTAGTTCTAGAATCAGAAAACTAATATATACCTTTAAAATTCTCCGACAAGTAATGGACCCGTACATGCTCAAACGTATATATTTAGCGCTATGTCAGTCCCTCTTAACCTACTGCGTAACGTCCTGGGGTGGTTCTCATAAAACTTTCCTATTGGAACTCGAAAGATCGCAAAGAATTCTCCTCAAAGTGTGCACCTTCAGACCTTACCGATTTCCGACCCTGTTGCTATACGAAAATTGCGAAGTTCTTACAGTACGGCAATTGTTTATTCAGTCCGTTATCTTGCACCAACATAAAAATATACCGTATGATGCAACCGTACTTCGAAAACGTAGGGCTGATATTGTATGTCTTAAAGAAAAATACAAAACTAAGTTCAGCAACAAATTCTATCCTTTCCTCGGCCCGTATCTCTATAATTTACTAAACAAATCCCTAAATCTTTATAGCTTAAATAAATTCGAGTGCAAAAATAGGATTTTACGCTGGCTTTTGTCCCAAGGCTATGATCAAACTGAGTCCTTAATGACTCCAATCTCATAGGAATATAAATAAAACTAACTTCTTGATCTTTAAACTGTTTACATGAACTACGTTTATATTAATGTACTCCAAAGACAAAGACACAACACTCCTACCAACACATACTCTCTCATTCACATACACGAATACTCACACAAGTACACATACACTTATTCAATCCACACATACACATACAAACTTCTTCGCGCCTACTCTCTTATAAACTATTTATATGATATGTTTTCTTTCTTTTAATAAATTGTTTAAAGCTAAAATAAAAACGCTACTATTTAATTGATAATAAAACAATTTCTATGGGTCGAGCAAACTACTCATCCTAAGTTCACAGGGCTTTGCCCTTTATTAGGGAGTAGGGCACTCAGTAAAGTCTGTTTAATCTATATATAAGATAAATAACTAGAATTTAAGTACCTACTTGTTTTTACTGATATCTGTATTTCTGTTATCCGAAATAAACAATTTATTATTATTATTTATTATATTATTACATATAATAAAATGTATACATTTCGCTTACTTGTAATAAGGTTCAAAGTCTAATGAAAATGCATACATATTATAAGACACTAAGGTATAATCGTATGTAAATTTTTGTTCATGAGTATTCTTTCATTGTAAAATAATAAATGCATTTATCGGTAAAGTATAGCTTCAGTATAGATAGTGCATAGGAATTAGTCACGCTTGTATTGTTTTCCTATTTGGGTGTTCGTTTCCAGAAGTAGCTTGGTAAATAACATGCAACGTCAACCGTGTTTTGTTTTTGTCAGACTTTTTTGTAGCCGACAAACAAATGTATTAAAATGTATTACTTACAAATTTGAATTTGTTGAAGTTGATATTGTTGAAGTTTCTAAATAATTTTAGTGGATTCTAAAGTTCATTGTTTTTAAAGGTACCATTATTGATTTTCTTATGTAGTTTTCTTTCATTTGCTTACTATTTAAGTGGAAAGACTTCTTCCGTACCTACAATTTTATTGTCAATAAGTAAAAGAAAAAATTTTCATTCATTATAAAAAGCTAATAATGTCTAAAATAGCATTAAATAGATTTTTACTAAACTAGCTGTAGTAACCAACATTTTCATTTTGTAAGAAAAAGCCGTGATTGCTCCGCTGGTGGTAGAAATAAACAATAATAATCCCCAGACAATGACACCAACGTAAGCATAGCATGTGATATGGGATACCATGTCACAACTAGGGGGGACCTAGAATATAAATACATAAATAGTTTTATAAATTTTACCAAATCACTCTTAGGCTGGTACAAACAAGATGAAAATATGGATTAAAATGTAGGTATGTAGATATTATTAAATGCAAAAAATCTTTTAACACATTTGTCAGATTAAAATATGTTTATTAGTTCCCAAGATTATCCTGAACATAAAGACGGGGGTTCCTTTTTATAAAATGTAGAGATTAAGTAAATTATGTCATTATTTTGCAATTACAGAAAACGGTTTCAGTAAAGGTGTTATTTATGTGTGGGGGAGATATTTTTCAGTTAGAAATTAAATTAATGTAAAAAATTTCATTGCGCATAAGTGACCTAAGGCAAACTCGCAATTTTTTTAAACAGCCAATGAAAATAATATAAAACAGCGAACAATAATATTTCAGTGAAACTTTTATTTAAAAATTATTTGAGAAATGTGCGCGCAATGCAACCAGCTTTTGTGACAATTTCTTATGTAAGTACCTACTAGTATATGGTAGAAAAATATATCGCTGCTAGCAACGCAGAAAACTAAAGCAACATTTTTTGGGCTAACCTACCAGAATATTACAAAAGATAGGTAGGTACTATTTAAGCTGATAAATTATAACTTAAAATATAGGTACATAAAACAAACATGTATAGATTTGTCATACATCTGTAGAGTAAAAATATATTGGTATAATGGAAAAGTTCTGAACACATTCTGAAATATAATATTATCCTCCTGAGGGGCCGTGGGAAATATTATGAATTAAAAATATTTTATATACCTAATAATTACATTATCTATTCGTTTTGAATAAAGAATTTCCTATTATGACTTTTTAATCCAAAATAAATATCATTAGATAGCATTAACTTTAATTTGAATTGGTAAAACTAAATTATAAGAAAATCTGTTTTAGTACAAAAAATTAATATAAAAATAGTTCTTGGAGGTGAATCGCTGATAATTTTTTCAAAATTAATATTTTTCCGTTACGAAAACTACTACTAAATCGAACTTACAATAATAATGCATAGCAAGCTTTTTTTGGGAATCTTAATCTGTTACAAATTTTGGGAAATACCGGAAAGTGAAGAGTTTAAATTTAAAATCTTTACTAAAAATCGAATATGTCGTATTAGATACCTACCACGAGATACCTACATCCGTAGCATGAAAAAGGCACTTTATGGACAAGTGAAAAAATTATTAAATTAAAACATAACAATGAAAAATACTCGCGAGCAACTTCTTGAAAACAATTTTGAAAATGAGCGTGCTGGTAATCTATAGACTACATGTACATTATAACGCACGAGGGAAAATTAAGTGTCTTGACCCCTCGTGTGGCGAAAGGCCTCGCAATGAGATTTTGATTTGATTTTCAATTGAAAATTTAGTCTATCTCATAGAACTTTTTATTCATATTTACGCGAGTAAAGCCACAAGAAATACATTTACTTACTTAGCATTACCTTATATACAGTAAACCAAAAACGAAGTGAAGCTGTACTGTGAATATCGTTTTTGGATCACTAACAAATGCAAACAAATACACTCTTTATTGTACTTAAGAAAAACTAAACGATTGACGCCGTCGGTCGACTGTAGATCGACGTTGATCGATTGGTGTGGTAACACCCTAACATTGCACAGAGGCGAACTTGGGATAACTAGAAGGCATTTTACAGTTTAATGTTACAGTTAATAAAAGAAATGGAATGAAATCAATTTAAAATATATTTTATTTTGTCAGAATGATTTAAATTGATAAATTGATAAATTGAACGATGTGCCTCACTGAGACACATCTTTAATTAACAGGGGCCCTGAAGGACGAGCAGAAGAAGCATTGTAAAGTCTCATTATTACGAAAAACACGACTTTCATACCACTGCAGCTGGTATAGAGGTGTTGGAGGTGCCCAAAGCAGGCTTCAAGTTATACCATCTTCTTATTCAACCACATCCGATGGTAAGGCTTCATTATAAAAAAAGAGAATCCAAACAGTGTCTTACCTTTTTTTCAAAAATACTTCCACATATAGTATTTATTGCATAAAATTAAGTTACATTCATACTTTGTTAAATCGTTTAGAGGAATCAACTTTGATTTTTGAAATCATTGCGAACAGCGATGTTTAGTTACTGCATTTTAGCGACATCTAGGGTACATCTTAGGATAATGACGTGGGACGAGATATCTGAAATTCGTTTCTTTATTATTCAATTATTATCGAAATGAGAAGAAAACGAACCAATAAAGTCTGTATTTTATTTTAATGTGTTTACGCAGATTTCTAAACGCAGCCTTAAGGTATTTATTTGTAGAACCTCTGTCATTATTAAATTTCTGAAAATAATTCTTGATATTTTTAAAAGTATCAACATATAAAGTAAAAGTTCTGTTGAATCAAAATAAAAACTTAACAAACACTTCTCGACTCACCGAGAGAAACTAATTAAAGTGATGATAACTAAATCAAAAATTAGTCAGAAATCGATGATGAAAATAATGTCATCAAATGTGTTTTGTATAAACAAAATACGTCACGAGCATCGCATGAACCGAAAAAATAGTAAAATAAATATCAAATAAACAAAAGTTACGAGTACGTCCCCTGTGGTGCAGATATTATCTGGCTCAGAAGCCATAGTTCGAAGATTCGATTCCCTCACAAAGCTATATTTTAACGTTTAGTATATGTTTTTTACATAAGTCTTGGTGTGTTATGTATCTACCTATATGTATAATTTATTTTATTAGCTATGTGCTTACTTTAGGACTAGATTGGGGTATTGTGTGGTTCAAACCCATATTATGGATTTATTATGGAGAGAAAAGATTTAATTTATTCGTTTGCTCATATTAATAAACTCAAAAATTATTTGTCAAATTTAGAAAAAAGATAACGGTAGAAGCCTCGATTTTAAAAGAGTATCAAAGGTTATATTTTACCACGAGTTCAGAAGCTACGCAGGATAAACTGCGTAAACTCCTAGTAACTTTATAAATACTATTATATAGAGCTGAAGAGTTTTTGTTTGAACGCGCTTATCTCCGAAACTACTTGTCGGATTTAAAAGTGTATTTTTGTATTTGATAGCCCAGCTTTTAAGGAAATTTGCTCGTGTTTCTAAGTAGTAATTTATTACCTTACTCCGTGATTTCTTCGTTACGATGTCCTTACACACGAGATCACACTTAGCCAGCGCTAATCGGTCCACGTCATTCTTCTTATGTGTTTTCTTCCCCTTGTTGTACTTAGATATCACTAACGGTAATAATCCAAATAACACTAACACCACGATTAAATTCCACTTCATTTTCAAACACAAAAGTTCATTGGCACACGGTTATCTGAAACAATTTTTTTTTATTAGAAAAGCGAATTTTGGCAGTTTTAAGAAGAGATGTATCCTATTTGTCCAATATACAAGGTAGATATTAATTTAATCTGACTTGAAAGCAATTATTTCAAAAATAACCCGTTTTTACTACCTTTACGTAGGTATACGTCGATCAATTTATAATATTTATTGCAAAATATTAATTATAACAGATTCGACGTATCCACCTTAAATTGATCGATTAAAAATTTCATGCGCTTCAATACCTGTATTAAGTATATTAATATGATGACTGTTTTATTATTCGCAGTTGTACGTCAAAGGACCGATATTTAGTAAGAAGCCTTATTAAAATGTTGACCCTGACTTGTATTTGTAAGTAATGTTTTTATTCAAGTTTTCTGATTATTACAATAAAAGTAGTAATAAAAAAGCGCTATCTATAGAACAGATTATCGATAGGATCATAGTACCTTTATCTGATTCGTGATCTATTTATAAAAACTCAATAAACAATTGCACGTTTTAGAGCCTCTGTTCCAGATCATTGACCTCAGCTTTTGACAGAAATAAATAATGGCGTTTAAAAACCGATGCGAGCGTTCGTGTAGTTGAGAATACGCGGTAAGACTGACGCGCACGCGCACGCAGCGAATAATGCCTCAACTTCATTAATACACATCGATGATGCTTTCCTGTCTACGTATGACGGAAGGTTGCTTTTACCAAGCCGGTTTCCTAATTAAAAAATACACACGTCTTCCTGTCTTTCTGTGAAGATATTCTTGTTTAGATTGTTGTCATTAAGTCTTCAACTGTCAATCAGCCAACTTTAAATGGATGGGTTTACGTCGGTTCTTGTTGCTGGCGCTAGGAAGCTGACAGATTATTAGATATGTTTTGTTTATTGATGTGAGTATGCCATTTTAAATCTTCTCTGAATTGGTCTAACAAAAACTAAAGTATCAAAAATGTTGCGTCTTCCCAAATATTTTATTGGTTAAATCATTTAAGTAGCTACCTAATAGTTTTGCTTGGTTGTGAAAAAATGCACAAAATTCTGGCTACGTGATTAAATCCATAACATTAGGGTGACAATATCATAAGAATATCAATAAAAGGATTATAGAACAATTGATTTTAGACTTCCTGTTTTTATTCTGTGATATTAAAACTTTCTAATGATGCTTATGGGAAGCATAAAATTATAAAAATATTAAAGAAGATTTAGAAACTTACATTTGATGGACTCCCAGTAGATATTAATAAATCCGGATTAAATAGCACAATGTTAAATCGATCAAATCTGAAGGCATACTAAATCTAGAGCATACTAATTTGCTGATCTGTAGATTTGGTATTTTGTTATTGTTTTTTGTTTATTAAAAACAAAACTGTGTAATAAAAATAAAAGTTGTAATCATAAACAACATCCAAACCATTTCGATTACTCAGCTGCTTTGCAATGTTCATGTTTTTGTAGAATCCTCGGAATATTCTTTAGGATTTCTGTTATTAAAGCCGAACAACGAGTAGTACCTACCCTTATCATGGTCAGTGACATCCAGGCTCATACACATAGTTGATCATAGAAGGATGGAGGATAACTGAAACGTTGCCAACTCAAAGTTTAACATGGAATGGTCTAATCTTGTAAGTTCACTGAAATTCATAACAATTTTATTATAAATATCGTCAGCAAATCGTTGAACTAAGCTTTTGGAATTTTGAATGAGCATATCATGATATTAATTTTTTTGGAATGAGAGCACCTTACTAATATTATAAATGTTTGGATGTATGGATGTTTGTTTCTCAATCGAGGCAGAATGGCTGAACCGATTTAGATGAAATATGGCATAGTAATAGTGTACAGTCTGGAATAGCACAACGGCTACTTTTTATTGTATTGCGACGACCTCTTTGGCGAAGGGGTAAACCTATCTGCCTCAGACGCCAGTGGTTGCGGGTTCGATTCCCGCCCGGAACAAGAAAAAAAAATTCTTCCGGGTCTGGGTATTTATCTATATATGTATTTATATTCTAGGTTCCCCCCTAGTTCGCTACATGGTATCTCATAACACAAGCTTCGCTTACTTTGAGGCCATGTAGTTGGTGTGATTGTCTAGGGATTTTTTTTTTTTTATTATTTTTATCTCGATATTCGGGTAAAATCGCGAGAAAAACCTAGTAATAAATGTTTTTTTTGTAAAACGTCAATTAGCTTTCCAAACGGAGTAAGTATCAGAGTCCATTTGTGTATGCCAAATTGAAGTTTTATTGTTACAATGGGTAAAAGGAAGAGTTCTTAACAGTACGAATTGCACGAAAAGACTGATTCATATTCGCACGTTGCAATTAATAGAATCAGCGAATAGGTACTGTAACCTATATGATTTATAAAGATTTTGACAGCGAAAAAGCATAGGAATTTGCGTTTTAAGGAAAGGAATACATTGAATAATTCCTCTGAAGAATAAAAAAAAATTAGTTAGGTACATTTGATTATGTTACGACGTTTTTTTCTGAAAGTGAGTAATGCAATTTTTTTTCCTCTTTAGATAGGTAGCCAGAGATGTTGGTGATGCATTTTAAATAAAATGCACAATCAATTTATAAGCATTTTCTTCGAGACAAATACTGCTTTTGTAAACGTATCTCAAAAAAATACTTTTTATTTTATATAACCGCTGCTTTTCTGAATCACTTTTTTTCCGCCACAGAAGACAACCCTCGGAGCACCCGTAGGTCTATTGAACGTACATACGGGTACTCAAAGAGGGGAAGAATACATCAGAAGTACGAAAGGGCACTTGCTGGGGGGAAGGGCCCCGGCCAGTGTCCAGATGATCTCAGATAGTGTGAGACTTCTACTCACCTAACTCCGCTTAATGATCGTTCGTTATTCTACCTACTATGGACCGAAGAAATGAGCGACAGCCAGTCGGCGAAAAAAAAGCTGCGCTTAAGAAAACAGGAGGCACTACGCGCTGAATCGACTTCATTTACAAGGTAGGAGCTGGCAGTTAGGAGGTTATTCAGATCTAAAGAGAGCTGGTTGGGAAGATCAGACGAAGCACCCTTTGGCCTGCGAAAAGAGTGCTTGAACGATTTGGGATTGAGTTTGTATGAAACAGTGTCTCAGACCAACCCATTCGGATAATTTTCGCAGCGTTGGTAGTGGGATGAGGACAGGGTCTTCAGGTATTGTTGGAAAGTGGGGAGTTTAAGGTCCCTATGTAAGTCGGCGTTACGAACGTAAAATGAAGCGTTAGTGACTCTGCGACAGAGGTTTTAGTTTTTTTAGCTTTGGACTAGAAGTTTTAGCTTTGGACTAGTTGGAGTTTGGCTATCAACCGAGGCTTGGCGTGGGCGAATACGGGCGCGGCGTATGTCATAACTGGTCTGATAGAAACCTTGTATAAAGTGCATTTATTGCGCAGTGACATTTTACTTTAGCGACTTATCATGCTGAGATAAAATTTAGCCAGTTTGGTTACCCTGTTGATATGGGGTTCAAACGAGAGCGTCTTTTCGAGAGTGACGACGAGATATTTGACCGTTTTTTGACACGGTATGGGAATTCCACGCATGCGGACACATGGGTCGAGATCGTCATCATGTCTATGTTTGTGTGAAGCAAATCGTCGAGCTCTTGTCGTGATTTACTTCATTGCGCCACTTCGAGAACCAGGCGCTGAGGTTATTGACAGTCGTTTGCAACTTCGCTGCTATTGACGAAACCATGAGGCCACAGCAATAGAGCGCAGTGTCATCGGTGAATAACGCTAGTTGGACACCCTTGGGTGGATTGGGGATGTCGTTTGTACACACCGAGTATAGTAACGGGGGAGGACGGAGCCTTGCTGGACTCCGGCCTTTATAGGAGAGCGTGCCTTCAAACCTAAACCAGTAGGTGCGATTCCTTAAATAAGAAGCGATTATATGGACTAACCTATCCGGGAGACGAATATCGTATAATTTATGGACGAGACCTGCGTGCCCGACCTTATCGAAGGCCTTGGCAACGTCGAAGAAGACGGCGGCTGTTTTGAGTCACTTAGGGTAAAATCTGGAGAGGATGTGTTTGACAAAACGTTGGATCTGCTGAGGGCAGGAATGGGCCGAATTGCTCGGGAATTATAAAGCGATTACCGTCTATAGGAAACAAGTGATCTTTCAATCGTGTAAGAATGATGCGATCGAACTTTTTACCCAGGGCCTTGAGGAGGCTGATGGGTCTATGATTGGCTGGGATATGATAGGGTTTCCCAGGTTTGGGGATGCCTATAAAGATTGCTTCTTTCCAAGCTTTCGGAAAGTTTCTAAGTTCAAGGCAAGCGTTATAGAGGATTGCCAGGATGGCAAGAATCTGATGGGCAGGTGTTTAAGCCCCTGGTTGGAGATACCATCCACCCCCGGTGCTTCTTTTTTATTGTTGATTCATAATAACTTTAAAACCATCTATCCAACATTGAAAAGACAATCGGAATCAGACCTCTGTTTTTTTTTTACATTCGATGTGTGAAGGACTAAATCTGGCTATTTAGAAATAATAATCAACGAATGCAGAGCATTAAAAAACCGACTTCACGTTAAAACTTTGGCTGAAGTATAAGGTCGTCAAAGCAAACGATCTACGAATGAATTCATATTTAAAAAAAAACATGAAGCACTCAATAGATGTCGATGAATTATGTGAGACCAACTGTGAAGTATCTTCTATTATATGAAAAAAGAATCATCAAAATCGGTTCACCCAGTCAAAAGTTATGAGGTAACAAACATAAAAAAACATACGTTACGAATTGAGAAACTCCTTTTTTGAAGTAGGTTGAAAATTTAAATTTAAATATTTCAAAATTGGTTCACTTTTAGATCATACAATGTTTGAGTGAAATGATTGAAAATGAGTTTCCCTACGTTGCGTTGCTTCAAAAGATATTTCTTTAAAATATTTCTGACAATCACACAAGTCACAACAGCCCAACTTAAGTTTATTAAAGAACTTGTGTAATAGATACTAGATAACGGATAATAAACTTAAGAAACACACATGAAAATATGTATAAAAATAAATATTTTTTCATTAGAAAATAAACTTTAATAAACATCCATGAATTGACGGCTAAATGAATCACACAAATATTCACGACTCGAAGCCGGGACCTCTGGCATAGAAGGCAATGCATGTTACCAATACACCGCCCGTCGATATTGAATATTTTTTGTAAACCACGCATGTACTGGTAACTAAAGATTATTTATTACCATTACAAGAGTGCCTGGGTAACAAAATGCCTCCTGAAATAGAGGATGCTTAGGTTCATGTAAAAACTTCTAAACAGTGTAGATGAGAACGTTGATGTAGAAGGCCTCCAGTGCTTATAGTATAAAGATAGTGATTTGTTTTTTTTTTCTATCTTTAAATCGAAATTCAAATAGTTTCGTCTTTAATTCTTAATTTATTTTTTATTTCTATGGCTGTTTAAGCTCCTAAAGTATAATTCGTAGAGTAAAAATAATAACAAAATCAATAGGTAGTCAATTTGGGGTAAAAACTTTTGTTACAAACAAAATTTATACTTTTTCTAAAATTCGCGAGATATTATCAAAAACCTTTATATTATTTCGAGATATTTCGCTTGGTGGTAGGATCCCTTCTGGGTCCGCCTGGCTAGCGACCACCCTTTATATAAAGTCTGCCGCCAAATGTTACCGCTCCGGCGGTAATGTGTTTCGGCAATATTGTATAAAGAGCCAGTTCCTTCCTAAGCCCGTGTGCTTTCATCTTCGACCTCATCGTCACTTACCATCAGGTGCGATTGAGGTCAAACGCGGGTTTAGTCACTAATAAAAAAATACTGAAGATAGGAAATGAGAAATACCTTCAACGCAAATTTCAACATGTTGTAGCTCCTAAAGTATTGGTCGTAGAGTAAAAACTAATATATAACCTAATCAATAAGAAATTTTATGTAAAAACTTGTGTCAGAAGCAACAATTACATTATTTGTAGAGATTTTCGAGATATGAACAAATATCTTAAACTGGGGACCTTCATCCCCTCCTACATTCCCCCCATCCCCCCTCCTACATTCCACTTCATCCCCCCATACCCTCGAGGACTTTTAGTATGTTAATCTAGAGAGCACATGGTCTACGTGTGCCATATTCAAAACTACACGAATTTCCCCTGTTCGCCCTTTTTCGGTTTAATTTGACTGGGCCATTATCACTTTTAAAATATTGTTACTTTAAGGTAAAATAAGTAGGATATCATGTCCACCGAATAGAATAGTCCTGATTATGAGCATTTGCTTTGAAGAAACACTTACTTCTTGTATTTTTGTAAAAAATGTACTGACGACCGGCTGGTGTAGTGGTAACATACATTGCCTTCTATACCAGAGGTCCTGGGTTCGAATCCCGGCGGCGGCGGATATCGGTGTGATGAACACAGATATTAGCCGTCAAGTCATGGATGTTTATATGTTTATTTAAGTTTATTCCAATAAAAAATATGTATTTATTCAATACGTATGTTTATATATTTCTTAAGTATATCAATTATCTAGTATCCATAACACAAGTTCTTTAAGAAACTTAATTTGGGCTAGATAATGCTGTGTGAGTGTCAGAATTATTTATTTATTATTATTATTTATTTTGTAGAAAATAATAATTATTACTTCAGACTTCAAACGTTCATGGTTTAGGTATTAAAAAAATAAAGTTTAGAAGTATTTTGTATATTTTAAACTGTGTGTGCATAAATGATTAAATAAAATAAAAAAATAAGATATCATCATTTGTAGATAGGCGTGATTTGATTTGAATCAAGAATTTTAAAAAAATTGCCTTTCACATAAAGGGATATCTCAAAAACTAAACTACGTGTCACGTACATGACCTATCCGCATTCATTTGTAGGATACCCTTTATATGTACATTAGCAAGCAAACTGCCTTATGAATCATAGCAGCTCTACAGCATCATTTAAAAAGGAAGCCTAATGTCTAATAATATGTTTAACTTTTTTTAATTTAAAATATTCAATTATTTTTAAACAGGTACCTAACTGAAAAAAAGTGCTAAATAAAAATCACCCGATAAAAATTACTCGAACTTGGGACCTCTCGTTTGCCGGACGAGTACTCTTCCACTGAGCTACCGGGGCCTGGCGGTACGCCTTAAAATTCAGCACTTTTTTTAATGATACAGCTTTGCAGCTAAGACCATCCGAGACCAATTTATTTTCAGAAATCGTGAATCCCAGTTAAAGTGAAGCATTGCAATGTTGAATAATATTTTTAAGTTTTTTGCATTTAAAATGCTCAATTATTCTTAAATAGGTAACTGAAAAAAAAAATAGCACTTTTATTTCAGTTATCTACCTATGTAAGCTTCATGTCAGTTCAACTTTACAATCTCCTAAATCAAACACTTTTTAACTTGATTTATCGTGTACAATTACACTTTAACTCGAGGCTTTGGTGTCTTCGCAGACCCCGCAGTCGCGCACGAGTCTTAAAAAGTGTTTTATTTAAGACTAGCTGTTGCGCGCGGTTTTACCCGCGCAATTTCGATTCCCGCGGGATTTTCGGGATAAAAAGTAGCCTATACGGATTCGGAAGAATCCCTCTAAGTAATGGTAAAAGAAATTTTGAAATCGGTCCAGTAGTTTTTGAGCCTATTCAATACAAACATACAAAAATACAAAGGTTTCCTCTTTATAATATTAGTATAGACTGCCTATTCCGCGCGGTTTTTCCCGCGCAATTTGAATCCCGTGCAATTTCAAACTGTACTGTTGGGCCGTTCTGCCGTAATAGAGGAACATCCATCTATACATCCAATTTTTCCCATTCATAATATTGGTAGGATTTTGGAACTACCTTTAAATTTCCAACGGCAAACATTTGTCACCTACCTATTCGATAGCTCAAGGCTAGTATTATATTTTTTTTAAGCTGACGCATTGCTTGGAATGCGACGCATTCTATCCCGGTAGGATAGCCAGCTGTTGAAAACAAAATAATAACAATCCCTATAATGCAATAATAACAATTCAAAATAATAAAAACAAGAGGGTGCGCCCGCAAATCCTTCCTTTATTCAAGGACATAAAGAACATGTTTATTTTTCATAATAACTAGAAATATTCAAGGTATGATATGCTGTTCTTGTTTGATCGACCTGCTTTACATTCCTTTCTAACATATCCAGTCTACTACCTACTGTAGTATCATGTGAGCTGGAACGAAATCGCCTTTATACCTATAGGCTGACTGGTGACAAATTTTAGATATTGAAGGAGCACTCTGTACTCGATTCTGATCATAATTATGTAAAAAGTAGATACTTAATTTTTCACTAGAATTCCCTTTAAATAAATACTACTATGTCACTATTTATTTAACATACAAATGAGTCAATCGAGGCGGATCGCTGCGAACGCTAGCGTTACCAGTAACCATGGGTTGCGTATTCAATTCTTTAACTTTTGGTGAAGTTTACTCAGTAAATAATAAATTTTATTTTTTATTATGTTTATTCTCTTCGTGTATGATCTCAAACTATCACGTTCTTGAATTTCAAAAGTGACCCACCAGTCCTCCCTTTATAGAAAGAGTAAACAATACCAGTATAAAATAAATAATACAAAGTTTGCATGTTATTTAGTACTTATAGCTATCAAAGGTTTGCTTTTCTCGGGTAATAATATTGATTCAAGCATATCATCTTATACTAATATATAAAGCTGAAGAGCTTGTTTGCGTGCTAATCTCAAAAACTGCAAGTGGGATTTGAAAAATTCTTTTTGCTTTTGATAGCCCAGCTCTTGAGGAAGGTTATAGGTTATATTTTATCCCGAAATTCCCACGGGATCAAAAGTTACGCGGGTAAAACCGCGCGCGGTGGCTAGTAATGATATCAGTGACACCCAAATAATTACAATAGAATTCAAAAGCAAGTTATTTCATTCCACTAACCTGCTCAATGTATTAACGGCTTCCTGTTAGGATACATATAAGTGTTTTTATATACAAAATAAATAAACAAAAATGTATTAATCTACGCTAAATAAATTCATCATCCTAAGAACATTATTAAAACCACAAAATATCATGAATTTTAAGTACATTGTGTGCTTTGATAAACACAAAAAAGTCCGTCAAAAGATTTCCTCTCGATTACATTGGAAAAAGTTGAGAAGAAGACAATTAGCTAACAGACGTACAACATTAACAGGGTTTAATTAAGCTCTTGGACGGCATCCGTCGCAAGCGCAGGCAATCAGCCGGTCATTGCATCCTCAGCCTCTTTTATATGTGAGAGAATGCGGGTTTAGTACTTTTTAGGATTCTGCAGAGAAAGGAAGAACACGGAACAATTAATTTATTAGACTTTCGACTCCATTAAAATAATTTTAATTATGTTTTACTATTACTAATAGATAAAGTTCATTACTACTTATATCAGTTCACTATTACTAATAGAAAAATTAAAGTTCTTCTGATAATTAAACTTTCTAATTACTAAAACTTAAGTTTACACAAACTTTAATAGCAAGTACAATATAGAAAGAGTAAACAATATCATTATACAAGAAATAATACTAAGGTTATTTATAATTTAGAACAGTAATTTAGTATAGTATGTAATTTAGTATATCGAAAGGTTAGCTTTTCTCGGCTAATAATATTGCTTCAAGCACATCATAACTGAAATGTTCTCCGTGCTCAAACATATTAATCGGAATACCCATGAAGTATTCTCTATCATATGAAACAAGAACATTTAAAATCGATTCATAATTGTCCAAAAAAACACATAAAAACACAAAAAAAAACATAAGCCCGAATTGAAAACCTTCTCCTTTTGGAAGTCGGTTGATAATAGTAGTGGAATTCAAGAGTAAGTTAACTCATTCATCTACTTCAAATGTAGGAAGTGAATAATGGCTAGGCTAGATAGATTATTGAGAATATAGTTTCCGTATCCATTTACTAAATATTATTTGTTTTGATTCAATAGAGAACAGAGCATACATATAATAATTATAATGATACGGAACTCGTTATGTTTTTAAGACTTGTATTGTCCATTAATTAGGAGCTCGCCGGTGTTGTTCGTCCGATCGACTACTTTTTCATTTTCGATGAACAGACCTTGATTTGCTAAAACTACGAGCTTAAAATAAGAAGTTTCCAACTCAAAAGCTATAGTCCTCGAGCAGATTACGTCCCATCTTCATTTTATGTGATTAAAGAAAATTACAAGCCCCTTATTACCATTTTATTACTTCGATAATATGTCTGTTACTGTTACGTGCGGTGAAGAAGATATTCTAAATCATATCATAAATGACATTAAGCTTATCTACCTAAGATTATTTCTAACAGCTCTAATCAAAATGCCTGTATTATGCATGTGATTACAGCTCTGTAATATAAACCGTAACAATCATTGAGCCAAACCATGCACTAACATATTATTGGTAGGTAGGTACGGTCAGCATCAAAAGTTGATTAACAGATTGATATTTTCTAAGTTGCTATTCACCATATTATGCCTAAATAACGACTAAAATTGACTTATTTCTATGTATATTTGTAATAATAAAACATATAAGCTAGTCGATATTAGTCGTTATTTAGGCACGAAATGGTGAGTAGCGACTTTTAAAATTTTAATGTGTTAATCTACTTTTGATGCTGACTGTACTTAGGAACTCTCAGAGAAATGTTTCTTGAAGTACGGATGAATACTGCAATGTCGTTTGAATGACGAAAATATTCGATGAGAATGACGAAATTGCAATCGATTTCATATTGAGTAGATCTGCTAAAAAGAACTGGCTATTCATATTGCATTGCCGAAACACATCACCACCGGAGTAATTCGTGTGCACATTCGTGTGCACAGTTTATATGAAGAGTGATCGTTCGCCAGGTGAAACCTGAAGAGGTATTCTGACTACCAATCGAGGTAAGGTTGAGGTAAGTTTGTTAGCAACGAACAACAGTATCGCAAATTCTCATTTGTAAGATTGGTGGTCAGAGTAGTCTAGCCAACACGATGCACCTGGAAGACTCATTCCCATTGGTCCCATGGTTCCAGAGGAGATTTTTTATAAATATTGGGTACTTACTATCACCATACCTACCTTGATAATTAAATTTGTTTTATTCTTAGAATCAATGAACGACATTATTAATTTTAACCTATTTTGGTCAATAGGAAAAGTAGGTAAGTACCTAAAGTAGTTTCGATTGTTTGTCAACACACATAAAATTTTAAAAACTTAGGAAAGCTGCAGTTTATCCTGATACTTATGTAGCTGTTCATACCTTTCAGTAAAGTACCAACGTTCAGTTTGCGTCACACAGAAGTGTGTCATTTGGTCGTGTTTTGTGTAAACTCGCGTGAAGCGTTAGCGATCCGGACGTGAGCTGTGCATGTCGCGTGACTCATGACACATTCTTTTATGTACGGGACAGCCAGAATTAATTTATTGGCACTTTTTAATGAATATATGTGTGACAATTTTTAAAACAGTCTGGACAATATTACTTTTAATTTTCATTACGTTTCGGTTCCCAACCTTGAAGATCTTGAAAGACTTAGGTTTAAATGTTTCTAATCTAAGCTTTTGCCGTATTTTTGTATAGAGTTGACTAAAAATAGTCCTACCGGCCTAGTTGCTTGCCTAAGCGATGATGATAAGGGAGGAATAATCATAGCAACCCTGGTTGTACGGAAGAAAACGTTTGCTAGCGATAAGACTGCCAATTGTGAGACAAGCATAATAATAATAATCTTTTAAGTGTTTACTTTGTAATGGTATGGAATAAAGTGTAGGTAAGTAAATAAACCCTGCAATTTTGGTTTGTAGGTCCATGTTGGACAAAGTGTGTCTTGCTTGTGTAGCACACATACTTATAGAATTTTTTTTTTTCATTTCACTTTCATTCATTATACCTCCGATTATAGTCCAGGCATCTTCTTTTAAATGTTGTTTGTAATAATCTTTGTCCTTAGGGTTCCATAGTACACTATGTTCCCTGTCTATCAGCGAAAGACATTTATCCTCTGACCATTCACTCATGACGGATACTCGAATTAGCTGGTTCGCGCCAAAAACCAACAATCAGCTGCTCGCTGCGAGCCGCTTGTGCGCTAGCGTTAGTTGCAGGACTTGCAGGCTCGCGAACCACGTACACGCTATGGTTTTGGTAACAGTAACAGTTACAGTTACGTGCAACGTTGCAAGTTCAGAAATGTGTACGTTATAAACGTCAATTCAAAGCAAACCGCACGCGTACCGCTCGCAGCAGGTTCGCGAACCACGTACACACTATGTTTTTTGGTTACAGTGCATGCAACGGTTACGGTTACAGCTCGCTATTGAGTACCCGCCTTTAGTGTCATGTCTGCTTCAGATCATAGTTAGGTTCAAAATTGGAATCAGTTACTAATAAAAAACGAAACGCAATAATGCAAAAGTTGAAGATAGGTATAGTCTCACCTTAGACCTTACGACCAAAAAATACAGTTACAAAGGTTGGCATCGTACTTCGCAAATTTGCTAAACACGTAATAAAATTTACAGGAAAACACTAATTGAATACAGTTTTACTCATTCTTAGAAAGTGAAAGTATAACGAGCTATTGTTCGTGCTAGTGCGCTCTGACTCTGTGATTCACTTCATTAGACTTTAAAAACTTACTTAAAGTTTTTCATGATGTATTTTTCGATGTTATAAGTCGGTTTCTAATTCTTAAAGTGTTAAGAAATTGATTATAGCTTCAGAAATCTCTGGGATTCATAGAGATGCCATGATTATGTAGACAGGAAGTTCAATCCCTGTTTTTTGTCATCCCTGCAAATCCATAAACTGATATAATCAATTTAAATATTATCTTTATCTGAAGCAACATCTATAATAAATGATAGATAATGATCTAAGATCTACCTTGTGCCCTTTCACATAGGTTTCAGATAGTAATAAGGTTTGCAGGTTGTAAGGGTTGGCTTAGCCCTACGGCCTCTTGACAAGCATGTCGAAAAAGACATGTAATCTGTGTCAGCATGCTTGGTAGCAGGATCCCGTCAGGGTCCGACTGGTTAACAATTATCCTTCATATGAAATCTGCCGCTTAATATTACCACTTCGAAAGTGATATGTAATATTGTCTTAAGTTTTCGCGATTCATACTATTAAATAAAACACTTTTTAACTGGATTTATTGCGTTTAATTTATATTTAACGCTTTAACTCGACGTTTCGGTGTCTTTGCAGACCCCGTGGTCACGAGCGACTGAAGTGTTAGGCGTCTTGAGAGTGGAAAAGGTTATACATCATCACAGAAACAGATGGAGGTCAAGACGCCTGACAACTCAGTCGCTCGTGACCACGGGTCTGCAAAGACACCGAAACGTCGAGTTAAAATGTATAAATTAAACGCGATAAATCCGGTTAAAAAGTGTTTTATTTAAGGTGATATGTTCCGGTTTTATTTTATGAGGAGTTTTTAGCTAGGCCCGTGTGTTTTCACCTTAACCTCTTCTTCATTTACAATCAGGTATTATTGAGGTCAAACGTGGGCTTAGTCTAAAATAACGACCACTTTGGCGATGGGGTAACACTGTCTGCCTCAGACGCCAGAGGTCGCGGGTTCGATTTCCGCATGGAACAAGGAAAAAAAATATTCCAGGTCTGGGCGTTTATGTATTAAATAATACATACATACAGAATATATAGGTTCCGCCCTAGTTCACTACATCCCATATCACAAGCTCTGCTTAGTTTGGGGCGATCTGGTGAGATTATCTGGGGATTTGATTTATTATTATTATTTAAAAAAAACTTCCATGCTGGACTAGGAGCGCAAGAAAAACATAGAATGCACCAGCTGCTTCTCTTCCCGGGCATACAGTAAAAGTCAGTTAAGGTACAGAGGTTTTATTGATGTTTTTGTGGGCGATAGGCTGAGCCCCTGTCACTGCAATAGTCACTATATCCATCATTATAATACCTCCAAAGTCAAAGTGACATCAGATGGTCTTATAACCTTTGGTGTTCTGCCTACCCCATAAAGGATACAGGCGTGAAGCTATGTAGGTATGAATGTAAAAACTCCTTTAAAATTGAGCTCGCAGCAACCTTAACAAACGGCGCGCTTTGAAATAAAACCTCATTACAATATTTCCTCCACAATTGCCCTGGACGTCTTCAAGTACAGTAGCGGTAACATGAGTAGCCGTCATGGTTCGAAGGGCGTAAACTGGTCCAACTGCATATTGCAATCGTTGCGTGTTAGACGCTGTAAATCTTGTTATGTCATGAATGAAAGATTGTTAGCTACGGAACGCGAGGTTTTCTTGTATTTCCTTTGTTTTCACAATGCCTTGTGCCGAATTTCCTTATGGCGTGATAAAAAGATACAAGTTTCGATAGGAATGAGTTTAGGTACAGGCATTTTTATCAGATGTTTAGTTTTTAATGTATTTGACACTTTAATTATAATAAACAAATGTTACTTTCGAAAAGTTTTATTTCTTGTTGTCCTACTTTGTTATCAAGTTAACCAACAATTAATTACCCGCCAAAATGGCTATATGGGCCAGTGGTAATGAACACAGACTGTGCATGAGATATAATTGAACCAGTAAATAGTTGTGTTCGTAGAATAGCTCTACCTTACTTAGATTAGCTTATTGTAAGTTGTGTCATATAAACCAATTGTTCTGCTAAATGCATTTAGATGATTATGATATTTGTGATGATTATAATGTTGTATTTTGGTAATAATTTATGAAAAGCAAGTTTCACTTTGAATCTTAGCTTTTATTATTCGACTACATCCTCAATTACTGTCAGGAAGATTTATAGTTAAAATGTGGGCTACGTAACAAATAAAATAATATAACACTGACTAAAAAATCTTACGCATGCAGCGAGATATTAGATAACATTTATGACGGTGTGTTACTAATTATATCTTTTATAACTAATTATCGGCTTCCGATCCACCTCAATCGGAACTTGAGTCTACCACCTCATAAATAATAAAGTTTTTACCGCTATACATGTAAATTAAGTTTTGCATCTTTAGCATATTAGGATAACGTTAGCCTGAAATAACTCCTAAGAGACCCTTTATTTTAATATTCTCACAAAATCAGGATATTCGCCGGAAAAGCCGCGGGCAGCAGCTAGTTTGACCTATCGTTTGATTTCGTGATATTGTCTTTTTCATTAATCTTTTGACTAAAATAAGAAAACACAATGTTAACATTTTTTTTCGTATTACTTTAAATTGCAGATTTTAAACCGAATTCTGTAAATAGTGGAAATAAGGAGTTTCCCTCTTTAAATTTATCATTTTAACGTATCTATCGGAAATAGAACATAAACATGCATCGTACAAATCTGAACAATTAACCATCAAATAAATTCTTTAATGAGGCAGTACCAGCAACACCGACATGATTGCATCACTACCTTGAGATCGAAATGTAACGAAAATCCTTTATTACGTCAGTGTTTAATAATTTTCACATTTAGCCCTGAAAAAACTTTATTGTAGAAAGATCACTTCTTCTGGGAACATCATATTTCGAGGTGGTATTAAGCTGGATAAGAAAACAGTATGACACAGATATCTGAAACTCTGAAATGCTAAAAAGAATACCTCTTAAAATCATATTTCATTTCCATCTGCATGTAAGTATGTATGCTTTTAGTTAGTCCTGGTCGACTTTGCTTCCATATTCAATTCAAGTTTAAGTTAAGTTGAATCCAAATCTGGTACCATATTTAAATCCGACCTAAAAATCATTCGGCATTGTATACTAAGCTGCTTATAAATAAAAATGAAAAACTTTGGCCTTGTTATGGACAACTTGCACTAGGGAGAATCTACAAAAAAAGATCTCGATTGTATAATGCAAGTTTGTTCCTAAAACAGACTCAGTTCGGGTTCGAACTCAGGACCTTTAGACGAAATCTCAATAATAGGTCCCTACGGTGTATTTTAAGATTTTTGTTTATTGAGATTTTGAAATGGTATAAGTGTAAATGTAAAAACAGAACAGTCTAGGCATGTAGTTTATTAATTGACATAAGTTACTTAAAATATAATACTTAGAACTGAACTCGCTCAAAAACTATTCACAATAAAAATAATGTTTGGACAAACTTATTTTTTATATTGGCTTTTAAATAAAGTGTCGTAATTTCAAGATGAGCTTGAAGGTACTAAAGTGGGCATTGTCACAAAACCTTGTGGAAATGCCGTGGGTACATTGTTGGGAACAGCATTGGGTACTCCGTTGGGAACAAAGTTGGGGACTCCGTTGCTCCAAGGTATCATATTGAACAACCAGTTGCCTCCTTGACTTACCATGGTCAGGTTCATACCATTCATTGGCGCTGAAAAAAAGAGGTTTTTACTTTGAAGAGATTCCTGACTCCAAATATTAACTCTATTCATGCATGCGGTGATTGAACAATGTATCGGAAAGCAAATTGCATTATGGTAAAAATTCAGTGAAAGTTAAAAAGTATTTCGTTAAGATTCATTTATGCAATAGAGATTTCACTTTGAAGAAATTGATAATTCCTGACTCCGAATATTTAAGGAGAATATCCGATCTTGCATATCCACCCTTTATCACTGACGGGAATTGAATCAATGGATCGGAACGCAAATTGATAAAAATGCAGTGAAAGTTAAAACGTTAAGATTAATTTACACGAAAATAAGTGTTTAAAAGCGTATCAAAAGTTTGTCATGGTTCAAGAAAAAATACTGTATTAAACGATTAATTTAAACATGATTAAAGAGAGTTACGCCCTTGTAAGATCAGCTAAGAATAGTCACACACATCCTAAATAAGTGTGGGCGTGGATCCATCTCTATGGCGGCGTTTCGTTCACGGCGCACCGCTCAGCGCTTCATATTTGCTCTTAAAACTATTTCCATCATGGTTCATTATAGAAAAGCATTAATTTGCACCGTACGGCACTGTGCCGCCCCGTGAGATTTTATGACATACGGCGCAGTACTTAAGGTACCTAAGGGTGTAAGGCGAAACACTCCAATTTTCTAACTATAGTTAATTAAGGAGCCACTTTGGCAGCCCTTTTAAACTCATGTATTATAATCATCACAGTAAGTTAAGTACTTAATATTTTAGAAGCAACAGAGTTCTCGACAACAACAGTAGTTACTGTGAAAAATGCAGCCGACAAATAGTTACTTTTCGCTAGACATTTATAGTTATTTTTAAACTTTCGCCGATAAAACACAAAGAGATATCAACCATTGCGAGTTGTTCAAAACTTGCTGACTTATTTGCAATTTTGCGCTAACAAATCAAATTTAATAAACGATTACAACCGTGACATCAGATTAATATTCCAAAGGGATCTCTTTGTTATAAATTCTTCTTCAGTAAATCTATACTTGAAAAATTTAGTTTCATCAACACCATACTCACGAATCATTAGGTTTATCGGCAATTGTGTTGAAGTTCTTCTCGGCCTCGGAGTACAATCCTCACAGAGCTGGTCAAACATATCTTGTTGATTGCTGGAGATTGTAGTGGTCGTGTTGTCGTTGTCAGTACAGAAGAAATCACAGATCAGAGGTTCTAGAAATGGCTGGAATAAATGATTTGAAAGAGATATTTGTTTTCATACCTTATACTAACCTAAATAAAGTCACTTTATAAAATGAAAATCTTTTAATTGACTGGATTCGAGTGTTCCATTTAATATGTTTTAATTTCATTACGTATTCACTATATTTTTGTTAACGAAGACATTTTTTGATTTAAAGCTTTCACTTTTCATTTAATATCAAACTTTTTTATTTTTTTATTTACAATATTTCAAATTTGATGTTCACGATGTAATTTTTGTGTAATCAACTGAGACTCCATTAAATGTTAACTGATGATGTGCCTAAGATGGAGTATCTCGATCATTGGCTGAAGCAAGGATTTTTATGGGCTTTTTAGAGGTTCACTTGGATAATTTATCTTTTACGACACTAATTTGTAGGTGATAGAATCCACTCAGACGTAAGAAAAAAATACAACACTTATTGAATTTTTTATCTATAAAATAATCCTACTCTCTACACTTTTAAATTTTCACTGTGTTAAATATGTTTGAATATATTTTAACTAATTTAAGTGACTTTGTCACAAAAAGAACGGCAGCTATGATTAAATTGCAATTGTGATAAAATTATAAATTTGTTAGTATCGAAAACCAACCTTTAAAACTACATGTTGAAGATTCACAAGTACCACAAAAAGAAACAACGACGTTCGTATAGCAGCCATGTTTGTTCAGAATATGATGAAAACATATTAGTAGTTCCTTTATTACTTATAAACGAAGGATTTGCGCAAATGTTCTACGTTAACGGACGAAGCGTCATGGAGCACTAGCAGATAGAGTCTACATATTTCTATGTGGTAAGTAGTAACCATTTAATATAATATTTGATTGCCTTTATAATATTGTATTGTACGTTAATTGTAAGTGGTGAACCCTGGAGACCTAGCTGGAGACAGGCTTGTCCTAGTTGTTTTGCAAAAACTAAATATTTACATACATACATACATAACTTCACGCCTGTATCCCTTACGGGGTAGGCAGAACACCAGAGGCTATGAAACCATCTGAGGTCTCGTTTGACAAATTTAGAGGTATTATAATAATGGAGAGAGACTATTGCAGTGACAGGGGGTCAGCCTTTCGTCCGCAAAATTATCAATAACACCTCTGACCCTTGACTGACTTACAGTATGCCCGGGAAGAGAAGCAGCTGGCACATTCTATGGTTTTCTTTCACTCCCAGTCCAGCATGGAAGAATAATAAATAAGTAGCTTATTTACTTATTGGGAATAACTTTTGAAGATAATGCAAGTTTTTTTAAATAAATATATCTGATAGCTGGTAGAAGTTGAAGTTGCCATTACAATCCTTAATTTACCGTGTTGCCATCTTCGACCTCATGTTTCATTTCTATCAGGTGAGATGGAGGTAATCAATTAAAAAAAAATATGAAAACATAGGGTACAATATTTTTCTTTGACTACTATAAAAGAAAGTGAACAGTTGTGAAAGCCCCAATTCAAGGAAGAATACATGGCAGAGATTTAAACTTTATCAATGGTGGGAAAAATGTTAAGGAATAAATGATGGTTGTGAGATATAAAACAGCTGTCATAAAATACTTTATTTTTTTACAAATAATTCTTACAAACAACAAGATAAAATTAAATTATGTTAAATAATACTCGGAACTACCTACTTTTATCAAAATATTTACAAAATGAGAAAGTTTCTGAATTGCATTTGTTACTTCCGTTTATACATGTACCGCGCAAACATAGATATTTTATGAAAACCGCGTGATAACAAATTAATAAATACTACTTATAAGTTTTTAAACTATCATGATCAACATTTTAATAATAACTTAAGATGAATGTAAGGTAAATATTTCGTACCTAAAGTTAATTAAAAAAAATATACTATGTTATTATGTCATATTTCTTAACCTAACATTCGAAGCGTCAAATTACTACATTGGTTGAAAAGTTCGCGGCCTGGCCATTAAAAAAAAAACTTTTGTTATTTTTTCTGCCGTCATTTTGAACTGTCATTATTCAATTGTCAGCCCGCGAATTTTCAATTTGATATCTTGTTTAAATAAAATTTTACGAACAATATAAATACGTGTGTAGAACAAATTTTCACTAATGGAGAAATTTGAACAACGTGCTGTGATTAAATATTTGTTTAAAAAAAGATTAACACCAAAGGAGATCCATGATGACATGCAAACAACATTAGGGGAATCTGCCCCGTCTTATACCACTGTGAAAAAATGGGTTGCAGAATTTAAACGTGGACGAGAGAACATCGAAGATGACCCTCGCTCCGGCAGGCCAATGACGTCTACGACCGAAGAAAACATCAATAAAGTGTGTGATCTCATATTGAAAGACCGTAGATTGACTATCAGAGAAATTGCAGACACTATAGGCATCTCATATGAACGAACGCAAAACATCATTGTCCATGAACTCGGCTTTTCTAAGGTTTTGGCTAGGTGGGTCCCCAGATTGCTTTCAGTAGAGCAAAAGCGAATTCGACTCACGATTTCTCGCGACTGTTTGGAGATGTTCGAGGCTGATCCACAAGGTTTTCTTGACAGATTTGTGACAATGGATGAAACCTGGGTTCACCACTATACCCCAGAATCAAAACAACAATCCAAACAATGGAAAAAATCAGGTGAACCAACTCCGAAAAAAGCAAAGGCAATTCTGTCGGCTGGCAAGGTGATGGCATCGGTTTTTTGGGATGCTAAGGGTGTCATTATGGTGGACTACCTTCCAAAAGGCGAAACAATAAACTCTGCGTACTATAGCACCCTTCTGCGCCGTTTACGTGAAGAAATTAAACAGAAACGCCCAGGATTTCTGAGAAAGAAAGTGTTGTTTCACCAGGACAACGCCCGAGTCCACACGTCTGTCGAGTCTATGGCTCAAATTCGTGATTGTGGTTTCGAATTGTTGCCACATCCAGCTTATTCTCCTGATTTGGCACCTTCGGACTTTCATCTGTTTCCAAACCTGAAAAAACACCTCGGTGGGCAGAAATTTTTAACGAATGAAGAGGTCGAAGCCGCTGTTAACCTGTATTTTGAAGACCTTGAGGAATCTTTTTTTAAAACAGGTATGGAAGCTCTGGAAAGCAGATGGAAGAAGTGCATAGAGCTAAATGGAGATTACGTCGAAAAATAAAAATATTTTTGTATGTACTTTATTCTGTTTTCTTGACTAGGCCGCGAACTTTTCAATCCACCCTCGTAACGTTGCTAACTTACCAAATTAACAATATTGCATAAAATACTTTGTCTTTACATGCTGTTCACATTTGACAGAATATTTATTTATTTATACTTTATTGTATGCCATTAATAAGTACAAAAAAAAGGATATACATAACAACAATTTTGAGATACAATTGGCGGTCTTATCGCTGGAAAGCGATCTCTACCAGACAACCATGGATATAGAAAATTAGTATATGTAGCTTGGGGTTAAAGGCATACCTACTATATAGAATATACACTAAATAAAAATATACTTACATTACAGATACATAAAAAATACACACATAGATTTAATAAATATGTCAAAAAGTATATATACATACATATATATTTAAGTACAATATAAGGATCAGATTACTTCACAAGCTGACAAATAGTGGGTCTTACTTAAGCAGTTTTTTAAAGGATAGGAGTGATTTTGCGGATTTAACATTTACAGATTTTACATTATGGATTATCCTTGCATGTTTGACACAAGTCAACAAATAATAAAAAAATGCAAGACTCTAATGGCGTGATAAATCTCTATCGACACGATTTTAGCAGCCTCGTTAAAGGTGTACCTATAAACAACTGCGCATTGTAAACCTCTAACATACGCTACTCTATTTTATGTTACACAATACTGTTCATTACTTTTTATATAAACTATAAAAACTTCTTTGAAGTGATCACGTTTTGTTTCGCTGGGTTGTCCTTTACAAAATGGGCGGTATCCTAAATTAACTTGTTATAAAAAAAGTTTTGTCCCGAGTTTAAAATATCGCGTTTAATTGCATTATTCATCGTCATTCGATGTTTCAGTGCCTTTTCAGATCGAGTATACAAGCTTAAAATATTCTTCTATTTAATTAACAAAATATCATCATCATCACAACTCTTTTGTAATGAGCCCACTGCAGGGTATGAGTCTCTCCCCTGGGTGACGAGGAGGTTTAGGCCATAATCCACCAAGGTGGCCCAGTGCTGGGTGGTGGATGTCAGAATTTTCAGGGTGCCGATACGGCTTCTGACAAACCCTAACGACTACTGTATACAAGTATACAGCACCCGGGACCGACTGCTTAACGTGCCCTCCTAAGCAAAATATATATACATTTAAATATTTTACTTATTTTTTTTAAATAAATTGTAAATAATTTATTTGTTTATGCTTAGGTATAGGTACATTCACATGTATAGGTACCAAGGTACTATCGAACCAACTGAATCATGACCCACAACAAGCTTATTTTGGCAAATCGTCTAAGCAAATCTGCTAGTATAAATGGTTCATTAAAGAAAGTAATTAAAAATGGCGGCGCTTATCATGTTCTTTCGCTCGCCCACTAGTGCCGTCTATATTCACTATCGCGCGTACGGTCAGTAAAAATATTTCAGTTGTTATAATAATCAAATTGTTATATTATAATTTTTAATATATATATTTTTTATTTTATTGGATATTATGGTATTTGTCGGTGTTTTTCGGTATCGATGTACATCGTTGTTGAAATCGTTTTTAAGCCAACGATGTCGATACCTACCACAGATGATAATGTTAAATAAGCGTTTTAAATGGTGGGCGTTTGTAAAAAAGTTGTGTTGCATCGTTGTATAGAATGTAGTCGTTGCACATCGAATTAATGGCATACACGCAACTGGAAGAGATTTGATTTCAATCTTTTAATTTTATGAAGTCTGCTATTTTATTGCTCTATGATTGGTTAATAAAGCATATAAAAATTGTTATTAATAATTATTATAAAAGATTTACCATTCCATTCTATTCCATTTTACCATTCCATTTTATTAACGTTTGATAAACTCTAAATAAATGACGTTTTTTTGAGTTAGGCTGCGTCCCCAGTAAGCAAACAGTTAGCGGCCGACTGAGTGAGCCGCAAATTTGTGGCGAACTGAAATTTGAGTTAGCTGCAAACTCTGATTAATTTTCGTACGTTACGTGGGAGTCAGCCGCTCATTGAGATAGTCGGCGCGCGTAACGCTGCAAACTGCGTACTGTGAGCGCAAAACTAGCAAACTGTGAACACTCCATTCCAAATATATGGAAGGGCGTACTAACTCGATCCGCCGCATACTCAGTCGGCCGCTAACAGTTTGCCCACTGGGGACGCAGCCTTATACCAAAACTGAAAATAACTCAATAGAATATTATATTGAATTATAATATTTTAGGTAGATTATAATATTTTAGGTGTTTTGTGCTTTTTAGTTGAAATATACTATATTCCGTAGTCAGGTTTTTTAGTTTATGTACTTAATAACATTCTCATTAATATTGTAACAATGAAAAAAAAATTTTTTTGCTAACTGCACTATCTGTCAACGTAACGCCATTTAAGATTCCTTTCTTTAATAAACGAAGTTATTGGACGAAATTCGCTTGAAGATAGGTTTCCTTGGTGACAAACTTGTCATCATTACATTCGACACTGACATTTAATAAGTACAGAATTCGTACAGTATCTAAAATGGCCTAAGTGCACTACGCGACAGACCTTGCAAGTTTGACAGTTTCAAACGAATTTTCAGGAAAGTGGGTCATGATTCAGTTGGTTCGATCGATAGTACATTCTATGACGTTTCTTAAATCAACCAAGAAGGTAACAAGGTGATTTTTTTATATGAAGTCTGTATTTTCTAGACATTTCGAAGAGTTCTACTTTAGAAGTGGTCACAGATAGAGCTCAATGCACTTATTTACAAGATGATGTTAGAATCGATCAAGAACTTAACAGACTTTGTTCTACAATTTTCAATTGTTCTAGAAACTTCTAAGTAACTTAAGGCGGATTTAGGAGCAGCAGTCATGCCGTTGCCTGCAGCGAGCGTGGGGGCGGCCGCCGTGGTTGCAGCAGGTGCAGAAATTTCTAGACCTGTGGAGCTCGGCGGTGTCTAGAAATTTCTTAGTTATGCCTTAGGAGTGGTCACAAATTGAGCTCAATATAAATGAATTGGCACTTATATACAAGGGAAGATGATGCCTAAATCGAGCAAAAAGGTTACAGCCTGTGTTCTACAAATTCCAAATGTTCTAGAAATTTCCAAGTTACGTTTTAGGAGTGATCGCAGTTTCAGCTCAATGCACTTTTATAGAAGCAATGCTTAAACCAAGCTAGAACGTAACAGACTTTGTTCTACATTTTATAAATGTTCTCGTAATTTTAGGCGGCTTTAGGAGTGGTCGCAGCTGCCGTGCCGTTGCCTGCAGCGGGCGTTGTGGCGGCGGCCGCCGGGGCTGCCGCGGGTGCAGCTGTGGTGCTGGGCGCTGAGCTTAACCAGGGAATCATGTTGAAGAACCAGTTGCCTCCTTGGCTAGCTAGCGTCAAGTTCATGCCGTTCATCGGTGCTGGAATTTGAGAAACGACGTTATTTTGTGATAAAACAATTACCTTAAATAAAAGAAGTTTTAGATCAGATTTTATCGCGATAAATTCCATTTTACATTAAAACTTTCGTCAGCTAAGACTAAATGCATAGTGGGCTCTATTATAAATAACAATACTCTAATATTTTCGCTTTACACTCAAAGTTGCTTTATGCAAAAGTTGCTTACGGATACTGATTTTGAAACCTCTTAGATAAACTAATTAGGAATTAAAATCAACGAATCCCAAAGTCGCGCTGATAGGTCAGTTTGCGTTATGATGATTTAGGTTACTACTAGCTGTTCTCTACTGTAACTCCTGTTCCTATCTCTTCGAGACCAAGCGACGTGGAAATCCTTAAATAAAATAAAATAAAATAAATAAATAAAATAAAATCCCCAGACAATCACACCAACTACATGGCCTCAAAGCGAACTACGGGGGAAACTAGAATAGAAAATACAATATAGATAAACGCCCAGACCTTTTTTTTCTTGTTCCGTGCCGAAATCGAACCCACAACCACTGGCGTCTGAGGTTTACCCCGTCGCCAAAGTGGTGATATAAAATGGCATCATAGCGTTTAATTTGATAAAGATGTTCACACCAAAATTCTTTTGACATCGTGGCATACTAATCAATCAATATATATAAAACTGTTCCGTTACTGACTGAGTGACTGAGTGACTGAGGTACTGAGGTACTGAGTGACTGAGTGACTGACAGACAACGTACAGCCGTAACTACTGAGCGTAGAGAGCTGAAATTTAGAACATACATTCTTTAGGGGATGTAGGGGTGCACTAAGGAAGGAATTCCCGAAATTCCCACGGGAACGGGAAATATAGGACTTTTTAGTTTGTATGAAAAATCTTATTCCTTGAGTGCACCGATGTGAAACTTGGTGTAAAGGTTTTTCAATGTGTGTCTGGTTGTGTTATGAAAGGAATTCCCGAAATTCCCATGGGAAAGGGAATTATATGATGTTTTAGTTTGTATGAAAAAATCCCATCCCTTGAGTGCACGGATGTGATACTTGATATAAAGGTTCCTCAATAAGTGACTGTTTGTATTATGGAAGGAATTCCCGAAATTCCCACGGGAAGGGGTTGGACTTTTTAGTTTGTATGAAAAAAACATATTCCTTGAGTGCATGGGTGTGATACTTGGTATAAAGGTTCTTTCAGTGAAATTTCTACGAGAAGGGTAGTTAAGCGCATACGAAGTTGCGGGATAAAGCTAGTATAATATAAGATTTAATATTCTTAAATCTTCGGTAAAATCAGATTTTAAAAGGAGTAAGGACATGAAGTTAGTTTACTTTGAAATTGAAATTTGAACCAAAACCCTAAATAATAAATAAAATGCTTTCATACGCTCCTGTTATTTTTGGTGGCATCTATTGTAGATTTCTTGCTATTGAATCAAAAATTTTGATCCAAGATTATTTCATATAAAATATTCACTTGAATTTAGTTTTTTTTTTTTATGGCTATAATGCAAATACATTTAATTGGGATTTAATGTAAGTACCTATAGCAGTGGATTATACCATATATCAATATTGTGATATTTTAAATTATTTTCGATATACAAAAATACCCACGTATCATCAAGTTGACAGGTTGAAGAGAGGCAGGCTGGTCGCTTTCGCTGGACCCACATCCGTCACACATGGAGTCGTCATCACCAGAATCACCATCATCATCAGAACATAGCCAGTCGCATAATAATTCCTCTAAAAATGGCTGAAAAGCAGGTAAAATTAAAATGGTTAAAGAAAGACTTAAAAACAGCATAAAACAAATATGTATAATTGTTGGTCATTAAATATTGTTTACTGAAATATAAACTGATATAAACATTCATGACTTGACGGAAAATTAATCTGTGTTAATTAGACAAATGTCTACCGCCAAACATTTTGTGATTTGAACCCAGGACCACACAGAATGTAATATATTTTACCACCACTACGCCAGCCGGTCGTCATATTAACTTTTCGACTTACTATCTAACTATCTTTAGCCTCAATATCTCTTGATGTTAGGGACGATGACGTCGAAGATGAAATGACTCAGGTTTAACAAAGAAACTCGTTCCTCATAGGCATTATTGGAATACATCATCGCCATCATTTTATACTCGGAAAAACACAGAAAGTTGAATGATGATATAAAATGGCATCATAGTATTAAATTAATAAAGATGTGCACACAAATTTCTTTTGACCTCGGGGCGCCACCAGACCAGTTTAAACCAAAAGCCAGATAAACTTCTTAACTAACACTATCGCGCAAAGAATTGAAAACAATAGAGTGCAGGTAAATCGACATAATTGACAATAGCCAAAATGAGGGACTATATTTTAATGCCTTTCGCACAAAAGTCAAGTTATTGTTGCAATAAGTTACTGATTAGGAAGTTCCGACACCATTTAATCCCAATGAAAACCCAAATGTTACCATTAATTGACCACACCTTCAAAAAAAACACTCATATATTTCAACCAGGATTTGAAACTAATCCTTTGCTTAAAAGGCAAGTAGTCTTCCGCTCCACTTCCAAATGCGGTTGCATAATGGACTGTAATCGATAGTTTATCAAGTTATTACCATTATGACGTTTCGATGTTTATTGAAATCATTGAAAAACACAAATGGTAAGGAAAATCAAAAGGGATTCAAAATTTATTTAAATAAAGTGTTATCTGATATTTGAAAACGATTCAGTTTTTTACGAGCCAATTTGAAAACCTGTTTTTGGAAAGAAAGCGGATAGATTTTCATTTTGCATGGTTCATATGTAGGTAATTATTATCAAACTAATAGAAGTTAAATTAATTTCACTTATTTATGTATAATGTTACTTATATTAAATATGTATATCGATTCATACACAAAAACATGCACTGACACTCACTTATGCACAACACAGCCTTGCTCTATCTGTTGGTCCTAATAAACTTCCATTACATTTGCTTTTTATTTTAACTTTTAAGTTAATATGACTATTCTTTCTTACTTTATTTATAAAAAAGAAGAAAATAAATATAGTACAAACCTTCGAAACCACCCTTTGAAGATTCACAAGCACCAACACTAAAAACAGCGACGTCCGAATAGTAACCATGTTTGTGATAATTTTGTAAATGAATTCGTTTAAACCATTTCATACTTATAAATGAAGGTCTACGCTAGGAGACAAAAATGTATGCGTAGAGTATTATTATGTAGAGACTACATTCTGTTAAATAATTCATTCGTATTGTTATAGCACTTTATTTCAAACATGGCACAGAAAATAATATCGAAATATATAAAAGGAGCATAAACGGCGGGCTTATAGATACTAATTTATTAGTTCTTCTATGAACGGATTCGGGTCTCTATTTAGGACCCGATATCAATCACGGGATAGAGAGAATCATCAAATTAAACCTCCAACCAACGTTGAGTGGGCTTCCGAACACCCGTAGCTAACTTAACCTCCCGACATCGATAACCATTCAATAAGCACGATGTCTTTCGTATTTTGGATCTTCAGATAACATGTTAATTTAAATTATTGCATCACCCTTTTTCAGGCAGCCTTTTTACATCAATCCTAACAACATTTGTTCTACAAATTTTTACAAATCTTGATAACAAATTTTTGCTCCCTCTGCTTTAAATAACACGTTGTCGGCTCGCTGCATATATGTACTCGCTGATATTTTGTCTACGCAAAGTTCATGCAATGTTCGTTGAGCAACTTAAGTGCCCTAATAATTCTGAGACTCTCAAACCAGCTTTGTGTTTATAGCCCAAACACCCCGGAGACTCCCCATAGTCCTCGAGAGGGTCGAGGTGATGTAATCACCAGCAAACTAAAATAGAGGGTATAATTTGACGTTTAGAAATCAATTTACTTTCAAATAAAACATATCATACCAAAATTATAACAGTTTATGAGTTCTCTGCAAATGACTACTCTATGAAAACTTGAGACGAATTGTAAAATTACTTAAACAGCTGCTTAGTGTAACAATAATATTTATTTATTTTACAGAATATTAAAACTTTACTGTATTGTTTTCTGGTTTAGACACGGTCAAGTTTGAATGACATTAACTCATTATTATGTCAACATAACTTGGTCTGCTACTATTGTCTTTTGAAGTGTACGAATCTACTTCAGCATACTAATCAGCATAGGCAGTTATCATGTCCTTCAAAAGCATTTTACTGTATGTTGCTTCAAATGTGAAAATAGACTGGTTATTTCAAGTGTTATATACTTATTACTCGAAATCGATTGAACAATTAGGTTCAGACCTTGATCTACTTTACAGATTAAATGGGTTACTTACAGGAAGGGCATATTATATAGAATCTGTGTGCAAACAGTAAACTTTGCGACGATGTTAAGCAACACTACTTTTGCTATCTCTGTATACTTATGCGGATTTGACAGATAGATCTTTTCAGGTTTAAAATTATGAAAGGTTATTTGCCGCTTAGTACAATTACTTTAAAGAGTATTCTAGAACTGTCTTTGTTCGGCGTTGTAGGTAGATAAAGCAGACGCCGCAAACCAATATTCGAGTAGGTGTGCACTTGCAGACTGAGTTATATTGTCGGTTAACAAAAATCGGAATAAAAACTGTTATAACAACGGCAGTTGCAGTCTCGTAAACAGTTCTAATTCTATCATTTCGTAATGAAACATATTAAACTATCTGCACAATTTCAGCCAAAGCATTTAAAATGTGACCATACATGCGGGGCTAGCGACAAAGCCTGCTGCGGAATTTCACCACTCCGAGGTTCATTGTTCTAGTTATGTTTTATACCAGTTCCTTCTGAAACTAGTGTGCTATATCTTCGATTTCATCTTCACTCGCCATCATGTAAGATTTATGAAAAACGCGGGTTTACCTAGTCAATAATAATAAGGCGCTCTACAGATTATTATCAATCAATCAATCGCTCAATCGCTTTTATGCTGTACTCGGGTTTTCAAGATTATGTTTGTATAAGTAAATACTTCTAAAAGCACCGATTAGCCTTAATTTTTTGAAATCGGAGTTGTTTTCTTATTAAAACAGCTGTGGTGTCATCGGACTTAAAAGTTCTTTAAGTTAGCTGATGGTATTTTAGCGTCCATGAGTCCGTATATGAAGATCCAATATTTATCAGCTACGAACTGAGGCAAAGTTAACAGATGAGGAAGTTAACAGATGAAAGTTAACAGAAGGAGGAGGACTTTGGAGGAAAAACAAGCATTGAAGGATGAAAAAAGCTAACTATAAAATATCTTTAAAATGTAATAGAAAAAAGGAAGTGAAACAATGAAATGCCACAATTTCAGTTAAAATTTTTATTTTCTAGTAGATGTTGGTAAATTTCCAAAACAAAAATTAAAGCATAAAATAAGCACCTCTAAACAATTTTACATAGTAGCAACCTTTTCCTGAATTTGTTTGTTTTGCTCCTTATTAACGAATTTGTACAAATATAGTCACAAATATTGCTGAACCGCCTTCATCAGCCTTAAGTAAGTATATTACGATGTTCAATTGTTTTTTCATAGAATTTAAAACTGTTTAATATCCCAAGGCGACTTTATAGTTGACTCCAGGCTTCTGAGGCACCTTGCTGCCTATTTCCACCAGAATGGGTGTGTCGTCGGCTCGTGCTGGTTTGCCGGAGCAAGAGTCGTGGGATATAGGGAACACGTAGTTGATGTCCACGTCGTATCTGAAATATTATATAACCTGAAGAGTATCATGATTTCTTATTACTTTTTGTTAAAGTAGAACAATAAAATATTTATCCCCATCCTGTGTTTTTAGAACACAGAACTTTAAGAATTTAAAAATATATTTCCACATTCTATTTACAGCTAAAGATTTAAGAACTAAATAATAATTATTACATTAAATGCAAGAGACAAACACCTAATGACGAATTTGGTCATATCTTATAAATATTATTTGATCAGCAAATTCAAGCGTCCTCTATTCGCTGACTTTAAAACAAAGTATATGCATTTGAATGGCATAAAAAACACGTTTTGTCAAAAAATTACGAGCCATTGCCACAATGGTTTAAAAGTTAGGACGGGCACACATACACAGTTCTAAACCTTCGGTACAGAAACATAAAAATAAAACTGTTACAATAAAATAACTACTTTCATAGCATACCTCGGCAATTTATCCCTCAAATAGGCCATAACATTTTTCGGTAGTGTAGTTTTTCTGGATAGGACGAATGCTGTCAGATACCGCGTCCCTTCCCGCTGTTCAGCGCAATGCAGCAGCAGCGCCCAAGTTTTGTACTCAGTGTCTAATACGTATGTATTGTAAATGCCGTCATCTGAAAAAGGGAATTGAATAAAATTACAACTTAGGCATTAAAAGTTGTTACATAGTATATTAAATAGGTCCAGAGCAAAGAAAATAAGGACTTGCTGACTGGGATGGTATAAAAGACAATTAATTATAAAAATAAGTTGGACTGGGAGCGAAAGAAAAGTATAGAATGTGCCCGCTGCTTCTTTTCCCGGACATACTGTAAAAGCCAGTTAAGGGACAGAGGTTTTATTGGCGTTTTTTGCGGGCGATAGGCTGACTCCCTGTCACTGCAATAGTCTCTCTCCATCATTATAATACCTCGAAATTTGTCAAAAGTGACATCAGATGGTTTGATGGCCTATGGTGTTCTGCCTACCCCATAAGACATACAGGCGTGAAGTTATGTATGTATGTAAGTTATTTTTACTAGCTCTTGTGTGAGCCGACTCCTTTCAGGTGCAGTATTGGCTCTTAGTTGTTGCTGTCTTTGTTGTAGTTCCGAAGAATACCTCAAACATGTCTGTGTGTTTAGAGGTCCCTTTCAAAATGTAGAGAATAACGAAAACGAAATATTAAGGAGCTTTATAAAAAACAGGCAATACAAAGAGAACATCGCCGGAACACAATATTATCATTGAAGTATTAATTGATATTTAGTGGTACAATGAGTGGATGTCATTAATGTAATGAAACTTAAAAGAATCATTAAAGAATCAATCACTGCAGCAGTGCGAGCACAGAACTTTATCGACTCGTATGTTTACGAATGTTCGTATAGTATGGAGGGAGACGGTTTGTAAGCAATAACTGAAATCTATCCATTGCCGCACGGGCTGCTTAAATAAATGTGTGACTTGTTAATTTTGAATGTTTGTAAACAAGTTGTACTCTTCAATAACTATAAATAAAAAATTACAATGTTGCTAAAAACTTGCAACCGACTCCATACTATACGAACATTCGTAAACTTACGAGTCGATAAAGTTCTGTGCTCGTTCCGCAGATTTGTCAATGATTGGACCCGTATAAAAGGACTAAGTCTTCATTTGTCTCAAAAGTATGCAAGATACTGTATGTAGATGGAAGTGTCTTAGGTGGTAGAGAGGCTAGCTCTTCCTCGGGTCGTGGGATGGCCTGCTCAGAGGTGTGAGAGCGAACAAACTTTATAAATAATGAGCGCCAGTTCTTCTAAACACACAAACAAGAACATAGATATTCTATGAAATCAAACAAGAAAGTTTTGGAGCACAGTTGTATATATTAGAGACTTTACATATCGAAAGTTAACATCCCTTATATTTTACAACAAAGTTATTGTCTAATTAGGTCCTTACAAAAAAAAGACGAGTGGCACTCGGAGACTGCCGCGGTATAGCTATTGCATAGCCTTTTTTATCAACTTATGCCATTATAATTATTTATTTTATTATTTATTTTAAGTAATGTTTGATCTAATATGAAGTTCCACAAGTTCCTAGTAGATGGCGCTGATTGTTTATTAAAGCCCGCATGTAAAGTTATGAAATCAAAGTATCACCGCTGTGCCGGTCGGAGTGGGGGTGTTAGGTTTTTTTCGTTACGAAATTTCTGGATTCAATAGCAAATGCAATAGCTTAAAAAGGCTACAATTTAATACCTTGTTTCCCTGGAAATTTTGAAAGTCACACTTTGTTCTCTACGATTAGACTGCCATCATTCAAATATTAGGAGCTGCTACTCTCAGGGGTATAAGGAAATTACAAGTTTTACTCTACGAATTTTTCTAATGAAATCTACAATATAGGAAAATACGGACAGAGGAGAAACTGTACCGACAGGAGAAACCCTGTAACAAAACACATGTGATCAGCATATGATGCTACAGCACAATTATCTGCCATGAAGACTACAGCATCTGGCGTTATGACTAGGACTCCTTCTTATTAGAAAACCTCCATTCCGCAGATGCAAATAAAAAAAGGACACTATCCAACAAGCACAGCTATTTATAACCTCCGGCTGACAGCCAATCTCACTCTGAACGTATGAGCGCACAGACTAAACTAAGGCCTGAAGCCCATTTTAAACTATCAATCAAGTAGGAATGAAGGGTGCTTAAAAAAAGGTTACACTACTTACAAGTGCTTTCAGCATGTGTCCAATGCGCAGGTTCATTGAGATCCACTTTCCAAGTGATATTCCCTAGAAGGTTCTCTCCTAGAGGATCATCAGCGAATTGATAAGTGAAGTTCATGGTAACCCCTGGTGTCCATTCTACTGTACCATCTAGAAAGATCATTTTAAACATGTTTAATCAAAATGAAGAGTCGTTTCATAGTAGCAGAGTTGTGGGGCGTAAAGATTGCTATTCACTTTGAGAAGTTAAGTGTTGACTTATTGAATCGTGCTAATCATAATCCTGGGAAATCGGTTTGAATTTATTTAATCACCAAATCTTTACATTGACTTTGAATAAGAAGTCAATTCTACTAATTTTATCTTTTCTTAATAATATTACTATTATTATAAATAAATAATTGTGAAAGTTTGGATGGATGGACTTATTTTTGTTCCTCAATCACGGCAGAATGGCTCAACGGATTTGGATGAAATTTTGCATACTGATAAAGCACATAGGGTACTTTTTATCCCTATATTCCCACGGGATTCAAAATTGCGTGGGTAAAACGGCGCGAAACAGTATTTGGTATTTTGGCTTCTGGTGAGGTATTTATGAAATACATTTATAAAATTGCATTAATTACATTGCTGTAATTCTAATGTGAAATACTAAATTTTTGAATAACGTTTGCTATTTATATGTTTGACAGGCAAACAGGTGAACTTTTTCAAAGGATCACTAATGATGTGGTTCATGTCGAAACACACCTGCTGTCTGTACATGATCATCTTCTGTGAATACTGCTCTCATGCAGCTGTAAGACAAAGCCTCTTCAGCGCTCGCATAGTACTCTACCACGAACCAATGTCCCAGCATCTGGAAAAAGACAATTTTTTTTGTTGTAGTTTATGACCAAATATTGCCCACATGGATCAGTTAAGAATGTCCGTATGACCAAAGAACCCTGCTCCATAATCGACTTGATGTAACCTCAAAAAAATCCAGTTGCTAAATATCATCATTCATTAGTTCGAGAGGTCCATCTTTTATGGCATTATTTTTTATTATGAAAGCTTAAGGTCAAGCAAAGTATAGTCAACAATCAAAATTGTGCGGTTCACCCAGAAGCAACGAATTCACGACTGTAGGATTTAAAACCCGAGGACGCTCCCTATATATAATAGAAGATAATTAAACATCATTAACACTGCATTGTAAATACACAATTTTTTAAATCTTACTAGATCAGTAGCATAATAAAAAGACGTGTTTCAAACTTATTTATTTATTTATTTATTTACACTTCAGTTTTAACAGGTAAAGTAAAAGAAAAAAGAACACTTACACTAAACATAAAAACTTGGCGGTCTTATCGCTGAGGAGCGATTTCTACCAGACAACCATCAACTTACAAGCTGTTCAAACAAAAGTAAAGAACCGAACATTAGTTTTGTTATCATAGAAACTCCGCTTATGATAGTCCTGAAATGAAACCAAAAACAAACCATTTAACCAACAGTAAATATTCAAAGCAAGAAGTTAAAGAAATAAGCAGACAAAACTTAAAGCATTCTCGTTATGTGAAGTACATTTAATTACTATAACACAGTTTTGTTTTAGCAGTTATAGTTAATATGTTTAAATATTGGATAACCAATTTCATTGACTTTTCTAAATATAATTGCAAAGATCTCATAAAACAGTAGGTACTTTATTTCAATAAAATATAACATGTAGGCTGCATAATATTTGCGAAAAGAGCGTGTGATTATTTATTTACTTTTTTTAAACAGCAAAACTAACGATTCACTGTCTTGCTAGTACTTGTTGGAAGGGGCTATTTAAAGTCAATAATTTATGAATCAACTACTAGTCCGATTTACTTTTGGTGTTCTTTTGTACTTTTTGAGTGAAACTTCATCTGAATATATACTGATATTTACTATAGATTCCGTAACAATCTTGTATGTTAACTTACTTTTGATTAACTGCTATAACATATATTTAAATGTCATGTTTTTTCAATATACAAATAACTTATTAGCATTGATTTAAAACAATTCATATAAATAAGTCAAAATCAAAACATCAAATTTATGTAAATTTTCAGTAACCGTTATATTTATGCCGTATTTCATTAAATAATAGAAAGTTTTTCCATAGTTCAGAAATAGCAACTATTATTGTTTTAGCTTTGTTTTTATGTGATGATTAGCATGTTGATTATAAAGTAGGTAAATTTTAAAGCAATGGCTTAGAATGTATGCCACCAAAGATTTTATAAAAACCCTTCTTAACTAAGTTAGTTTTTCTTTTCAAAGAGTATTGTTACTTTAGGATCCTGAAATCAACCAGAGTTTTTGAGTAATTCCCTTATTTTAACTAATCTAGTTTTGTGTTTATTGCACGTTGCGAGCATGTTGGTTACCTGATGTCAAATAATCACTATATCACATAAACACCTAGAACTACCGATACACTCTTGATCCTATCTGCTTAGAAGTGTCACCTACTTAGACGGGTAATTAATATTCTAATATTATGGATATACAGGGTCTTTTTTATGAAGATCAAAATATTTTAGGAGAAGATTAAGAATGATGTGTGGAGTCATTTTATGACAAAAAATATATGTAATTGAAATTTTACAATTCTTTTAAGTGACCAAATTTTTGTGACTATTGTAAAATCGGGGCTTAAAGTATTTCTTAATAGAAATGGTTGTAAAAAACGCTTTTATTTCTTGCTAGTTAGTCGTAAATAACAGATTAAACTAAAATAGATTAAACTAAAACTGTTTTTAACTTATGAGAATTATAAAATATCAATTCACAAAATAAATAATTTTTTTTCACTTACTTGCTTTACTTCCCGAAGGGTATGCTGCTATTCTGTCTCCAATACGGCCTATGTGGGCAGAACGAGCTCTTTTGATCACCTTTTTGCAGGACTTGGCGGCAGCATTGTATCTTTTCTTAAGTTCATGCGAATCCAGGGCTTTGCTTGTGCGAGCATTTGCCCAGGCTTTGTATGCTTCCCGCTTTTGCTTTTTAGCGGCAAGGCAAGCACTATTAAACCATGGGCAAGCTTTGGTTTCAAGGGATAGATCAGCGTGGGGAATGTAGTGCTCCATTGCTTGAACTATCACACTTGAGACAGCATCAGCGCAGCTCGATGGATCGGTTGATGTAAAACAAGTTTGCCGCCATGGATAAGATGCGAAGAAATGTCGCATTTCATCCCAATTTGCTGACTTGTAACGCCATACTCGCCTGGAGCCTTTTGGGCGGGTGTCAGGTGGCGAGTACAGCGATACAGATTTCACCATAGAGTGATCGGATGTCCCTAAAGGAGCAGTGTCGGACACCGAGTATCTATCAGGATCGGTTGTCAGCAGAAGGTCCAAGCAATACGCAGTGTGGCCAGCAACGTCAGGGATGCGCGTAGGCTCGTTAACAAGCTGTGAGAGACCATAAGTCAGCGAAAACTTAAAGGCCTCTCTGCCAGCATGGTCAGTGTCCTGATACGGGTATAACCACTGCCCGTGGTGAGCATTAAAATCCCCCAGAAACACCAACTGCGCCGTGGGAAAACGTTGCTGAATCTTATCTGCTGTATTGCCAAGGTATTCCATAAGCCTCGTTGTCTCCCGATCTCCGCTATGTGAACGATAGATACAGGCGTAAACCACTTGGTCTAGGCCAGTATCTATGTGAACCCACATGACTGAAAGGTCCGGCACTTCCAAGTGATGAAGACGCTGATAACAGATCGCGTCACTGGCATACATGCACACCAGGATAAAGCCTGGGTAACCAAGGTATGCCGAGTCTGGCGGATCGTAGATCTGCGTCTCCGTTAGAAAGAGTAAGTGTGGTCTCTCCGTCTCAAGATGGTGATGGACATCATTCAGATTGGAGTGCACTCCTCGGATGTGACAGAAGTGCACTTTGAGGGAGAGGAAGTGCAACCGCTGTTGAACCGTACTCTTTTTAGGACCTTTCATTGTTGTGGTTATGGAGTGAATAGGGAGGAGAATAGAAGTTGAGTGAAGCGCTGCAAATGGAACCAAGCAACTCGTAGTGAACAACGCACCATTGGGGAACTCGCCTGGAGACTGCGGGTACGCCCGAACCCCCCCGAGGTCGCCATCGGGTCCTCTCTAACCGGTCGCCAACCGGCACGATGGAGCCTTCCGGGATTTTTCGCGAGGTGGCGGGGCAGCCTTTCGCATGTGGCTGGCATGCTACTTGGGCCCCCTACTACCTGCGATCGGCCAGCGGTGCACCGTGCTTCGGATCCCGCTACCTTCCAAAACGAGTTACTCGGTGAGTCACTATCCTACGAGTTGAAAACAGTTCTCCAATGCAGCACGATTACTCAGACCTCCTTAATGGCTACACTAAACATCATGCCGGAACGCGACTAAGTCACTTGGCGGCATGGTTTTGTCCAGTGGGTGGTGACAAGCCGCGGCCGAAGCCTACCACCAGATGATACCGCTCGTTTAGCGCCACCCAGGGACCACGTACAAGGCATCGAGGGCTAAACCTTGCGGACGCGAGCAGTTTTCAGTCCCCAAAATTTGAAATTATTTTTGAAAGTTACCCGTAAGAAAATATATTGTTCGCTCCATCGATCTAAGGTGTTTGGTACAGGTTACATTACAACCTAATTTGTAGATCCCTTAAGTTACGCCCTGTAAAACTAACTTAAAACTAGCATGCTTATTGCTAGCAAATGTGAACTGCTCCTAGGCATGCTCGTATTGAGCATACTAAATAGCAAGCTTTTAAGCATTTTAGAGCATGTGTAACAGGAGCATACGTTCCGGTCGCATTCCTATTAAAAAAACTTTTTCTGCTTATGTTTTGAAATGAATATACCTACATCATTTCTTATAGATACAATTTGTATCACTTGGATGGAAGCAGAAGATAAAAGCATCACAGTTGATATGTATCTAATTACTTAGTAAATAGTTAAAAATATGATAAATATAAAGTAGTAATGATAACTTATAAGCGAGCGAATGGATCAATTTTTTTAATTAAGAACTAAAACAACAATAACTAACTAAAATAACAAAAAGTTGAGCAAAATGTAGAATTTATCAGAAACGTAGGACCGATATTATTTATCGTTGTATCCGGCGCGCTGCGCCTACGCAGAATTACAGCCAACCAGAGAGAAACAGTTGCAGTGCTTAAACTTAGATAAGTGCTAAGCAATTACTTATTAGTCGTCTTTTTATTACTGCGATTAGTTCTCTACTCTTAAGTTAAATGATGAACCTTTATTTATTGACTTCTAAGTAAATGGTAAAAGTCGTGAAAGACGTTTTAAACTATGTGTGGGTTGGTAATAAACTGTATACTAATATAATATGGGTTTGTATGTTTATTATTTGGAATGCGTGCTATTCTTAAATACTAAGAATAGGATGTTCTCGTGATATAATTTTATGTTGAATTTTAATAATAAATTTACAGATATCTAAACATATTTTATTGACCATAAAATACAAAAATAACTTGGAATAAAGGATCACACCGATTGACTTATAGCTGATGATGATTTTAGAAAAGAACTAATGAATATATATTGTGACATAGAGACCTAGATGGATGAACATAATTGTTTTGAACCTAAGCTAAAAACAACGCAAAAAAATCGCGAATTTCTGGCGAACGTTTTCGAAGTGAGTGATTTCTATTTTTATTTATTTATTTATACTTCAGTTAACAGTACAGACAGATACAGTAAAAGAAGCAAAATTAACTATTATTCTATCTGTGATAACTTACAAGCAGACAATAAGTCCGTAAAATACTTATACAAGAATTTAACTATTAACTGCTGTATTTTTTAACATTAAATTACTTAGTGTCCAAGTTACTGACACATTACCTGTCCCAAATCAAAATGTGGGGCCGCTCGAACCTCGGGACACTTGAACTTATTCACAATTTTTCCAAAGTTCATACCTACAAACAGCACGAGCACTAAAAAACTTAGAATTTTAAACATGATGACGGTTGGACGATGTTTATTGTCCGGTCGGTCAAATGGTACTACAAAAAGGATATTTTGTTATCAATTCGTATGGCACAAGCTGCCGGAGAGACGTTTTCTGAATTCCATTATCGAATGACTCATTATGTTACTTTGTCCTTCTCTAATAGTTCTTTTTTTAAATCTGAGTAATGAGTTTTTTTTTTATTTCCATTAGTTAAAGAGTGACTGCAGCATACAGCCTGTCGTTAAGACTTCTTGTGCATGTTGTTCTATACGACAATTAAAGCATTGGTTTAGAGTTTATGCATCAAAATTTACACTTACTGACTAATCACCGCTCGTGTCTTATCACATATATAATAATAGTTTGTTTAGCTTGTTTGTGTTAATGGCTTTGGAATAATTCATAATTTACTGATTAAAATTTGGCAAACATTCTGCCGATTGGATTTTCAAAGTGCTCTTTTAGTTAATTAAAATTTGATTCGGTTTTGACAGAGCTCATTGATTTATATGTCAAATTATTGAGTTAATAAAAGTCAACGAAGCAACTTAAGCAAAAATATTCACATAATTTATTAAATCATCTCTCACTTTCTAAACAAAGCATATTTCGAGTAAGCTTTCTGGAGTTTTAATGTTATCGAATTGTTTTTTTCTGATGTAAGAGCTTGACAATATCGTACACAAATTTCATTATAAAAATAAAACGAATATAACTTACACTTAAGAGGAATTGTTTCTCTTTTTAATAACTAAATATTATAACGTACAAAACTCTATAAATCTCTACAAGGAACCTGTTTCTTTAAGTTTGATTCATAAATAACAGTTTATTCACATTAAATAAACTACTGACAACGCGAAATTTTAAAATTGCTAATGAATTTGGAGCTCAACGCCATAATTGTTTAACTTTCGCTTACTTTGCAAAAAAATCGGTTCAATTAAAAGTTTTGAGCACATGATTAACTTTTCTTACCGGGACAGGTTCCGAATTGTGGGCATTCAGCGAATCTCACGCGTCAAAACTAGTTCTACCAACCTACTTTTCTTCTACTAGCAGACAAGCTAGCCAACTTGATGAAATAATTATGATGAGCAAGTGAAATTAATTTTTAAATCCATGAGTGGATTAGGTGTGGCTTCGATAATTGAAATTTGACAGTGATGCCAACTGATGTTGCTATTACAATGAATTGTAGCAGAATTTTGCAGATAAACGACTCATATTCATGATAACTAGTTATATGATGATAGTAGTTTAATTGTTCTTGAGACGTATATTTGCTTTGTGTTTAGTATAATATATTAGACGTATATTATAAAAGGCTGCCAATATTATAAATGAAGAGATCAAGTAACTTTTTGCATCCTTTCTTTTTGATATTCATATACAGGGTGAAACATAAGCCGTGAACAGAAATATGGGTATCTCTCTGTTTAAATTTAGTGCAAGCGGAAGTTTAGTGGAAGAGCCAATATGCAAATGTTTTTCGATAATTCGTTACTAAATTTGATAATAATTCTTACAGTCTTACAACTCTTGAAACTCCAGTTAACGGGTTATCCATTAATTACGACCCTGTATATCATTTACGAAGGCTCATGGTCGCCTTGATTGCTAGGTTAAACTGTCATAGACCGATAGCATGCTACCATGATTAATCATTCAACCTTAGGGTGACCATAAGGTTGGTGTTTTTGCTATTTAAAATTATCAATAAAGTTTAAATATTTTCTTTTAGACCTAATGCAACGAATATATAAAAATATATTTCACCCTGTATAGTCTTACACTTATTTGAGATTAGACTTTTAGTATGAAATTCTTTAAAAAAAGAACGGTTTTCAATCTAAGCTTGTTACGTATTGTCCAAGGAAAGACCTTACGTTGCTTTCAATAAATTATGATGACTATTATTTTCATAGATGTAGTTTTGACTGAGGTTAACACATTTGGTTGATATTAAACAAAGCGTTTTTATCTGACATTTCATCTTATGTTTTGATAAATTAATGTGATTGTAAAATAATGTCCTAAGAACTTTTTGTATCTTGTATTTTGTATCTTTTATCTACAGCGAGAAATACAAAGTTTTGTAAAAAAACTTTTATTGTTTTTTATAAAATTTATAAGTATTTTCTATCAAGTGAAACAAGAATTATCAAAATCGATTCATAACTGCTTTCATAACATGCTTTGGGAAAACGCATCTTAAAAACATCCCCGTTGCATTGCAAATCGAAAAAATAGATTAAATCTTCTTATATTTTAGCGTTTTTATAGGTAGGTACTGTCATACCGCAATGTAATCTATAAAACACGTTCAATTAGGGCGTGGATTGGATATATTGGATATCGTTGATTATAGAGTTATTCTTTAGATTTCTGAATAAAAAAATAATAGTGTAGTTTCAAATGTTTTGCATTAAATTATGCGGCATCGTTAGTTAAAATCAACATGTTTCATTTTCGGCCCCATCGTTTATTTATCAATAAGTGAGATTGAGGTCTATGTGCGTAAAACCCAAAAAAATATGTAAGACCAGAAGTAAGATTAATGATATCTTATCCTCATTTTGTTGTATATTTAATACTAGAGCTAATAAACTAATCAAACTGGATTTTCTCGTTACTTCATAAAACTTAAGAAAGTATTTCCGCCCTTTAAAGAAAGTAAGTTTGAAGTTTAAATACTCTATTTTGAGTTTAATTAGATATGTATGCAAATGTCTAGGCGGTTTTCTTTTAATGATTCATCAAATTATCTTGAAGTCAGCAGCACTTACTGCATTATTCAAGAATTGCTTTGGCTTCAAGTGCATTTGTGTCTTAGTGTTAAATAGAGTTAAGAATATATCGATAATAATATTCATTTATTTTGTACTCAAAGAAACACACACATTACAATAAAAAAAAGGAGAAAGAAAAAAAAAATATTAAAAAGAAAAGAAAAAACAATATTAAAAAAACAATTGGTAAAAAGTACACTAATTCTTTTTCTTTTTTACTATAAGTACTGAGTTATATGAAAAGTGTGTGTTGCGGCAGTACAAAAAGGCTATGGCTCAGTGAGAAGTATTGCTCTTGCGAACAAATCACTGATAATTCTGCCATAGCCAAGGAACGTTCATAGGGAGATAATATTATATTAGATTATTTACATTAAAAAACAATACGATATTACAACATACGATATTATTTCATTTGTTTTTTTCTTCGGTTATTATACCTCTGTTTGAACTCTATCTCACCGGATGTTACGTGCAAATGATGTCGAAGATGACACGGGCTTAGGAAGAACTCGCTCCGCATATGATATAAGTAAATAGAGCTCTTTGGCATATAGGTGCGAATCATTTCAGCTGTGTTCCAAAACGAGGCATTGTTTGGTTTGCTAGATCATACTTGAGAGGGGCCAGCACTGGGCCAGCTTGGTGGATTATTTATAATGGCCTTAACCTCCTCGTCATCTAGGGGAGAGACTTATAGCCCTGTAGTGGGTCATTAAAAAGAGTTGTGATGATGACGATGATGACTTGAAAGGAGATTCCATAACAATAATATGGAAATCAATTCTATTACAGCTAATCCTGAAAATAAGGTGATTAAATTTAACGCTTTGGTTTGGAAAATATAGGTTAAGTTAGTTTTGTACCGATATTTATTGCAAAAATAAAAAGTTTATTATTTAACAAAATATACATTAAACTTATCAAAATAAAAACATAACATGATATTTTTATGCTATAATTGTTGGTTATAATTTTGGACTATCATTTATAAAAAATAGACACTTCTACCAATATATAATTCTATGGAGAAACAATCCGTCTGAATCAGTAAGCGCGTCTGACCGACCTGCCGCAGGAATCACAAACAAACCGTTTTTGTGACAAACTAAACTTATACAGAACACGTACAGGCTACTTGCACACTTTCCTAGCATTCCTTTATACGTTAACTAAACGATTTAGTTATCTGTTCTTAAATTCGTCATGGCAACGCCCAGGCCCCGGTAGATCAGTTGGTAGACCCCGGAATGCGGGGGATCTGGGTTCCAAAAAACTCAGAAAAAAAACACACATATTGATAGTATGGTATCGATTAATTATACCTACATATTAGTATTAACATTGAAATCAACTGTTACAGGTGATTGTCAAATACGCAAATATAATAATCAACGAATGCAGAGCATTAAAAAAACCGACTTCACGTTAAAACTTTCGTTGAGTTATAATGTCACCCACGTAAACATTCTCCGAAATCATACATACTCTTTCAAAAAATTGAAATTTTCAATGAAGTACTACTAAACCGATTTCGATGAAATTTATACGGAACCAAAGTATCTTCTATCATATGGACCTATAATTTTCAAAATCGATTCATAATTGTCCGAAATATCGTGTAACAAAGACACAAAAAAAACATACAGACGAATTGAGAACCTCCTCCTTTTCTGGAAGTCGGTTGAAAAGGTAGGTTGGTCTCCCAGACGCTTTTGAATTGACGACGCTACTATTAAAAAGTCATTGATAACGGAACTTACGAACTGATTAATCGGCCCCCCAGAAATAGTACAAAGGTAGATTGTATAAATCTACCTTTGGATCTATTGATCCATGATCTATTGGACCTATGATCTATGTTAATAAGTGAGAGCAAACATTAGTAATATACTTTGTATTCGGGATTAGTAAGGACATTTTAAACAAGGACTAAAATGTCAACCAAAAAATTTTTTTTTGTTAAAAAACTTGAAAGTCTAAGGAATATGATAAATTGATCGAAATTTGTTTTTGTTTCGAACTGATAAAAGAGGTTGGGATGAATGGGCTGAAATGCACACAATTAGGAAAAGGCTTGAAAAAAGAAAATATTTTCAAGTTCTTACATATATTGCCAAAAAAGCTAGTGTAGAGAAAAGATAAAAGATCGAACTTGGATTTTAAATGTATAGAACTTTAAATTAGCAAGCAACAGGTGGTATCTTCGAATACCTACTTAATTATACAAAAACGAGCAAATTAAATTTAAGATTTATTTTAATAATTAACTCTTAATCATATTTTTTATTCATTATTAAATATCTTCTTTTAAGTTTATTATATCCTTATATCTTAATCGTGAATAAAAAAGGAAGGAGTGGTTATAATTGGTATCTAGGTCGGGTAAAGTTTTTCTATGTAAGTAAATAATCATGCCAATGGGGCACTGAGATGAACATATTCATCTGGTTTAACACATCGTCTTTGACGTACAGGTCCGATCAAAAATAGGTGTACTTATTACTTAGTAGAAACTTAAACAAGTTCATTACATTAAAGCAGATTTTTACCAAAAAAGTATAAGGCAGACTTTAGAAGTCGTGATAAAAGCTCATGATAAAAGTGAAGTTATGAGTTAAAAAAAGATAAAGGTATTTTTATCAGGATTTGTTACATAAACTTGTACCTAGCCTATTATAAGATCATACGTTTGCGCCACATATTCTTCTAACACAATATAAGTACTACCTATATTAAAAATAACATTTAAACTTTAGAGTTACTAGAACAAAAATATTATTATTTTTTATAGTTATATTTAAGAGACTGTTAGACTATTTTATATGACTAATTCATAAAAATAAAAATCGAAAGTTTGACCGTTACTATTACAAAATACCTTCTCATTTATAATCATTGCATTTCCTATAAATATTTAGGGTTAAGTTTTTAAATGGTTCCACGTCATTGCTCGGACCTGTAACCTACAAGCTCACAGCACTTGACGAATAGGGCAAGACGGTATCATTTACATTCTTACTCATTCGTTGAAGGAAATACAACATCTGGGTGGTTCTCCAAGGTCCGTCATTCGTTCATTCATCTTTACAGGTTGCAATATGGTGATGAGTTGAAGTAGCGTAAACGATTTTTGCATTTACGCTAAGTTATATACCATTACTAACTTTATGGGACACAACTATTTGTATTGTAATATACTTACTATAATACAGTGGAATTCGTTCATAATGACATCGAAGGGAAATAAGAAACAAGTCATACTAAACGGACGTCATAGAAAGCATAGGTACTGCAAGAATAAATATACTGTTTAAGTTAGTATGTGATTTATTTTAATAGAAAGGAATAAAATAGAGATAAATCAAAGTAGATATAAATAAGTAGGCTCAATAATTAAATCTACGCTCTGAGACTCAAATCAAAAAAGCCTTTCAAGCGCCGAAAGTCTTTGGGTATAACGTGACTCTCCCGAACACTGCCAAAGGTGTTAGAAATCATACGGTCGGTCACTATAAGCGGACAAAATTTGATAAAAAAGGGTCACAATAAGTGATATGTCACTATAGGCGAAGTCATTATATCCGACTTAGTTAAATAATTTATATGAAAACCAAACTTCACTGTGTGAACACGTCATAATGAGCGGTTGGTCAATATAAGCGGAGTCATAATAAACGGATTCTACTGTATTGAAAGATGGACATATTTTATGGTTCTTGCATTGCTATGGCGCACTGTATAGGTAGGTACTTATTTATTCTTAGTTAATTTTGTAAAACTCATACAGTAAGTACAGTTAATTTTACTAAAAGGTGACACACATGTTTTATTTTAAAACGAGTGTTACCTTTCTTTAAGTAAGATTAAGATACGAAGCAGGTATACTCACCAAAAAGAAAATGACCAAACCCAACGCACAATCTTAGTCATTTTGATGATGCCTACAAGAAAAACAAGTAATATAGGTACCTTTGTAAACTTGTGCGCTGTTATCTTCGATCTCATCTACACTAATAGGATGAAGATTTAAAAAAAATATAATATTCCAGTTAAAAAAACTCCTTCAGCAAACACTTATAAAAAAGTCTTAGTTCCGCAAAGTATCAGTAACTAGTCCATTTAGATTGATGATGTCCATAAGCACTATTTACTGTCATTGGATCCGGTACTCGTTTGTCGGAAACAAATCAAGTATTTTTGTAATAAAAATGTTCTCAAAATTGGCAACCGGTTAGAGATTCTATTTAAAAACCAAATGTTACAAAAATGCCAGTCTTATATGTTAAAGATTTTTTCGCTAAGGTGCGAATAAATATGTAGTTATGCATTTTAATTGAATACCAGATAATGATATGTATAAAAATACAGGATATAGGCAAATTAACAGAAATGCGTGTTCTTGGTTTTAAGTACGTCACATACAGTATTATAAAAGGGGTACTACAATACGCGCACTGTGTGATTGTTTATTTGACTAAATTTCACATATTAAATAAAAACCAGAGAACCTATTTGAGGTATATGGGGCAGAAAAGTCGTTGAGTGGCGGCCACGAACTGGGAGACGCAGCGTAGGCAGGCCCCTCGCAAGATGGACCAACGACCAAGCTGGTCCATCTTGTCAAAGTAAAAGCTGAATAAGGGCAGTGCGGGCCCGAGCGACGACGTGGAAAACCTTGGGTGGGAGAGGCTTTGTCCAGCAGTGGACGTCTCCTGGTTGAATGATGAATAAAAACCTTTTTAAAGTTTCCCTAGTGAAATTTCTTAAATTAAGACTATTTGATGGACTCAGCTGGCAAAATTAAGAACAAAACATTAAAAAAATCTTTAAATTCCACCTTAATTATGTCTTTACGTGCTTAATTACAGCGAAAAAGTAAACAAATGCCTTTCGAAGAGCTACCTACGTACATTTGTTGTTAGAAATGAAAAACAAACTCAAAACTCGTAGTCAAAAGATGTCGTTGGAAAGTGCAAGAGTAAATCGTGTCATTCGGATGTTCACAGATATTTGAGGTATGCTTAGGTAAATATATTGAAATGGTTTTACGTGGGCAGTCTTTAATATACTAATGAGAAGCGTGTTTGATTGGTTATGACTTTTTTCACTCAGGTGGATATAAAAAGTCGAGGTCGTTTGTCAGTAACCCTGGATTTATATATTGAATCTAAGTCCCAGTTTGTAAACACTTCAATGTATGAGCGTTGCCATGACAACCAAAATACAGATTTGTTTTTGTATGCAATAAACTCGATTAAAATGAGAATCGTCACTCCCCATAAATATGATAATACTAAAATTTGTATAGTGTTTCTTTTTAGTTTATTCGATACATTTAATTATAGGTAATCACAGAAAAATCATACATTATTATATTTCCTGTTTTAAAATAAGTTATTTCACAGTGAAATTATTAAAATATGGTTTCAAGTTTTTCATTTTTTTTTCACAAAAAAAAACATAATCAACCAACATCGATGTCAAAGACAGAAAGACAGGTGTTTATTTTAATGACAGTGACGGACGGACGGCTGCCATATTGCTTTTTTACCAGATTCACGTATATTTTTTAGCAAAATTACATAAATATAAAAAAATATATATAAGCGACGCTAACAAATATATAATACCAGAAATAGATATGCATTGTTCCATAATTGATTTTAAAAATAGTTTCATGTTTATACATTGAATAGTATGAAATGACGATTCTTATTTAGATTTGATATAGAAATCCACTACAAGTCAAGTTCTAGGATGTCTAGAAATACTGGATTGGTATTTACAGATAGATACTGATGACAAATGCATTTGATATAAAAGTAAAATTAATCGGTCTTCAATTAATTATCTTCTACCATAAGATGAATAGAATAATCCAATTTAATATTATAATTTTTATACGAAATAGAAAGAACAACTTTTAAGACTTTACTCGTGGCATTAAAAAAACACAGTAAGACTATAAATCATTTGATACTCGAAATTAGCATAAAAAAATGTTTCGCAACTTGTCACTAAGACGAATAGACCCACTCTAGTACATCTTATTAAATATTCAGATCACTCTCCACTCACAACACACGTTTAAAACAATTTATTAATCTCTTTTTAATAAATCAAAAGCATTTATTTGGGCCCAATTTCAAACATTACTCTAACGATTTGGGTGAGATTTTCTAAGAGAAAGTAATGATTTTATTGCAAATACCTTTAATAATCCGGTTTTGTTAAATGTAATGGCCTGCAATTTTCGTATGGGCGGAGTGTAGCTGATTTATCGATTTTGATACTTACATACTCGTTATTCAGTCAACCGATATAAGGAAATCAGCGCTTTGACTCAATTTAGAAGATGAGAAACGTGATTGCCTCTCTAATATAATCTGACTTACTTCACCTATTAAGTAGGTGTAAACGAGTTATAATCAAATTGAACTTTGTTATTGTCAAAAACGTTAAGTTTTTTTGCAATTTTCTGCAAAACGATGTGTTTTATCATAAAAATACATAGAACAAAATTAGAGATCATAAAATTATATACAAAATAAAAAAAATAATAAAAATAAAATCCCCAGACAATCACACCAACTACGTAAGCATAGCTTGTGTTATGGGATACCATATAGCGAACTAGGGGGGAACCTAGAATATAAATAAATAAATAGATAAACACCCAGACACGGAAAATTTTTTTTTTCTTGTTCCGTGCGGGGATCGAACCCGCAACCACTGACGTCTGAGGCAGATAGGTTTACCCCATCGCCAAATTGGTCATCACAAAAGATGTATGAATATTTTTTTCATATGTGCTACCGTTTTGGAGATATAACGATTCAAAAAGTTAAACACACGTCTAGTACCTACCATTTGTCGTAGTACGAGTATAAGAATAATCTGTTGTACGGATAACAAAATGTCACATGATAATATGATTGTTGTAGGTATTACGATTGAGTGAGAGAGGCTTATGGTCGTATTACAGAATAGTACTCATGTATTGATACTAGTTTTGAAACTAGTATCAACGACTTTCTTTATTACAAAACGTTGCCTAATACTAGATTCAATGATCAGATATCACTTGAGTACTAAATGATTCGAACTGTGTTCATGCTTATTATAGAACTTTACTTATGCATGTGCCAATGATTGAAACTAGTTTCACAACTGTATTCACTTGAGTGTGCTTTCTACCATACTTGAGCGTACTTCAAATTAAGTTTGTGTTGTTGTGAACTGTGGCTTAGAGAAAAACTAGATCCTACGCGATTCGTGCCTTGTTTAATTGTGATCTGTATTAACTACAATTGATCCTTTCAGTGATATTGACCATTACGATAGTATTTTTATACACGAAGTGCGTATTCCACGACAATTATTACGAGATGTACAGGATCCCTTCGCCATGGACGAGCTAAACTTTAAAAAAATATATAGGTTTACACAATCTACAGTAAAAGATGTGATTTTTTCGTCGCAAGCGGTGTTGCAGATTGATAGTGTTTTTCGCCAAATCATATAAAGATATTTATCAAATTTTGTTATCTTATATAGCTATGGAGTTATTATAAAATGAGGAATTAGTAGTAAATTATGTTTGAATTATATTATGGTGCCTTTGATGGCTTTGAAAAGTTTGAACTTGCTTTTCGTAAATAAAAACTATATTGGAATTCATAATTTTAAGTGACTTTACTTAGTAGTTGGCAACATTACATTTAGCTTTTACGTTTCGTTTTATTTTTGAGTGATAAATATAAATATATTTTCATAGTAAAAAGAAGCGACAGTTATAATTTTAACCGTACTGCTTCTATCAAAAAACAGATAAATAATTGAAAACATTGGCAATTTTGTCATATATCATATCGAATTTAACGCAATTTATAAGACATTGTAATCTAAACGTTGCGTATAACGTAACAGACCATTAGTTTTTGTTATTAAATGTAATGGGAAACAAATTTTTTTCAAAGAAAACCCAGTATCAACTGAGTCAGATATTTGAAACTAGTTTCAGGTAATCTGGTTTTGATAATTGTTTTGTAATAAGACTAAAGCTCAAGTCAAGAATCAGCTGGTGAACAACGCTTACGTAAAACGAGTATTAAGTCTCGTTCTGTAATACGAGCATTAGATGCCCGCCCGGGGTCTTACTAGGCGCTGAGGTTGTCTATTGCCGTACAGCGAGGCTATGCGGCAAGTGTGATGGGTACCTTTGCGCCCGGTATGACTTGGGGGGCCTATTCGATTAGTCAGAATAATAGAGGAATATTTTTGTATATATTTAGATATAAGGAATGGACTTTTTGTATTTTTGTAATTTATTAAGTTATGATTTTATTTATTTAATTAGTTTAATTTTAAATTGAGTTATTAGATGTCCAATAAAAATATAAAACTATAGAAAAAAAAAGTTACATATCTACTTTCTTAAAGAACCGCTTAGAAAATACAAAATTACCATCCTTTAAAAACACGATAAAGTAGTCGTTAGTCGCTTTGGCATTTCAGCATTATTACTACTTATTTTGCATATCAATTAATTAACATAACTAATTGTATGTCTCATGACATCATTTGGCGTTGAAACTACAGGAATTGTCGATTGTCTTAAAAACAGAAGTAGAAGATGACATAGAAGATAGAGGAGAAACAGAACACGGGCTTATAGAGGAAAGATCTGGCTTTAAAAATAATATCGCCGAAACTCATCACTGCCGGAGTGTTATTTGACGACAGATTGTACAGTCTGCAACAGAATTATGTATACCATCCAGTCTCCCGCACACATGCAATATGCATACGCGTTGTATGGGTGCGGGAGACTGGGTGGTATACATAGTTCTGTTGCAGACTGTACTTGGCTTCATAACTTTGTGATTTGTCGCTTATTTAGACACACTTATACAAGGGAAGTTTAGATTATTAGGGCGATAGATTTAGCTCGAACCTTTAGGATGTTATATTCTAAGGGTTCTAAATATTCACGGAAGCATAATATTTGTCTACTTCTTCTTTGATCGTATCACTCTTGACAGAGTTGTCGTGGTTGACATGTCACTGCTCCACGGCACATATAGCTTGCCTCACGATGTCTCGCCACCTATCTCTGCCAGAAGACATTCTTGAGCACTCGTATAAGGGGCCATGAATTATATTTGGTCGGTCCATCTCATAGCAATTCGTACGCGCGGCCTAGCCTAGTGCCCTCTACTTTGCCCTGAGTGAGAAGACGGTCTACGGAGTCATTGCGTCGCCTTTCATTGAGATCTAGAACTTTACTACACATTTTGATATAACACGATGCTACGACCGAGTAACAATACAGACAGTCCCATTGGTCTACTACGTAGATGAGAAGGCTTAGTAATCTATCCGATAATGGCTGATTATGCATTATTTCTTAATTCCCAGTACTTGTTAAATGGTGGAGTCGGTACTCGTAAATATATACCAGAAATAATATTTATTTCACGCTCACACTGCACCACTTCAATAAGTGGTTTTTTAAATTGTAAATTAAGATCAAGATTTAAAAATATATGTATCTTCTTTTTTTTTTAATACATTTGAGCATTTACACATTACACATAAAAGAGTTATATTATATTTAAGGACTGCTTTTGTTTAAAGAAATTTCCTTCAGGCCAAGTAGAGGCTAAAAATAAAGAATAAATCCACAGTCACAAACAGTTAAAAAACCGCCAATGCCTTCTTATCACAGAGGTAACCAATACTAAATCACCCGCTACACATAAAAAATTACTACAGCATGTGTCTATTTTTTCCTTCTTAACTTATAAAAACCCACTTGTTCTATTTTATAACTTGTATGTAGTTTATTATAGGGTAAGTGGGGGTAAGATGAAAAACGGGGTAAGACAGAAAGTCAACAATAACGCCACATCTAGCAGAGTTTTTTAAGTGTTTGTAGCACTGTGTAAGCCGCGATTTAATTTTCTCCTATGCCATAGTCAATGCTTGAAGGTTATTGCACATAAACATGTTTTTTTTACAAAATTATACTATCTGACTTTTTGCGTTTTTCTTCAAGTATTTTAATCTTACCCCGCATCCTGTAACATTCATTTAAAGCTAGGTACAACTGATTCTTTTGGATACTTCATAATTACTCAGAAATGTTTGAGAACATCCACTTCGATCTTCCCCCGGTGGGGTAAGGTTGAAATATAAAAATCAAAATATTTGTCTTGTCTTTGCTTCCTTAGGCGTTTTGACGCTTGAGTCTGTTACTTTGTTTTCATGGCATTGATTTCTATAGACTAGTATTGACCAAGAATGAATGTCATTCTCTTAACGATTTTAGAAAATACTTTGATCTTTCCCCGGCACCTTTCCGTCTTTCCCCTGTTTTATTTTTGTCCATTGCAAATTATGCTTGGTGTGGTATGCATTACTTTATAGATTTAAATGAAATTTAACATTTAGTTGAAAAATATACTCTCTGGTCGTCATCCACAAGACACTAAGTTTAAATTTTGATTAATATGTAGTGTTTCACAAGGATTCAAAAACAACACTACTCATCTCATTAAAAAACCGTTCAATCTTGCCCCCACTCACCCCATATATAATATATAATATTTATAAATATTACTTTGTAATTTATATTATATGAATTTACTTATATTCAATTCAAATTTTTGTATTTGTTTTTCGGTATAACGCTTGTTTGATCTCATTTTCACCGGTTAATAAGGTTTCTACTTTATCATCACTCATGCGATGCACACTAAGAAAAAACGAAAACACCAAAAAATAATTACACCTTAGCTAAGTGAAATTTTAAATATATATTTGTTTAAAAACCACCAATTTTAAGCGGATATTTTCGAATTGCAAGGTCGAATGCAACCAGCATACGCTTTCAGATAAAAATACCGGAGTGAATGTTAAATATTTACCGAAATTGTGACCACTTTCACCTGTACACCTGATTGTCCCAGTGTGGACCACTTAGGACCAGTGTTATCTATCACGATCCGGATGAACTGATGCGGCCGTGATATGAATGTTTATCATGTTTTGTAGGTTTAGTTTAAAAGGACTTAACTTGTTTAAACGGAATGGCACCTGTTGTTAAGTGGAGATGAGGTCGGTAAAGATAGCGCTTAGAATAGATATAAGTCTGTTTTGTTACTCGGCCGTTACAATGTGTTACATCAAAACGTAGCTTAAAGTTCTAGATGTTAATAAAAGCTGTCTAAAAACCTAGATAGATGAAATGGCACGTTATGGTTGATTTACATAAATAATTAAAAAGGCGTAATAATTTATGGCCATCTATCTGCAAATTAAGCATCGGCTGTTAAAAGATAACGATACAACGGATAGAAATTGTTTATGTTTTTTTTTTACATGAATTTTAAACGGTTGCGATGATATGATATACTATTGTTGCTATGTTGCTTACATGCTAGACTGGAAGCATAGGAAAATGTGCGAATGTGCCAGCCGCTTCTCTTCCCGGATATACTGTAAAAGTTAAGGGACAGAGGTTTTAGTAGAGTTTTTTTTTGTGGGCGATAGGCTGACCTCCTATCACTGCTTAGTCTCTCTCCATCATTATACTGCCTCCATATTTGTTATTCTTGACATCAGATGGTTTTATAACCTCTGGAATTCTGCATAGGTACCCCTTAAGGTACAGGCTTGAAGTTATGTATGTTTAGCTATGTGCGACTTCATAGTGATCTACCATCTACAAAGTCCAGACACCAGACAACACCAAGTTCTTTTTAAATGTTATTTGGATTCCTGGCATAAAAATATGTTAATCAAATCCCGGAACAGTTACCAGCCTCGACTACTTGAGCTAAATAATAAATTAATAAATAAAAAAATCTGATATTCCTACATTATCTGGACTAAATAAAGTTTCTGAAAAAAAACTAATGTTATGGATACGAGTAACGCATAATAAAGTTAAGTAATAGATAAACATACATATTAAATACATAGTTACATATTTTAATTAGAAAATAATCTAAAAATCATATAGGTATCTAAAGAGCCATAACTTGACGGCCAATATCTGTGTTCATCAAAAAAAAATCCACTGCCTTATGCCCAGTGACATACTTATAATTTTATGATGCTGATATTGTGATATAAATACATTTATTCGTATGAGCAGTCAACTCCGGTATGAACAATTATTTTAATCAGTTGTAAATGGTCACCAAATTAGGATGTGCACAATGAAAATAGTTAAGTTAATAATAAAGTTGACTTTGTTCATTGCTGTTTGTATGTCTTTTATGACCTAGTGGTATGCTTTATTAAAAGTGAAGTAACTTAATACAGACCGAATTTATATTATTTTTTATTTTTTTTATTTATTTATTGAAGACTATCAGTTAATTACAATAGAATTGAACACGAATTAGTGATGTGATAACCATTTACAAGTCTCCACAAGTAGAAAGCATAATCAAGCATACAAAAAAAAACAAAAATCATTATTGAACCGTAAGTTATACAAGACAATAGATAAAGTCTTAAATCTAAAACAACACTTGATTTCTATCACTATGTTTGTAATATACTTCATTAATATATACACTATCAAAAACATTATAGTGAAATGCCAAATATCAGTTCATTGATATGGTATATTATACCTGGTCCTTTATACTTAGGTAATAAGAAATTCATAACTTATAAAAAAAACAGACATGTTAAGTTATAAATTATGATTCTTATACTAAAATTGATACTTTTATACCAGTTGTAATTATAACAACGATTTTTATCTTACTCATATAAGTGGCGTCTAAGTGCGATTCTTTATTAGATAAGTTATCCAAACTATGTAGCAACAAAGTAGGCTCTATTTATCTTGTCTTATTGAGACCACACGGCGGAACTAAAGGGTATCCTAGAAAACGTGCCAGTAAAGTTTGTTTCCCAAACAGACTCGGCTTAGACGCCTTGACTTATACGGTAGGCAAACACTCGAACTGTTTCCTACTTCTTGGAGGAAGTTCTTCCCCGGTAGAAAACTAGGATATTTAGGCTTGTCATGAGTATTTTTCAATGAAATAGTATGTTAACGCTTTAACAGGAAAGGACGTAGATCTTCAATTAAAATTAAATAAGTCAAAATTTAAATACGCAAAAGGAAACTCAGTCCTTATATGGGATATATAAAAAATACCATACGTATCTACACAACAAGCGAGAAAGCGCTAAACGTTTTAACCGCACACGGTAAACAAAAAACTTAACGGATACAAATGAAAAAATTAGCACTTACTACTGCTTTTCATAAAAAAAAAAAAACATTTCAAAAAAAGAATACGCATCCATAAACAAAAGTACGACCGTACTCTGGTAGAAATTAAATTTTCACATGTTTTCTTTATAATTAAGCACACGTTGTAAAGTCTAGTTTACGCCTGGTGTGTAAGGAGTGCGGATAAATAAATAAAATAGGAACGAGTAGTAGAAAAATGTATGTCAGTGAGCCAGCCGCAGGCGAGCGTCCGGCTGCGCGAGCGCAGAGCGGCCAACTTGAGCCATTGATTTTTGATAAACTCAAACTAGTATATTTCATTGTAATGACTTGAGAAAAAGTGATGATGTGTTCTTTGTTATTTTTATTAAATTAAAGGACAAAGATGTTGTCTAAAAGGAGAAAGATTATGTATTTTTGAGTTAAATTTTAAATATTGTCTATGATATATTTTTGATTATACAAAAACATAATCAGCCAGTATTGACTTACAACATTCTTTAGCTAAGTGATGCTATGAATTTGTTGTACCAACAGCTAGAACCATGAAAAATATACAGTTTGTTACTGACCGCAATCGACCCTGACAAAGAAGATATGATGAGGTCGAAGATAGAGCTTTAGTAGAGAAGCTCTTCATTCTTAGAATTATAATCGAAGGCAATTAATATTCGTGGGTTTTGATGGCAGTGTGATGTTTCATGAAGCTGTACTCTGTTACCCTGCCTTTTTTAATAATAATAAAAATAATTAACTCTTTATTGCACAAATTATTATATTCCATCCTTTGACTGTAAATAATACTTAGAAACGACATATCTTTAAAGATTTGACCATATTCCACAGTTTACAAGTATTATTATAAGAAAAATTATTATGTTTACGTTACTTTTACGTATTTGTCACCATTGGCAAAGTCTATATGCTGGGTTATATAACGCCTCAATCACACGACGATCATAAAGTTTTCAAGTATTGTATGGAAATCACGAAATTATCACATCATGAAAAGCATCAGAATCAGAGATTAATCCAAAAAATTTGTTCCGTGGTATCGTAATTGCTTAAAGAGTAAAAAACATTCTCATAAATATTGACGATAATAATTATTATCAGGACTTCGATTTAACGCCTTTGAGATATGATTATTAAGTTTCTTAATATATTCTACCGATGCACCACTCCAATAGGTAAGTAAATATAAAACCATTAAAAATAGACATGTGGTTCTTCACCTCTGCTAAGTTGTCCTGAACTTTGAACATGCAGAAAAATCTGTGGTAACCTCGGAAAGCCGACTTTTAGCTATGAATTTGAAATTATGAGTGTGGTCTGATTAACACTTCGCTTCTAATGTTCACAATGAACACAGAAATAATACTTTATGAAGAGCCTAACTTTCCCAAGCAGTGTGCTACCATCTTCGACCTCATTTTCATCTAGATTCAAGTGATATTGAGGTTGAACGCGGGCTTAGTCTAAAATATAATAAAAAAGAACGATATTAGTATGTTCTGACGATCCTTATTCCGCTAAAGAAATTATAATTAAACGATAATATTGCATCAAAATTTTACTTTTAATATGTATCAAAAACATTCTGTTTAATATGCTTCTTAAAATGATTTCAACTTGTGAAATAAACACTCTTATATATTAAGTGTTTTAACTTAATCACTTAACGCCATTCGTTATGGTTATCAGGAGAGACACAAATTTAATATGCGCAATAAACAAATTGTTGTCATTTATATTAAAATCGAAACGATCTGTAAAAAATATTTACTCTCATGCTATTCAGTTCAACCAAGATAAATGTTTTTTTTTTATCAATTCGGATTAATAAGAAACCAAATATTTTACATTTGCTTTTTTTATTAGTGTTTTGTTAGGTGAGATGGTTTTCAAATGAGTTCATCAATAATTGTTGTCAATGCAATGCTCTAAAAAGCGAGAAGTTTTTTGTTCATTCACCCTAAGTCACCGAGACTTGCTTTGGAGAACATTGCTGCACGTAAGAAAATAACCAGACTTTTGAAGTTATGAAAGCCAGCTCATATGCAGGGTTAATATTAATTAACGAATCACCTGCAGCGGGCAGCCTCCCCACATCAATTCCAACAATTTATTTGTTTTAGTATTTTATAGAGATTACGCTAGTGTTTTGTATTTATAGAGGGTATTCTAATAAGACTATTTCTTTAATTTTAATTGCATGTTTTCTTCTTTATTTAGAAATATTTAATTCTTAAATAGTGTTTGATTATCAAATATTTTGAGTTAACATTGAATATCGTATTTTAAGTTATTTCACAATTAATAACACAAAATCAGAGCTCAGACAAGATATTTTTGATGGTAGTAAAACAGATACTTTGGAGACGAGGGGAGCTATCTCAACGGGTTAACCGTCTCTTTACTGTCTATAAAATGGGCGTCTACCCTTGGGGCTACGACAGAATAGCATCGTTGCGACACACGTCGTGACATATGATGAGTCGTTAGCCTTTTGACTGGCTCAGTACTAGCAATGATTGATGAAAATTTCTGTATCCAATTTAGGTTTATTTTTGTTTTATTGTCTACCTGTGTACATACTTTGTGATTGTGCTAATGTTGTTTTTTATGTGTATTTTCATTTTTATGTTCCAACTATTGTTATGTGTTGTGTCTGTCAATAAATGTTGTTCTATTCTATACTATTTTAGCTTTATCGATTAATAACCATGACAACCCTTAATAGACACATATGAGACACATTATTATGCGTGACAGAGAATATACTGTCGGTATTAGCATTGTCATTGACCACAATATTTTGTCATGATTTTAAAATCGATAAGGTTTCTTCTAACAGTTTTTTATTGCCCACTGCAGGATCATGAGTCTGTATCCTGGATGACGAGGAGATTTCGGCCGAAAGCCAAGTGGTTGTTGGTGGATGTTAGGGCGCCAAAATGACTGGATAAACCCAGAAGTACGAAGGTCACCATGATAAATTTTGTATGTCTGTGCTCGAAGCAAACTCTGCTGTAAGAAGTAAGCTAGGTCGGGTTGCGAGAATGAAATTATAAAATACTCAAAATTAATGTATGTTTATAGAACTTATATATTAAAATTTGCACACCGATATTGTACGGTGAGTGTGTTGTAGTTTGTTGTATATTTGCACCTGAATAGTTTATAACCTATAACCTTAGTTTGCAAATTAATGCTTTTTTTCTACAGTAGGAGAATCGATGCAAGGTCAAAATCGAATGATATATAAGTAAGTTGCTGGCTCAGCCTACGAAAAAAAAATGTATTATTTGCATAAACTCATGAACATATTTTATCTTCATGGTCGGATATCATTATTACTAAACTACTAAATAGTAAGTGTCAGAAGAAAATATTACCGCTACACTACAATCAACATTATATCACGTTTTATAAAGGAACTGAGGCCGCCTGTATTTGCTTACAAAAACAAACAATTATCTCCGAGTTCAAAGATAGCGAAAGCTAACGTGTAAATAATACACGTTGGAAAGTTAGCCTTCAAGTAACTAAATTATATTTCCATAAAAAAAACTTCACATTCAATCTTATCGCTATTGGAATAAAGTTGAGTTTGTGAATATTTTTTTATGCCATTTCTCGTGTGGGCGTACCCTTATCGTGACATATTTAGGTTGTGTTCGGAGATAAAAGTAGTATTTTTAACGTGGAATCTTTATTGACATCTAAAATGTTAATTTGATTTAATTATTTATTGATAAGTGATTGATTTTAGTCGTAACAGTGTTATTTTTTAAAATTAACATTCCTTTTCGTCGTTTTTTGAAGGAGACTGGGATGACAAAATTATTGCCTTAAGTTTAAATGAATTCGGTTTAAAAAATCTTTCATTTTAAGCATAAACGTCTCTATAGACTATCACTTAGCAACAACTCGGCTGTACTTGTATTCGACTAGGTGTCTTCTTTTTTTTATGCAATAAGATACGAAAGCTTATGCAGGATATGAAAAACGGAAGAATGAAATATAAGATTTTTCAAAGATAAAGTTATTTAAAAAAAAGATAGAAACAAACACTTTACAGTAAAAAAACACCTCTTCAACTACATTAAAAGGACATGTTTGAAAGTTTTTGAATAAATATTCTTATGTCAGTCTATTTTTCGTGGTCTATAGGCCCTAAAATATGGTTGAGGAGTGTGATGGCTGGTGCTTGCGTTAAACTCGTGAAGGGGTGCTGCTAGCGTTGCCAGGTCGTCATTTTATTCCATTCTTGTTTAAATACTCTTGTCCCAGTTTGTCATGTTCATTTTGTGCATCCATAGCTCAATGCACCTACTATGTAAGTAATTTGGTTGTGATCAATTTGTACTTTTTTTTTAAATATTGTAAGGATAGGACGTTTGTCTTCCATGCCACCTGATGGAAAGTGCGCATGAAGACTATAGTGTTACACGTCTATCCACGAGAAACCTATTCCCTCGACACTTAAAAGTTCCAGGACTGTAGTGGTCAGGAAAAACAGACGCAGGCAGATTGTTCCACACTTTGGCAATCCGTACCAAAAAGGAACTATCGAAGCGTTTTGTTCGACTTCTTGGTAAATCCACTAATAGGGATGGAAGTTCTGTCTGCGTCTGGTAGTCCGGTGGTAAAAAGGGGTGGGTTCAATTTGGTGAAAAAGAGCACACGCACACTCACCAAAATGTAGCCGATAAAATACTGTCAAACAAGCAACCTTACGACGATGCTCCAGCGTCTACAATTTTTTATTTGTAAGGTTGTTGTTATTTATGAGTTTACGGGCTCTTCGGTCAACAGAGTCTAGCGCTTCGAGCTGGTATTTGGCAGAACCATCCCAAAGGTGACTACAGTACTCCATGCACGACCTCACTTGGGCTGTGTATAAGTTGAGCAGCCGTTAAGGGCTGAAGTACCGCCGGACCTTCGAGGTGATACCCAATTTTTTTTTGTACCTGTTTGTATTAATTCGTATAATCCTGACTGAAAATTAGTGCCAAGAGTTTTTTCCGCCGGCTTTTTTTGTCTCTTGGTCTGCTGTAATATCTTATTCAATAACTATCAACACCTTGTTAAAGCCGAAGTACAAAATTGTGAGGTCATTAAGCGGCCATTCGATGGTCCTATGATTAATAAAAAAATTCATTTCATTCACTTTCATAGCGGCTTAATGCTTTTTGACTTATTATTCGATCAATATCTTGCATATTATTACGTCAGATAAGACCTATGATAAATTAATGAAAATCTGGACTAAATGTCACCGGGATAGGAGGTCAGCGCGTCAGGACAAAGTTATTTATGGGAGTGATTTAATAAAAACGTAGGTTAAAAACAACTGTAAAAGTCAGTTAAGGGACAGAGGTTTTATGGGCGTTTTTGTGGGCGATAGGCTGACCCCCTGTCACTGCGATAGTCTATTTCCATCGTTATGACACCTCCAAATTTGTCAAAGGTTTTTGACATCAGATGGTTTTATAGCCTCTGATTTCCTGCCTACCGCATATGGGATACAAAAATAATTGTGCAGTGACATCTCAAGTATGATATAGCGCGGGCTGATGATGATGATGATGTCAAGTATATAGGTTTTGTAACACCTTCTTTGTAGTCACAGAACTTGGTTATAATAGCTTCTTAAAAATAAATCGCATCTTAATAATATTTAGGGTCTGACCTTATTCATGCTGACTAAAATTTATAAAATATTTTCTTAATTTCTATAGTATTATTAAAGTACTTTTAGAGATATTACGTAAACCTCCTTGTCAACCATTGGAGTGACTCAAAGTCCGGCAGTGGGTTTATTACATAGAGTTGTGATTATGATGATAATATAATTATCTAGACGCGTTTAAAAGAAATATATTTAAGTTAATTACCGATATAATTTCCGAATCAAACTTGTCATTTCAGTTTTTCTCTGTATAGTGACCTTGTCATGCTTGACGACTTTATTTTACGTATAAAATTCATATGAACAATTAAGTCACTTGAAAATCGCAATAAAATCCATTAGGCACTGTTGAATTCCGTTAGCGATGCTTGAACAGCGGGAGGTCGCATATTCAGATAATGAATAATGTCATGTTGGGATGACTGCACAATAAAGATGACATTACCTACACGCTTTCAGGGACCGGAAAACCCCTTTATTTGATTAAGCCTATTGATAGGGTAACCCTATCAAAATCTTACCATATGGAAGTGTAACCCTATTGATATGGTAAGCCTATCGACGTGGTAACACTTTGAATAAAGTTAACTACTTTCGGATGCGCTTACCCTGTGATAGGGTTAGCCTATTTCTATCTCTTTCCGCGCATGCTGTTGAATTCGGAAGTATAATTCGAAGTGCGAGATTGAATAGATGGTGATATTTTTGATAATTTGATATTCTTAGAGATTAAATTTGCCTGCAGGTTTTAAAACCCTATTGAATCGGTAACCTTCAATAGGGTTTTCGATAGGCTTACTGCTTACATGAAGCTAACTCTATTGATATGGTAAGCCTTAAATTAGGGTAAGTCTTCGATACGGTTACCAAATTGATAGGGTTTTTTAAAACAAGTCTATGAAAAACCCAATCAAAAACCTCTTTAAGGGTAAGCGGTTCCGGTCCCTGCACGCTTTATGATATTACTCATTTTTGGCTTAATCGATTCATTATAAACTCTTTTATAAATTGAACCTGTGTTTTTGCTGACCAATAGAATCTTGGTTCTTTTAAGTATCGAGGTTTCGCATTGATGAACATCCTAGTCTTCTTGTTTACTATCCACTTTTCACCACATAACACGGAGAAAAAAACCTTTGCTTCTCGTCTAACGATCATTAAAGAAAATTTTATTTATTTTTCTTCTATGTGTAATGTTTTTAGGCCTAATTTTTCAACCATCGTCGGATAAAAGTTATCTGACGAATAATGTATTACTCGGCAGAATAAAGATGCTCTACGATTTTTTTATAATTATATGACAACGTCATAGATTGACAATACATTTTAGACGATCTTGAAGCTGTCCTTTCTTCCCCGACAGGTCCCTAGACCAATCAATATGTGGTCTCTACTCTCAATCCCAGATCCTATTATTCTCAAACGCCTTTTGAAATACATCCATCAATTCAATATAAGGTTATAATGCTAGCTCAAATCCCCCGGCTACTGATATTATACAGCAATTTTAAGAAGCAGTAAAGGCTGGTGGCTGTCAAAGATAGTCTACGCCCCTCCACGTGATACTGGCCAAAATAGTCTGTTGACTCATAACAACGGCTGATTGCCATAAATAATAAGAAAGAAAGAAAGAGTAATAATTTATTCACTAGGTGATTTTTATCTGAAAGGCTAATTTTTTTTTTATTTACTACTCTACCATAGTTAAGGTCTTCCAATAAAATTTCTGGAAAGAAAATTCATAGAATTTGTCTAGTGAGAGTTCAAACCTTGTTCTAAAGTAACGTTCTACAGCAACGCGACAAATCGAATGTTCCTGAAGATACAAAACATTGCGATCTTATGACGCACAAAAAAACACTAAGAGCTAAAAAACAGCTTTTCAACTTAACGCCACTATCAATTTTCATCAGCGACATACAATTTGCCAAGTGCAAGCATGCAGGCGCGGCTAGTGAATATAAATCACGCAGGGACGCGTGCGCATCGAGGCGTGGCTTCAGCGCATCAATTATATGCTCAATAGGATCTTGAAGAGTAAGGGCGCGACTTGGCTCTCAGAATGCTGTTTTTAACCTTTAGAGAGACAACTCTTGAGATTTTCACTGGGTAGAACGCTCTATAGAGTTAAAAGTGGAATACTTTTTAAAAGAGAGAAAAGAAATGCCAAAACCGTCACACAAAATATGCAATGCAGCCTCAAATTAAGCTTAAATAAATACCTATAACATTTTATGTCAAACTAAACAAAGTGTATGGTCTATTGATGAGTATCTGTGTTACTCATAGCAAAGCCTCTGATGCTCTGCCAATAAGCCTAAACCAGACCTACCGTAAAAGGCTCTAGTTTCCCGGTAAGAGTGACCCACGCTTAAAACAAGTTTCCTTCTGGACTTGCTAGGCTGATGAACTTCTTCAATTCAATTCAATTCAATTCAATTCAAACACTTTTATTGCCATTTGCATAGAATGGTGAAATATTTAAAAACATACAGTAATATAGTAACATGAAATGGTGCAATATAGGCGGCCTTATCACTTCAAAGTGATCTCTTCCAGGCAACCTTAAGATTAATCTTAGAATTTAAAAAGAAACATAAACATAACATCCTCCTTTGTTTTTTTTTTGTTCATTAATATCATAGATTGTAGTGTTACCTGGAGTAAAGGCCTAAGTAACCTACTATTTAAAAGAAAAGGTTAAGAGAAAAATAAAAAAATTAGTTAAAGTTTTATATATTTACAAATAAAGACTTACAAAGATGGTATAGAAAAGCACTATTTTCACTTAAAGTCCACTAGGAATTTGTATAAACACTGAGATTTTTCCAATATTTATATGTACAGAAGTTTACAAATTATCCACAGCTCCAGTAATAATCCAGTATATGGTACTATTTATTTAACTTTTAGTATTAGATTTTTTTTTATTTATGTTCAGCATGCTCTCCTTCCTCACTGATAGGTGTAATGATTTCAAAAGTCCACCACGAGTTCAGCTCGCCACTCCTTATATAGGCTCCATTTCGTTCGACAGCTCGTAAATTTATTTATTTTTGAGAGGCATCCATTCTTTCATCGGCCAGCGGCTGTCACTTCTATTAACAAGGAGGTTTTAGTCTCTGGAGCAGCGGTGGTGGTATGGTAAAAGTGGAGCTGATACTTCTCTTGATTGTAAGTGTGCAAGTCTCAATATAATTTACATTAAAGTAATAATATAAAAATTAATTGAAAAAGAAATGAATATAAAACATACTAATAGTTTATAAATTATCTGTGCTGAAAAGTGACATAAGCTACATGACAAATTTAGAGTTGAAAGGTAAACAATAATATTTACATTTCATAATAGTTTACAATAGATACATTTGCAGCTATAAAATAAAAAGGAAACAGGAGTACTATAAAACAATATTAGAAATGTACAAAATAAGACTAAAGATGTAGAACAACTATTAACAAAACCAATGGAATATACAAAACAGTAAGTACAAAAATAGTTATATTACATTTTCCCCAAAAACCCCAGAAAATTTTTAGCTTACGAAAAATTTTGAGGTGTTACTTAGGCAGTTACTTTCTACATGCATACATCTCGGACATACATCTTAAACAATCAAACTTAACTAACTTTCTTCAACATTCAGAGTAGAGGGTAAGGCTCACAGTCAATGGCGTATACTCCCAAAGTAAACCGCGATAGGGAAACCCTACATGACAGAGGCTTATTTAAAGAGTTGTCGACCGCTCTATCTTAAATCCCATATTAAAGCAGAAAAATATCTACAAGTAAAATACCTAGGTATAAGTTACCTAAGGTATGGCCTAAGGCTTGTTTTTAGTGTAGCCAGCCGCACCATTAAAGAAGTGGGTTTTAGATCCCCAAGTATAGTGTATACGAGTGTAGTATATGGCCTAAGGCTTATTTTTAGTGTAGCCAGCCGCACCATTAAAGAATTGGGTTTTAGATCCCCAAGTTATGACATTAGGCTCTTAGTGTAGCCCGCCATTACTAGATAAAAGAATAATACCTAGTCTTATTATTCCAGATCTCGAAAGGAAATCTCAAAAGAAGTTGCCATCAGAGAAGATTAAAAAGGTTGGCTTAAGAGCCCTAAATAAAGTGTAATCAACATAAGACCGAAAGAAAAAATGATGGGTGTACTCATTATAAAATTGTAACAAAGAAAAATAAAAATTAAATAGTATTTACAGAAAGTAATAGTTTTATTTACAGTTGGAAAAGAAATGACATTTATTTACAGGAGACAAAAGTTTAATATATTTAGAAAAAGTAATAGCATTACTTAATAATAAAGAGCGACATATTACGACATATAGAGCAGCGGAAATATTATTAATAAATAAGCCTCGCCATTTTAATAAAAAATTTAGAAAAAATAAAATTTTATAAATAATCAGTAAGTAAAAAAAAAAGGTGGAGAATAATTGGGTAAGTTATGAGAAAATCTGCATGAGGTACGTCGTCGGATACTCTCCTTCGATACCCTCCGTAAGTCAGTAATCCAGCAACCAACCGTGTGACTCGAGAAGAGTTTTCAACACGCGGAATGGTCACTGGTTTTGTGAGATATTCACGTGGGAATACCGTAAGTGTCTATTGTCTGATTATATGGGATGAGTGGTGAATATGTAAAGAGTACTGTAAGAGTACTTAACGGAGTAGTGTTTAAAGCAAAGTGGACTAGATAAATAAAAGTAGAAAACAAGTAGAATGCCAAAAAAAAAGTTTATAGCCAAATGAAGCCGAAAAAAAAGGTACCTATCTAAAGTGGTATTTTGGAATTTAGGGGAGAGCACGACTAAGGGAATTTACGTTGGGCGCCAAACTGTAGTGTTACCTGGAGTAAAGGTCTAAGTAACCTACTATTTAAAAGAAAAGGTTAAGAGAAAAATAAAAAAATTAGTTAAAGTTTTATATATTTACAAATAAAGACTTACAAAGATGGTATAGAAAAGCACTATTTTCACTTAAAGTCCACTAGGAATTTGTATAAACACTGAGATTTTTCCAATATTTATATGTACAGAAGTTTACAAATTATCCACAGCTCCAGTAATAATCCAGTATATGGTACTATTTATTTAACTTTTAGTATTAGAATTTTTTGTTATTTATGTTCAGCATGCTCTCCTTCCTCACTGATAGGTGTAATGATTTCAAAAGTCCACCACGAGTTCAGCTCGCCACTCCTTATATAGGCTCCATTTCGTTCGACAGCTCGTAAATTTATTTATTTTTGAGAGGCATCCATTCTTTCATCGGCCAGCGGCTGTCACTTCTATTAAGGCGAGGATTTTCGACCGCAGTAGGCATTAACGCTATATGGGACTGCGTGGCGGGCAGTCGCGTAAATGAACACGTCAGCGCACAGATATGTCACAGTATAATTAATAGCAGTAATATACCTATGGTGTGCCTTGTTATACGAAATTCGTTTCTACGATGACTAAAACTTATGTCAAGGATGATATAATAGAATCAATATTTTTTATTTATCTGGATTTAGTATTGCGATACCTATACTTACTATTTTATTTTTTATAAATATTGTAATTGCCATTTTATAGATGAAATCTTTTTAAATTTATATCCTTACTGAATTCTGTTGTGAAAATCGTGCTATTTTGACTTGAAAGTATATCGTGACGTTCATTTATAACTTTCATAAATTATTTGTTCCAAAATTCATTAAAATCAGATAAGTAGGTAGTTGAGATCTTTTACGTAAGCTTTTATCTCTCTCTCATTCCAATCCAATAGGGCTGGTGTTTGAAAAAATGTAGGGTTTGGGAGCTATTTTCATTACTAATTTTCTACAAATTGGTCGGATGGTTTGGCTGAAATAAAGGAACAGAAAGATAGACTTTCGAATTTATTATTTAGTATGGATCCGTTATTTAGTCACTACAACACGAGTTAATTTGAGCTAAATAATGTAGTGTGAATGTTACAAATAATTATTTTTTTTATGAAATGAAATTCAATCCACCCCTTCGGAATGTGCACCTGTTTACACGAAGTAGTAAATTTGTAGTAGTTAATTATATCAAAAAAATAGTAATGTATGATTATATTCTTAAATGTCTATGTATCGTCATAATGTATTAGCCGTCTAATCTATAAAGCCGAAGGGTTTGTCTGTTTGAACTTTGAACTAGATTATTCGTGAATGAATATAATTTATATCTGATCGGTTCTTTCAAGATGTTACTAAGTTGATGTATAAAGGTCCAAAACACTATATTTAAAAAAAAACATAGCATATGAAAGTTTAACCACAAAATACATAAAAGGTGACCAATTTAAACTAACTTTTAACACTGTGAAATTATAACTATCTGGAATCATAATTTCAACACACAGGAAAATTGGTGGTAGATGCAATCTACATTCCCTTTCAAGAACGAAGTAAGTACTTTTTACATATTAATAACTAGGTACATCAAAAGAATTGTAGGTGGCAGCATTACTCAAAAACATATTTGTTGAAATTATAAAGATACCAAACTAATTTGATATCTGGAACTTTTGAAATAGAGTCTATTTTACTCGTGACGAAAATAAATACAAGAAGGTATTTTAACGGACAGATATTTTCAATCCATTATTTTATTTGACGTTTACGTACAGGCAAAGCAATATTATTTGAACGTAACCCATTCAAACAAATTAACTAACAAATTAACTGATATTCTTTTCGATATTAATAACTAATACCCATCTTAATCTCACCATCAGTGCTAATGTCTTATCAGCACTCATCAGTACCTATAAATTACCATTAGTACCTATCAGTAGTTACCCATCTGCACCGATAAACACCTATGAGAAGCCATCAGCACCTATCAGTACCCATCGGAACCCAATAGCATCTCTCAGCATCCTTCATTACCCATCAGCACCTATCAGCACATCTGAGCACCCAACCTATCAGTACTCAACAGCATCTATCAGCAACCATCATTACCCATCAGCACCTGTCAGCATCCATCAGTTACAATCGTCACCTATCAGTAACTATCAGCACCCATCAGCATCTATCAGCACACATCAAAAAGAACACCTCTATAATATACAACTTTGCATAGGTGTTCTTATATAATATTATATATCCCATAACTTTGAGGTTTTGTTCCTTACTTAAAAAATAATACTTTTTGCCAAAGAATATGTGGTTCAAACGTGCATACTTTCCAAGATATCCTCGGTCTTAATATAATGAGTTCATAAAATATCACCCATGTAACATCTCATCCACTCAATAGACGCGTGTCACTGAAGTCATACAATAAACAACAAAAACATTTTAAACGTTGAGGAAAGTTGCATACAATGTACACCGCAAAACGTCGCAAACTGTACCTACCTGTGCATAGCGATAAAAAGGAGTAGAAAACGCCACGTTGTCATACTTCGCATAAAGTTATTTTTGACTTAATTGAATTATTTTGCATGAAAAATAAAAACCAAAAGAAAATTTAAAAATTATTCACATGTTATTTGATTCTATTACATGGCCCCATCAAGACCATGGGGGTTAGTAATAGAATCAAATAACATGTGAATAATTAAGCAAGTTATGGGAAATCAAGCAGAACATATTGTACATAATATACATGGCAATTTTTTTTAATGTCATTTGGGGGTAAAGTTTTCTTAATAATAGAGATAGCAAATTCTACTCCATAAAACATTCCTTTATTTTAGGAAAAATTAAAACTGTATTCAAAGAGTTTTCAAAAACTCTCTTCTTCACCCAGGAATCGAACCGACTTAAATCTAAAAATGAAGATTTCATGGTTTTCCTTTCAATGAATTAACCTAGTATGTGAGAGAGATTTTATTCTTGTGATTGGCTCTAACGAACCACACAATAAAATTACAGGGTGTCATTTTTACAGATTTTAGTCGGTTTGAATCCCAGGTGAAACGAGTGAATTCTTAAAAATCTCTGAATGCGGTTTTATTTCTGTTCAATAATAAAGGACAGTTTCTTTGGAGTAAATTTTGCTATCTCTTCTTTAGAGTACTTTCCCTCCAGATGGCATTAAAAATTACACCCTGTATATTTATCGATGTGCACCTATCAGTATCTACGTTGGAATTGATGTGAAGGGGCAACCCACAAGAGGTGATGCGTTAATATTAACCCTGTATACGTACGTATAGAATAATAATCCTCCTTTTGTTTTCGTCGGGTGATTACGTAAGAAAAGATTTATCGCAAAAAAAATTATATGCTTTTTTGCACTTGTTGTCTAATAAACTTAAAAAAAAATATCAGAAACAAGTTTTTAGCTCTATATTCAGAAGTAATAATTGTTTATAATACTCCTTTAATTTATCAATCAAAATATAAAATGTGACTTAACAAAAATTAAATGATTAAATTGTCGTACTGTTATGTGTACGCTATGGTCAAAAATACGATCAATTACGCGGGAAAATCGGGAGCAAAAGCGACACAGGTCCTACCTCCATGACGCCTCGCGTGGTACTGAATTGTATCGCACCGTCGTCTTTATTATATTATATTATATTAGAAAAAATAGAACGGTTTAAGAAAGAAATTATCCAAATAAATTAATTTTATGCTACATTACCAATATTAGGACAAGTTTTTGTAAGTATAAGTTTGATATTCTCTTAGAATATCGGAAAATCACTTAAAATTTTCATCTTTTTCGTAATTTTTTATGATCGAGTAAAGTTTTCAGTATCGTGTTTTGATCCACATATTTATAAAATATATTAAACAAACTTCAACATATATTTTTATCCGATCCAGACAAACAATATTGGCCGGTTGTAATGAGTTTGAAAACGCATAGATTTCGCGAATGGGGCCCTTAACAAGGAGGTTTTAGTCTCTGGAGCAGCGGTGGTGGTATGGTAAAAGTGGAGCTGATACTTCTCTTGATTGTAAATGTGCAAGTCTCAATATAATTTACATTAAAGTAATAATATAAAAATTAATTGAAAAAGAAATGAATATAAAACATACTAATAGTTTATAAATTATCTGTGCTGAAAAGTGACATAAGCTACATGACAAATTTAGAGTTGAAAGGTAAACAATAATATTTACATTTCATAATAGTTTACAATAGATACATTTGCAGCTATAAAATAAAAAGGAAACAGGAATACTATAAAACAATATTAGAAATGTACAAAATAAGACTAAAGATGTAGAACAACTATTAACAAAACCAATGGAATATACAAAACAGTAAGTACAAAAATAGTTATATTACAAGATGTATTCTGAAAATATTGCTTTAAGTTAAATCATATTTACTGCAAAGTTAATCCCTTGTTAACCTTTAAGTTTCATCTCTGATCTCAGCGTCTCTATCCATCTGATGAAATTAAGTCAGCAACAAAACATTTAACCAGTCCAAGATCTTGGAGATCGACAAATAAAACAGTTGATGTTACTTGTTCGTCATGTGAAAGGCGCCTTATACTGAAGATAGTAAAACTAGGATAATGCAATATCTGCGTGTGAATGTTGACTTAGAAGACAAATCTAAAAACATTAAAGAAACGCCTGAGGATGAAATAAATTAATTTTATAACCTGTCCTCGCATTTGAGTCCAAAATGGGATATTTTTTCTTTTACTTAACAGAAAAACGAGTAGTTCCAAGGTATCTTCAGACGGTGGTATGATTGACGAGCGTTTTATCTACTTCTATAGTTAAAAACAAAATTCAGATCAATACCTGGGAATTAATTAATTTATTTGTAAAGGTTAAAGAAATAGACAATTATCATCAAAAAATTCAAATTTTTTTATTCATCTTAGGAATTTCACAAAACACTTGATGAAGTCAGTCATCACATACTTCGGCTTTAACTAGTTGTTGATAGTTATTAAATAAGATATTACAGTAGACCTAGAGACAAAAAAAGCCGGCGGAAAAAAACTCTTGGCACTCAGTGCCTGAAAAATAGTTCAGTAACTGAACTAAGCTTTCCCAGCTTAATCCTTTAGTCAGCTATACACGATAATCCATACATCTATAATTGATGATGTCTATAGCTCCAAATGCCACTTATCACCTCGTAGATCCAATGCTCGTTTGCAAGCTTACTTAATAATTGTTAGCCGCCAAGTATCATTGCTCCAGCGGTGATGTATTCCGGAAGTGTTTATGAAGAGCCAGTTCCTTCCAGAACCTATCTTCAACCTCATCTTCATTTATCATCAGGTGACATTAAGGTCAAACTAAGGTTTGTTACCCGGTGAAGAAATTTCATCGTTCAACATACATCTTTGACCTGTCAAATTGATCGTGAAATTGATGTCAAACACGTCTTATCTTCAGGTTTCGCGTTAACCCTTTGGAAAACTTTAAGCTTTTGTATACAATGGCACGATTGCTATCTCTAAGGTCTGGCTGTTCCGGCTGCAAATTTGATACCATTATATCTATATTGTTATAATAATATGCTCGTAAGTAATGTTATTTGCAATTCTCATTGACATCTATAGAAGCATCAATTGCGTTTGAAAGTTAAAAAAACAAATGATACTATCATTAAGTCATACAGCAATTCATAGATAAACTATAGAAACATTTTTAACCCGGTCCTAACTACCAGTCCAATGCTACTTACTGTTTCACTCACGACTTAGCAAAATGAAACTAATATAAGCACAGATAAAGGCCTTTATTAATAAACTTTCATATAATCCCTCGTTTATACAGCTTTCCACTTTTGCGAGTATCATTGTAATGTAAATACATAGCTGTAATATGTCACGCGATCAAAAGTTTATAGCAGACATTACAGCGCCGACCGCAGCCGGCGAAGCGCTGATACACTTATCGCTAATGATTTTAAAAGCCTTTCTATACGAGTATTATGTCAATAATTGGTGATTTTCAGTGAAAAGTACAAACCTACTTTGAAACTAGATATTTCGAACTTAGTTTGAAATATCTAGTTTCTGTTTTCATTTCAAGACATACCTTATGTATAGAAGTATTTTTTGTAAGGATGGGATGTTTGTAGTCCTGTATGACACCTGATAGTAAATGAGCATGAGGACTAAAGTGGTACACGTCCATCCACGAAAATCCCATTCTCTCTACGCTTAAAAGAACCATGTTTAATGCATATTGATTTTATGTCTTGTCGATTTGAACTGAATTTATGATATAAAATTATGGCACATAGATACATTTATCCACATTATATTATGTTATTAATAGAGTTTATTATTTTCTTTTATTTATATCATGTTGAATTTAGTAATTGTAAGTTTAAATAAGTTCATAATGAATTATTTTGATTAAACTTTTATTGTATTTCTGTATACTTAAATGAATATATTTAGAACATTGCAGATTGTTTTGTTTATAAACATTGTCATAAACTACACATAGTAATGCTTTTTCAAACCTATATATACTTTTCGGAAGGTATTACAATTTAAAAAAGATAAAATAGGTAACAGAATACTAACACATCATCATCATCATGAAAAATTATATGCAATTCCTTGAAGTTCTTATTTAATCGTAAGCAGTCTCTAGTGGTATTGACTATAATACTTAACAAGGGAGAGAAGCAAGAATGTGTAAAGCCAGATGCTCCTTTCTGACCCCTTGTGTTTTCATCTTCGATCTCATATTTGCTTACCGTCTCGTGATCAAGGTGAAAAGAGGTTCTGGACATCGATAAAAACTATAGAAAAATATACTTTTTTTGTTATTGGCGAATGACCCCAGCCTTATTACCACCTAATGGTCGAGTCAATAATCTCTAACCCAGCTCTAAGGATAGATCTAGTTCCGTTAACTACATCGTACTACCGGAACGGAAACCTAACTAGCCATATAAGCTCTTTATAACGCCTACTTTAAGTTGGGGTTCGAAAGAAGTCATTTTGTAAGACACGCTAATCTAAGAACGAGAGGTTACTACAATAAACCTACCAGTAGTAGTATTTTATGCATTATTTCCGACAACTGTTAATTAAAAAAATATTTGACGTGAAAAATTACCATTGCATTGTTGATATCATGTACAGTACAATTCTACTTTCATACAAACTTGAAAATATCCAGCAATAATAACACAAACACGAAAAAAAAAGAAAATTTAAGCAAGCTACACAGGAACTTTTCTCTTTAATCACGTAAGTACACACGCTAGAGGCTTAGCTTTGGTGACATCAGCCCACTTGCGCGCTCGCATCCTAGTGTCGACCTTGCCGACCGACATGCGCCCGGAGGTTTCACTTCCTTTACTATTGACGGATCAATATCGATACTTTTATCGATGTTTATTTAGATAAATGGTTAGTCAGTTTATATTTTGTTGGATAAAAAAGAATATCTGTTTATTTGCGTTTGCACATACATCGAACAGAATAAAAATTACATGTTTTGGAAACAAGAATTTATTTGTACGGTTATGGATATGTCATTGCCACAGCCGTATATGAAGTAGGTTAGTAATATCTAAAGTGTTTTTCTTGTCTCTACAAAACTGCAAACATGACTTTACAATAAACAATCACAATAATAAAGCAAAATATTAGCAAAGCTTTCCGACAGTTAAAACAAGTCAACGGAATTAAACTTTATTACTTGACTAATAAAACGACTAAAAACGAAAACAATATGTCGTCTCAACTAAATGATGTTTACTCTATTGTATTAGATATTTTCAACAAAGATATATGACTGTGTTTTAAATTAACTCATATTAAAAAACAGTTATAAAATTACACTTTAAAACTAAAAACTAATTATATTTAAAATAGTATTCTCCATACGATACAATCAAGCAATCAAGCTTAAATAAAACATCGATAAAAACTATCGCACCACCACATTACTATACCGAACGGCAAGCTCGCATCGTTCGTCGTCAATCCGAAAAAAGTGCATTTTATATTCTCCAAGCCTTGTTTATCGAGTGATTAGGAAAATTGAGGGTGAAGAAATCGGTGGAAAACTCGAGTTAAGTGGTCCATTATCTTCATCCGGATAGCTGCTAAATTTTACGAGACACGTTGAGAATATAATTGTTAAATTTAGTGTCTTTTGAAACAAATTACCTTTGATTTACTACTGTTAGTTACAAGTCTGCTTGATTTTATTTGATTCGCGATATATGTGCGCTTAAACATTAAAGTTTCTTAAGTTGGGATGGGTGTTTAGTATCATGAATGTTTTATTAGCTACGTGCTTATTCAAAGTAGTTGTACTCTTTTCCTAGTAATGGTGCGTACAAATTGCTAGTAATGCAACTAGTAATGTTACCTGCAAAAAAAGTTCCCATGATATGGACGCCTCTCGAGCGCGAACTGAGCCGCAGTAGAGCGCGCTCGTGGCCTGCTCTAAGCTATCCGTATATTTTCTGTTTTTTGAATAACATCAAAAAATGCTCGATGCTCAATGTGGACGGGCACCGCTCGCACGAATTGCTCCTGTGTGCGTGACGCTCATAGTCTGCTCGACGCAATCCGTGAACTGTCGGTTTTTTAGACAACATCAAAGGGACTCGGATTGCAAATTGGATAATTACGAGAGCAACTTGAAAATGTGATTTTTTGTTTGTTAAGTTATCGTAACCAATTACCAATTAATCAAGTAACAAACATACACAAGATTTGATAACCTCTTCCTTTTGGAAGTCGGCGAAAGAACGTGTTCGGCGACGGACCGTGCTCGCGACGAAATATGGAAAAAATCTTACTCAGGATGCCCGTATTAAATGCTCAGTTCGGCGCAATACACGTCCAAATACAGCGAGCGCAGGCATCGGACGCTGGATATTACATTACTAGTTCCATTACAGCAATTTATACGCACCCTAATAGTGACTGTATTAAGGATGTAGAGATATTCTATGTAAGAATAAGTTTTAAATTGGAGTTTGGGATTATGTTTGATTTAATAATTACGTAAATTTCAGATTTCATAACAGACGAAATATTTCTAATTCCAACCCTAAAGGAAGACAAGTTTTTTTAATGTTATTACTGTAAGACAATTCGAATGTTAATATGCCTTAAACGCTTTAAAACGGAGTTCTAAGGTATGAAAAAATCCCTCCACATACAAAAAAAACTATAACCCGCTATGAAATACAACAATTTTTCCACCACTTTTCTGTATTACATATAAGCTACTTACACGTTAAGACATATTTTTAACTATTCGGTAACAATAGCCGTTTTAAATGGACCTCGCTTTTTTTTTCAACCTTACCTAGTAAATCACACATACTAAGCATTGCTATACCTACCGCGTGGCATCTTGGATTAAACCGATCGCAGTAGACAGTATGACCTCTTTACACTGCACTTAAATGTAGGAGACTCTGTCTCATAGATGCATCGTAAATAAAGTCTTATGTGTCGTCCATAAGAGCTAGCCCAAGTCAAAAGTGATGAGCTCGAGCGGCTCTAGACTGTACATAGTGTCCTTAAATAAAGCCATTAAAATTCTGTATAACCTAAGTAAGCTATGTTAATTTACCGTGTGATCCGTGAACTTTGACTCGTTAGCGATTAGACTGGGATATTGACTTTGTAGTCAAAGCGGTGAGTGAATAGGTCGGTCGAATTAAAATCGGATCACAGTGGACAATTAGCATCTTTTGACATTAACACAAACAAGGCATTAAGAAGAGAGATTAAGTTTGTACCCATGAACGAGGGTCGGCTGGAGAGATTCAGAAGTAATGTCTTGGATAAGTTGTGGGAACTTAAATGTTATGATGATCCTGTTAAGGAATATAATTGTATTTTTAATTTAATTAAATGTGAGTATGATACAGTATTTAAATCTAAAACAATTAAAATAAATGATAACTCATTTAAGTTTAGTGACTGGGCAACAGTAGGAATATTCAAAAGCAGAGACAGATTATATGAATTATATGATGAAAAATCATATAATCATAGTGAAACCTTTAAGGAATATGTTAAAAAATACTCTAAAATGTTCAAAAGTGTGTGTAGTATTGCAAAATCAAATTTTATTAATAATAAAATTCAAAATAGTGTAAATATACCTAAAACTACTTGGCAAATTATAAACAGCGAAACTGGAAAGTCAAACATTAGAAACGCGGAATATAAACTGAAAATTGGTGATCGACTGTTGACATCAGATACAGAAGTTGCTGAAGCTTTTGAAAAATTCTTTGCAGACATTCCAGTTTCGACCACCAAGACATTAAATTCATCAGTCAAAATTGCACAGTCTTTTCTTGAAAAAAATGTAAATAAGTGCAAAACCACCTTTACTTTCAGGCATGTTACTGAAAGTGAGGTATTGAAAGCTTTTAATAGTATTACAGTTAAAAACACTGCTGATTTGGATGGCATTTCCGTTAAAATCATCCAATCCATCATTGATATTATTACACCTAATTTAGCTAGTATATTTAATAATTGTGTTGATAGTGGTGTGTTTCCTGATTTAATGAAACTTAGTAAAATTATTCCTGTATTTAAAGCTGGAAGCATAATCGACCCCAGTAACTTTAGACCAATCTCTATATTACCAACACTTAGTAAAATTTTTGAAAAGCTTATTTTAAACCAACTAGTGGTACACTTCTACAGCAATAATTTGATGAATCCAAATCAGTTCGGTTTCACACGGGGTCGCTCAACAACTGATGCCAGTGTTGAGCTTATCAAACATATATTTGATGCCTGGGAGGAGTCACGTGATGCCTTCGGTGTCTTTTGTGATCTGTCCAAGGCTTTTGACTGTGTTCACTACGATACACTCCTCATGAAGCTACACCACTATGGAATCAATGATAGGGCACTTGATTTTATGAAATCCTATTTATGCAATAGAATTCAAAGAGTTGATATTAATGGAAAGAGATCATCGGGATCAGCAGTTCATATGGGAGTGCCCCAGGGCTCGATTCTTGGGCCTTTCTTATTCTTAGTTTATATAAATGATTTGCCATTTGTGGTAAAAGACAAGTGTGAGGTCATATTGTTTGCTGATGATACCTCTTTTCTATTTAAAGTGAGTAGGCAATTGAAGCACTGCTTTGAAGTAAACAGTTGTATTGAAACTGTGGAGAAATGGTTTTCAGCCAATAACCTACTCCTCAATGAAACTAAAACAAAATTTTTAAAATTCTCATTGCCTAATGTCCGGTATGTTGATACTAACTTAATTGTAAAGGGACAAGAATTGAGACCTGTAAATTCAACAGTGTTCCTTGGCATAACCCTAGATGCACAACTACAGTGGGGTCCACATATAGAAAGGTTGGCGAAGAGACTTAGTTCTGCAGCATATGCCGTCAAAAAGATGCGAAATATCTCTAATGAAGCTACTGCGCGGTTGGTTTATTTTGGTTATTTTCATAGCTTAATGACATACGGCATTCTCCTGTGGGGAAATGCTGCCGATATTAAAACCATCTTTGTGCTGCAGAAACGGGCTATTCGCGCAATCTACAAACTTAATTCCAGAGCGACATTAAGAAATAAGTTTAAAGAAATAAATATTCTTACGTTTGCATCACAATATATCTTTGAAAATCTTATGTTCGTAAAAAAGAACTTAAACATGTTCCGTAGAAAATGTGACTTGCATAATATTAATACTAGAAATAAGTACAAGCTAGCCGGCTATGATAGTAGACTTCATAAAGTCACTAACTCATTTATGGGTCAATGCATACGTTTTTATAATAAGGTTCCCATAAATATTCAAGACTTACCACTTGACAAATTTAAAGAAACTATTAAACAAAAATTGTGTAATAAAGGCTTTTATACAATATCTGAATATATGGACGATAAAAGTCCTTGGTTGTAATTGTTTTTCTAAAGTGCTCAATCTCCAACTCCACCTTCAACTCCATCTCCAACTCCATCTCCAACTCCAACTCCATCTCCATCTCCTTCTTATCCAACGCCATCTCCATCTCCTTCCAATCCATACAACAGCAAGAACGTCATGCTCCCTCAGGCGGCATGGCTAGCGGTAGCGTCGGGTGTCGGGTCACCCTCTTCCCTAAAATATGGTTGAGGAGGGTGATGGCTGGTGCTTGCGTTATACTCGTGAACGGGTGCTGCTAGCGGTGCCAGGTCGTTTTGCTGAAGACTTTATGACTATGTTACTTTTTTGAATTTGACTCTGACTTCCCCATCTCCATGTCCACGTCCGTGTTTGTGTCCCGTCTCTTTCCACGACTATTCCCATCTCCATGCACATTATCTTTATTATCTCTCACCTCTATCGCTACATCTATCTACTTCTATCTTTACCTCTATATCTATGTCTTATGTTTCTGTCTAATATTTGATTGCCTATTGTATAAATATAATAGTAAACTCCAGAAGATCACCAACTCGTTCATGGGTCAATATGTGTACGCTTTTATAATATAATTCCAAAATATTTAAGATTAACCCTTCGATAGATTTAAGGATAAGTGTTATATAAAGTTTTACTATAAGTTATCCGGATGCAAGAAGATTGTTAATTGTTATTGTGTATTTTTAAAAGATGATTGCTGTTGAGTTTCTTGCCACTTCTTCTCAACAGATCGACTTTCCGAAGTGGCGGTAGATTCAGTTCAATTTGTAAATTTTATGACTTATTTCAAATGTATTCAAATACTTACGAAATAAAGATTCTTTTGACTTTGACTTTGACTTTGACTTTGAGGCACACTTTTCGAATAATCTGTCTGCGAGTACTTGTATGGTAAATAACAAATTATTCTGTATTAATCAAAGATACTTTTCGTCATTTTATCAATAAAAGCAATACAATTTATTAAATAAATAAATATTTCTGACACTCACACAACATTATCTAGCCCAAATTAAGTTTCTTAAAGAACTTGTGTTATGGATACTAGATAACTGATATACTTAAGAAATATTTAAACACACATATTGAATAAATATATATTTTTATTAGAAAATAAACTTAAATAAACATATAAACGTCCATGACTTGACGACTAATATCTGTGTTCATCACACAAATATCCGCCGCCGCCGGGATTCGAACCCAGGACCTCTGGCATAGAAGGCAATGTATCTTACCCCGACACCAGCCGGTTAAATTAAAATAATTTACATACATTTATACACAACTTCACGCCTGTATCCCGTATGGGGTAGGCAGAACACCAGAGGTATCAAAACCTTCTGATGTCACGTTTGACAAATTTGGAGGCATTATAATAGTGGAGAGAGACTATTGCAGTGATAGGGGGTCAGCCTATCGCCCACAAAAAATCCTCCCATAACACCTCGGTCCCTTAACTGACTTTTACAGTATGCCCGGGAAGAGAAGCAGCTGGCACATTCTATGTTTTTCTTTCGCTCCCAGTCCAGCATAGAAGCAAAAATAATTTAATTTTCAACACACTTGCTCGTAAAGTGATCGTTATTCTATTGAGTTTAGAACTATAAACTGGGCTATAAGTCACGCGTGCATAATATATTATACCCTAGTGCATAATATAATGAATCCTACAAAGTTGAATTGTACCTTTGTGCAAATAACATGCGAGAAAACAGAGCATATTTTTTGTTCCAGGTTATACACTAAATATTTTCAGAAACAACAAAGAGGTTTTATACCACTTCAAATCCATATACATTTTTAAATGTTTGCGCCTTATTTAAAATAAATTTGTATATCAAACAAATTATTCACAATTTACAATCATTTGTCATAAAATATTAAAATATTTGCATTTACCACTCCAAATTAAACATTTTCACTTAAAATAGGCTGTATATGCTATACAGACATTGACACATTTGACGGAAAAAAAAACCTACGCGCATGCGCGAGGTTCGGCGCCATTTTTCAATCACAATTCACAGCTTTGTTATCAAGTGTGTTTGTTATTTTATGATCACGTATGTCTGTCTTTTACTCACAAGTGTGTTGAAAAACGTCGTATGTAACTCGTGAGCGTTGCTAATTACAGTCTCGGCTCATTATTAAGCCCTCGCCTGCGGCTCGGGCTCAAATCACAGCCTCGACTGTAATTAGCAACTTCGCTCACTTGTTACATAATATACTATAAACTAATAACGTTATCATTGTAAAAATGTATAAAGTGGCGTAAGTTAGGATGTATAATTATTTCTATCTTGTAATTAATGTTTACGTTGAGTATCAAACTCACCTTATCCTCATAAAGTAGGCAATGTAAGCCGAAGGTACAACCAGTTTAAAAAAATACTGTCTCGCCAATTTAAATCCCATATACAACACAGTCTTGGGTCTGTTGGAAGAAATTTCATTAGAGATAAGCTGTAGCTTTGTACTAATTTTTGTTCAATGTGTGTCTTTATTGTATCTAAACTTGTGTTTAAATAAATTGTTAAATAAAATAAAAGATTTTTTTGAAAAACTTAATTCTTATATGTCAGTCACGGAATAGTCACCAATCATAGATAACCTTTGATTGGAACTGTCCCACATTAAACCATCGCGATGAAGCTGATAATGCGATAATGCAAATCTCAAACCAGCATTTTAGTGGATTAAGGCTTGATATTATAGGCATTAGAAATATTAACAGTTTCGATAACTATTCTTCTAGCCAACGCAAACAAATTCTAGCTAAGGCAAAAAGACAATTGTCGTACGTAACCTTAAGGACTATACATGATGATCAAAGTTACGAACTTCTTGAAGTGAAGTTCGATCGATATATGTAGTATTAGCCACCGCGCGCGGTTTTACCCGCATAACTTTTGATCCCGTGGGAATTTGGGGATAAAATATAGCCAATAACCTTCCTCAAGAGTTGTGCTATCAAATGCAAAAAGAATTTTTAAAATCCCACTTGTAGTTTCTGAGATTAGCGCGTTCAAACAAACAAAAAACAAACTCTTCAGCTTTATATATAGTATAGATCATAATATTATATGTAGTATGAGTGGTTTCATTGGAAAATATTATTAAATATTATGCAAGTGAAGTGTACGCAGGTATATCCGTAGTGGAAACACTTAAAACAGTGGAAGGAAAAAGTTAAAAATGAAAGTCATAGGTCAAGAGACTTGTTATTCATTTGTTTATTTAAAGTAACGAATTCCCACGTCAATACTCATGTGTCGGTATGTTAAGGTGTTGCAGATAGTTTCACCGGATACTCAGAATATTTCGCAAATAATATCGTTTCCTCTTATTTCTATTAAGATAAGATGGCGGGCTCAATAAACATGGAATGAGCTTTTAATATCAGTAATAACTAGTTATTCGGTTGATTAACTTGTTATTACATTTGTAGATTTTTAAAAGAATCGTTTCAGCATATTTAATTGTTACTTTTTGACACATATACAAGTTGAAGACTTTTGGGGGATAGCAATGACGAAATCAGTGCAGGGCGTTCATGTAAAAACGTGGTTCATTATGGTACGTGGGAGAAAAAATTGGAATAGTGATAGCGATAAAATTACCACTGTACAACCCCTAAGGTCTCCGAAAATAAGGATCAGATAGATTGTACAAAAAAAGTTGATACGATTTTTAGATAGTAATGAACATTGAACACACAATAGAATACAATGAATTTAGATTTATAATAATGTAAAGACGACCAACGCTTGCAGTTTGATTTATATTTTAGTTTGACATGTAGAACACTCGTTTAACGCTGTTTTCTTGTCTAGACTAAATTTATAGTTTATGCATAAGTCTTTTTTTGTATATTTTATAAATACAAATTTTATGCAAATCAAACAATTTACATTCAACATAAATGCAGCGTCACAGAAAGTTTGTCTTATATGCTTGCTTATTCACGTTTATTAAATTTTAGTAACAAGTAGTTAGTGTGTCAGAAGATAGTAAGTTTTCACAAAAGGGCTTGATCTTTACGTTCTATTGTTTACTTTCTTACTTTTTAAATACAGAACTATGCATGTGGCATATTTGGACAGAAAATACTGGTATAAAGCTAAATAATCAGAAGGAGTTTTTACGAATGTTTACAAATACGGTGAACAGTAAGAGATATCATGTTATTCTTACAAATTTATTTGAATTATTATGGTAGTGCAAGTAATTTCGATGAATACAGGGTGTCCCGCAAACCCTATATAATACCTTCACAGATGTATTTTAGTACCCATGAAGATTACAGAAAAAATATAAAATAGTATTATATAGGGTTTGCGGGACACCCTATATATTCTCTTTTTTCGTACAATGTTCAATTTATGTGACTACCTTATTTTGGTGATTCTAATCAAAGCTTATAATTTACTTTACGCATACACATCACAATAATTGTTCTTTACATCTAAAAAAGCACATAATGGATGAGTATTAAAATCGTATGTAAAGTGGGAATCGATGTCACAAAATTATCGGGTTCAAAAAGCTTAAGGATTTTAATAGTGGGAAAAACCTTTAAGGCTGCGTAGAGTAGGTTTAGAATAGCACTACCATTCTGGATAAGCGTGTCGTCAAAGGCGACTAATATGAGTGGCCAGCGCTCGTTGGTTGGACACTTCAGGAGACCTTCATATCATGAAAATGAAAATGAAAACTTTTTTATACATAGTAGGTAATTTTATACACTTTAAGAACGTCAAATGCTGGATGAGGGCGGCGCGGGTCCGGACGACATGACGAATCCGGGAGGCCTCCGTCGAGAAGTGTGCGTCTCTCGGCTTTGAAGATAGTGATCGCCCATTATCCACCAATGTCTTGGTGTTGTCAACTACTACTTCTTCTTGGCATGACCTGTGGTGATTTCTTCTATAGCTATTTTATGACGAGCCAGGTCTTTCCTAAACTCGTGTGCTGTCTTCTTCGAACTCATCTTCATTTACCATGAGATGAGATTAAGGCCAAGTGCGGGGTCAGCCACCAATACAAAAAAACTAGTCACCGCGCGCGGTTTTACCCGCGTAACTTTTGATCCCGTGGAAATTTCGGGATAATATATAGCCTATAACCTTCCTCAAGAGATGGGCTATCAAATGCAAAAATAATTTTTCAAATCCCACTTGCAGTTTCTGAGATTAGCGCGTTCAAACAAATAAACAAACAAACTCTTCAGCTTTATATATAGATAGATAATATATAGATAATAGATAAGGCAAATACTGAACAGATACACAGATGTTTTTTTTAATCTATATTTTTAAGTACATACATAACTTCACGCCTGTATCCCTTATGGGGTAGGCAGAACACCAGAAGTTATAAGACGATCTGATGTCACGTTTGACGAATTTGGAGGTGTTATAATGATGGAGAGAGACTATTGTAGTGACAGGGGGTCAGCCTATCACCCACAAAAACGTCAATCAAACCCCTGTCTTTAACTGACTTTTACAATATGCCCGGGAAGAGAAGCAGCTGGTACATTCTATGTTTTTCTTTCGCTGCATCCAGCATGGAAGCTATTTTTAAGTGTAGATGGAATAAATTTTAATCATCATTACCACTTTGGCGATGGGGTAAACCTATCTGCCTCAGACGCCAGTGGTTGCGGGTTCGATCCCCGCACGGAACAAGAAAAAAAAAAGTTCCGTGTCTGGGTGTTTATCTATTTATTTATTTATATTCTAGGTTCCCCCCTAGTTCGCTACATGGTACCCCATAACACAAGCTATGCTCACTTTGGGGCCATGTAGTTGGTGTGATTGTCTGGGGATTTTATTTATTATTTATTTATTTATTACATTTTGCCTTTAGAAGAAACGGCGAACAAATGATTCGTTCACTATTAAATAAAAAAAAACTCTTGATTATGAATGCTCCTAATTAATTAAAAAAACACGATACCTATTTACTCATGCGCATTTAATTGATTGAAGCTTTATAACGGCAATACGTCTTCACTTATTCTAAGAATAACTTCAAGTCTTGTCTTTTTTTGATACCATATAGTATTGTCCAAACAACACAACCTCAATGTGTTTTGGACAAAAGGCTTATACGCATTCCGATCTCTTGAGATTCAATCAAGTATGAAAAGAACTTAATTTCATATCAATATATCAATTTGCGATTAAATTGTGCTTTTTATATTTTTGCACTTTCGATTTTTGGGGTTTCGTAACGGAATGGTCTTTTTTAATTACACATGCGTATTTCAAGGACTTTGCATTAGTTACAATCAATGTAATTAATACTTAAACTGTTACCGCCAATTAAAATTAAATTTACAGTCGAGTTAATAAGTCACTTATAGTAGTCTGAAAACTTACTTAGACTTGAACTCTAGTCAAGCACAGATTTTGTGATATTTCAAAATTGAGAATCAACAGCCGATCTATGCTTGAGTAAAGATCACCGCTTATGTAAGGTTTCAAAACACGAACTTTAGAGTATGAAACAACATGGATTTTTTCGCAAAGCCATTAATTCAATTGATATTAATTGTTAATAAATCGTAGGTAAGATAGAGTAAACCATTGTGACCTATTAATTGACCCTCTGACAATATTTTTGTTGTTTAATTGTTACCTTGGCTGTCACTCTTCTAATTCTAATGACATAGATTTATAAAACTACAGTTTCTAAGTTTACAGTTTATAAGTTAACAGTTTCTAAGTTACTACAGTTTTATTTCTAAGTTTTATAAAACTTTTGAATTTGAATTTGCTTGAACTTGAAGAAGCCCAAGTGATTGTTCTAGGTAAGCCTTACTTGTTATTTAAACACGACGGTCTTGTTTTGCAGAAAAGTATGCTCTCCGCTAGAAGCTTTTTATGGATCCATATTGAATATCAGTGACCATGAATCTAACCTGCTAGCAAGAGAATATGCGACAACGCGCACGTTCGCAGCTGATCTTTCTTATCGAAAGACTCTACTCATCTACTATATCACCATTTGATTTTGACGACCACTTTGGCGATGGGGTAAACCTATCTGCCTCAGACGCCAATGGTTGCGGGTTCGATTCCCGCACGGAACAAGAAAAAAAGATGTTCCGTATCTGGGTGTTTATCTATTTATGTATTTATATTCTAGGTTCCCCACTAGTTTGCTACATGGTATCCCATAACACAAGCTATGCTTAATTTGGGGCCATGTAGTTGGTGTGATTGTCTTGGAATTTTTTATTTGTTTAATAAAGAAAAGACATTCAGACTATGTCCAAGTCTAGGTTACTCGGATTATTCGTCTTTACATGTAGCCAAAATGAGACATCATATGCAGTCTCACGCAGAAGACTTTTAAATCTTGTTAAGCTCTACTAATTTTAAGTAGCTAGTTATATATCCCGAGTACATAAAGCCTTATTTACAGAGTATTTGATATTTGTATGAAAATTTATTGATTCAGTAAGGACAACACACAATTTTTCTAAACTGCTGCTCTCTACACTTCCACATTACTACAGAAACCAACCCCACAAGATGACCCTCCATTCATCACAAAAATTGGTATGTATGTAGGCAGACTTTCTCCCGGCGAAATGTGAGAAGAGAGGGGTCTGACCTTGTTAGAGGGAGGCGGCACCTGCGCAAGATTCACTTGTCAATGAACAGCCGCGCGCAACGCGTGCGACCGACGAACACGTGTGTTGCACTGGTGTGTGTGTTAGACTGTGTGTGATACGGTGTTGCCAAATTTGTGGAAGATTTGCATTTTGTTAAAAGGTGAGTTTTTTGTTTTATGGTTTATTAGTTAGTTTAGTAGTTGTTAACGGTACAACTTTTTTAAAAACGTTGGTGGCTTTGAAGTTTATTGATAAGAAGCTTTGTCGATTGATTACTACAATGCATAAGGCATGAGTGTTTCCAAATAATCTAAAAACACAAAAATTTTGAAGACTTTTGTTTTTAAATATTACGTATTATAAGTTTACCTTATAACATTTAAATTCCATAAAACTAATGCGTTAATATCAATGAATGTACTAAAGCTCCGTGAGACAAATGTAAGTCAAGGACATTTTTGTTTTGCTCGCAAAAAATTACCATTTATCTTTTTTTTTAACATTAATTTGACATAGTAAAATGGTCTGATATTTTTACTAACTGAGCTGGTAATCTGTCCAGGTTATGTTTTTCGAAGAGCCAGGTCTTCTCTAAGCCCATGTCATCTTCGACCTCATATCCAATTGACATCCGGTGAGATTGAGGTTAAACACAGGCTAAGTCACTATCAAAAAAGCTTTGGATGTCCATTATTCAAATTTTAGAACATACATTTCATGACATCTTGGAAGCATTTATAAGGCACCCTAGATCTTAATTCTGCTTACTTTATTAATGAGTACTACATCCTACATCCAGGATTTTGTACATCGCAGAAAAACACCTAAGATACATGTATTTTTAAGGATCGTGATGAACGTTTCCATCAAGTCATGTAATAGATTAAAATATATCATTTAATTATTTAAGGATACTAATACTTAATTTATATAGCTAATAATGGAAAATAAACGGATTTCTTTCATCAAGAAGTTGGAACACCTTAGAAACAATAAGTTAAAGTGCATATTTAAGCTGAACTTTCATATCATCAGGGCACCGACATGCTCTTTGGCCCCACAAACCATACGATTACTTACATTTCACTTAATATATAATAATGTATTATATAATAGAGTAACTATAATAAAACCAAAAATTAACACGTGCTTGTATTACGTTACGTAATTAAATAGAAGTCATTAAGTGAAAATGATCCTGATGTGAACATTAAACACATTTTACCGACACGGGTGCCGCCATAAACGAAATTAGGCTTTCTTATTTCCTTGCATAAGGTCTTTATTATGATAAGATCTAAATTCAAGGCTTAGAAAGTTTTAGAAGATAATCATCATGTCACATGCATTATTTCTTAGATAACACTCGCTGTAGGGGTGAATTTACACAAGTACCTACACTGGTGGAAAATAAATAATAATAATATTCGTTTATTTCAGGCAATATTTACAATGAGATGTTTACAATTGGAAACATATATGATATATTATTATAGTCTAACATACATATACGGAAGTCGTCGTGTTGCCGTGGTTAATGTGCATATCAAACGATATCGCAGGTTAAGCGCGCTCGGTGCGGCCTGTATTAGGATGGGTGACCGCCGACCATTAATTTCTCACCACGACTTCCGTGCTTCGGAGGGCACGTTAAGCAGTTGGTCCCGGGTGCTGTATACTTGTATACAGTAGTCGTTAGGGTTTGTCAGAAGCCATTTCGGCACCCTGAAATATCTGACATCCACCAACCAGCATCGGGCCAGCTTGGTGGATTACGGCCTAAACCTCCTCGTCACCCAGAGGAGAGACTTATAGCCCTGCAGTGGGCTCATTACACGGAGTTGTGATGATGATGATGATGATGATGATGATGAGACATATACGATAAAGAAGTTTGTTAAATAAATCTTATAATTATGTTAGTAATAGGTGCACTGTTAGCACTATTTCACACGTACGGTCGGGTACGTGTGACGCTCGGTGTCTTGTAAGCGGCCACGGAATAGCTGGAAAACAACACCTTTCGGCCAAAATCCTTCCTTCGAGTAATATCGTAATATAACGCGTATACTAGGATAGCCTCTAATTCTGCTATTTGGTCTCCATAACGCAAGCTTATAAAGCCTTCTTGGAGCCATTTGTTATAATAAAATAATAATAAATAAATATTTCTGACACTCACACAACATAGCTAGCTAGATAGCCCAAATTAAGTTTCTTAAAGAACTTGTGTTATGGATACTAGATAACTGATATACTTCAGAGATATATAAACATACATATTGAATTAATAAATATTTTTTATAAGAATAAACTTAAATAAACATATAAACATCCATGACTTGATGGCTAATATCTGTGTTCATCACACAAATATCTGCCGCCGCCGGGATTCGAACCCAGGACCTCTGGCATAGAAGGCAATGTATGTTACCACTATATAGTTGGTTTCTCAGTTTCAATTATTTGGGTAAATGTTAAGTATCTTCAATAAAATGTTTATTTTATATTGAACCTACAGAAAGGGCGAGTAAACCTTACATATTACTACTTATTATGTCAAGTTTTTATTTAATTACTTATCAAAGTAAGAAGAACTTCGGGTGGAGTCGCAGAATGAGATTGAAATTCGTCATTTGCACCGCAGACGATCACTCGCTCAAGGCACCATGGACGTCAAGAAAAGCATTTTACTCCAATTACCATAACTTTTACCAACTAGGTTGCTATCGACACTAAAATACTGTTTGCACTACAAAAAGGCTTTTTATAAAATAAAAATAAAAACATATAAATACCACAAAAGAGGATGAAATGCTAATGTAGCAGCGGCAATGACCGTACTAAGACCAATTTATTTTGTCAATGAGTTCGTTCCGGAGCGCTTGCGCAACGACGCGACGCAGTGACTGGCGTAACCTTGACACTGAGAGAAAAGCTTCTTTCAAAGCAATGGGAACTGGAATTCAAATATAGAACGTTTTTGAAGTTTTTTTTTCTTAAGGAAATTATTCGAGTTAGGTTAGAGTTATTTTTTTTGTTCGATTTTGTATTATAATGTTTTCTTTTCCGGGAAGTCACTTGAAATGAGACTAAAAATTTAATATGGATTTAATACTGAAATTTAAAACACTGTCATTTCAGTTAAAAAAATTTTACTAAGGAGGACGAGCTTTGTTATAATCAATATTTATATTTGCTAAAATTTTGAATCGATTATCAAAAACTACTGAATACCATAATGAGCAAAAGGTGCGGAATTATTAAAAACCTAATATGACCTAAACCTAAACCTAATATACATGAAGTCATATATTTTTTACACAACGCCATATAAAATGTCAAGGGGATACTCTGTGGTACGGAAGTCCCTTTTTTGGCCCTTATTTTAAAACGACGACTCCACTCGCCATAACTTCCTAATAACTTTTCAGGACACCTTCGGTTTTGTTATATGCTAGGATATACTTAGATTTTTTCCATAACACAGAGCTATGTAAGTAGCTTAATTCAGTAAAGATAAATTTTTCAAACTTTATCATTTCGTAAATTGTTACTTACTTTAGGTACCTACTTATATAACTATACTTATTTAGCTTGTTTGCTTAACACATTACACACTATTTAATGTAAATAAAATATACGAATGATAAACTTTTTCGCATTTTATAACAATGATGAATATAAAATACGAAATAAATAGTGAAAGTATTTTAAAGCTCGTTCGATTTTTAAACTATTACTTCAAACCAGAAAATGATAAGACACCATATTTTTTTAAGTAGGTACTTAAAGACACTTTTAAAGTCTCTTTTGAAAAGAATTAACCATGTATAATTACGAATTACAATTATAAGTTTATATTTAATTATAAGTTATAACATTTAAGACTATGGTTATGTCGATCATATTGCTTCCATTTCAGAATTGATACCCATTAATAAAATCGAACGAGAGAAAGTAACGTGATTGACGTCATTAGGTTAACTTTTATTTTTCTCACAGTTATAATTCTGGCGTTAAAAATATTTGGTTGAAATCTATACAAAAATATACTGAATGTCTGTATATATCTCAGTAGGTACTAAAACTTGGGCTTATTTTTAGCTTGAATAAAAGACTTCTTAAACCGTATTTATCTCGGATAAGAAAATATCTTGACATGTCGGTTCTTTGATAAATACTTAAATAATAATAAATAAATCATCATCAAAATAAAATCTGGATTAAAAAAGGTATAAGTAACCATGAAAACTCAAAACAATTATTTTTAGCTTATATTTCTGTAAAGATTTTATTTCGTTACCAAACACGTTATTTCGTTTTTATTTAGCCAAACACGACTTATTATTGTAACTTTTTATTTCAAGACGTAACAAACCCCTTTTTAAATAACTTCTACGACACAAATCTTTAAACTATACATCCGTATTAATCAAAAACCAAATTAAATCTCATTATCCTATCTTAAAGTTTATTAAAACATTAACTTTTTACGACTTGAAAATTAACTCTCGTTCGAAAACACGAGTCCCACGCGGTGTTCTTACTTTTAAAGGAATAAACAGGAAACAGAAGTGGCTGGCATTCGGTTAATTGTAGTTTAATAGTCAAGCTAATAGGTGAAACCAGCCTCGGAACGACGAGCGTAGTTCGATAGTAAGGACCGTGTGAAGTAAAGTTCGTGCCACAGCTTAAATAAGCTATAGCAGCGTTTAAAGCTTCGCGCAAGAGCTAAAACAAGCTATAGAAGCGATTAAATAAATGGCGCTTTTTACCAGATGTTATCGAGTTTATTTTAGTATTCATTTTAACAGTTACTGGTGATTATGTTATCTGTAAAGGTACCGAAAATTTGTGTTAAATTGTATAATATAATTTAACGCGATAAGATCGGTAAAAATGGACTTTATTCGATGTGTCGTCAGAATTTAAGACATTATTTTAACAAAGTAATTTAAAAAATCGCATTCATGATGAGTGTTTTTACATGAAGCTATATTTTGTCTTAATAGCTTTAAGAATGAGAATAGCCACTGCAGCTACTTTATTTTATTTGTTGGGTAAGAAATGTTATGTAAGACTTATTTAGCGTCTTAATACTTTTTTTTATCTGTACCACCAGATCATTGTCCGCGACTTCGCCCGCGTGAATATCGGTAATTGCGAATGGATAAATAATATTACTTTATCCTTTTTTGAAGTTCAAGCTTACTCTTTACTAAATTTATATGTATAGACCAGTGAGTATAGACAGTCAGAAAGTGTTACTTGAAGAAACTGTTATACTCGTAGAGAACATTGCTGTGCCGTAGTTCCCGGGTTTTTGGAAAAGACCTTCAAAAAATAACTACCTATATAGTAAAAACTGAAAATAAAACACACTTCCCGTTTGCGTTCGCTCCCGAACGGTCGTGTCTGCGGCCGCTCCCGAGTGTTCGTATTGCGCTGCCCTTGTTCCCTCCCCCGCACTCGTGCGGGTCAGGTGCCAAGTTAAGCTCTTTCGGAAAGTTTTCTCTTGTGGAGGCTGTGTGGTGTCGGGGCTAATTCATCTGCCCTTTTCAGGGCGGACCCGACTGCTGCCGGCCGAAGCATCGCTGGTCAGGTGGATACGTAACCGTGACAACTAAGCCTGATCGTCCGCCGTTCACCGGCAATAGGTCCGTACTAGGTCGTTTTTTCTTACAGCGCAGTTTGCAGCAAGTTCGCCGTTCACCGGCACGTAAGGTTTTTGTTAGGAATAGGCTTCCTTTCAGAATAATTCAGACTCCCCGGGTTCGATGGAGGCCCCCACCGAATCCGGGGCTCGGCCCGATGAGCTCCAGGAACCGGTAAGTCAGTATCAATTCCTTCAATTCCAATTCCAAATGCATCAGACGCTCAAGTCATTAAGTCAGCAACTCGCAGCAGCATTCCCGGCCATCGCGTCCCTCCCGGCCACTCCTCCTTCTCTTAGTTTCCCAACTGATTCTCCGGCGTCCCCAGATGTCGAGCCTGTCGATACTATGTCAGATTTCATGTCGGTCGATTCTTCCGCATGCAAACGGAAAACTACCCCACCGGGCAGTGATTCCGACTCCGCTCCATTGATTCCAGAATCTCCTGCTCCGTTCACCGAGGTTCGCAAAAAGTCCAAGTCCAAGAAGAAGAAGAAAGATTCTTCTTCGACTTTATCTCCATCCGTTTCAGCTGCTCCAGCCGCTGTTCCTGCTCCGCAAAATGTCGCACCGGCGTCTGCTCCTGCGCCTTTTGTTTCAGCGATCCCGGCATCACAGCCTGCGTCGCAATCAGATTCGGCTCCGCCGAAAGTCGAGTCTCCGCCCCCCGTCTTTCTACGGGACAAGAGCCGCTGGACCGAGGTCTCAGCTCTCTGCGGTAGACACAATCCCAAGATCCAGTATAGTAAGGCATCCAACGTGGGTGACTCTATTAAGGTCGTTGTCAATTCCATTCCCGATTTCAGGAATCTCACTCGGCTTCTTGCTGATCAAAAGCTCGAGTACCACACTTACGCCCTCCCTGAGGAGCGTAAGATTCGTGCCGTCCTCAGGAACGTGCCGTTCGAGCTCTCGAACGAGCAAATCCAAGAGGACTTGTCTTCTCAAGGCTTCCCCGTCGAATCTGTGCACAAAATGCACAGCCGCCGAGGCAAGCAGTTCCCACTAGCGCTAGTAATCCTAGCGAGGAGCCCGCAAGGGCAGTCCATTTTCAGAGGCAAGCTCACCGTGTGCGGTCTCTCCAACATCCGCGTCGAGGTACCACACAAGCGTGGTTTTCCAGGTCAGTGCCACCGCTGCCAATTGTATGGTCATGCGGCGGCAAATTGTCATGCTTCCCCTAGGTGCGTCAAGTGCCTAGAACCGCATGGGACTAAGGAGTGCTCTCGCACTCCCGAATCGCCCACCGCTCCGTCCTGCGTCTTGTGCGGCCAGTCAGGCCACACAGCAAACTTTCGCGGCTGCCCCAAGGCACCGCGTGCTGCCAGGGCTACCGTGAAGCCCATCGAGAACTGGAGAGAGCGACCGCAGCCTAGCTCGGACGCCCCTCCAGTCAGTTCAAAGGCCCCTAAGGCCTTTACTTCTATCGTTCCAGGTCAGCGCAGCCGGGTAGCGACTCAATCGCAACCGGCCGCCAAATCGGCTTCCCAGTGCCAGAATGCAAATGGTTCTCAAGACCGCATGGCGTTCTGGATCCAGCTCGCTCCCATCGACGAGATCCTGGCTTTCGGCGCCGCTCTCGACGCCAGCCCAGAGGGTTTCAACGGTGCTCTTCCGGTCCTAACCAAGTTCGCTCCCCTTATCAGGAAACTCCAGCAAGCTCAACGTTTCTAAACGTAGTCCTTCTTTCCAGCATTCCTATCTCAGAGTGAGTCTGATCACTCTAGATAATATCTTAGTTTCAGCTTTGTCATTTCTGCTAATCTTAGCTTTATTTTTTCTCACTTTCAGTTCCTTTTGGTGGCACTGGGGTTAACAGCTTATAGAATGCCCATTCGTCCGTAATAGGATTCATCCTCCTCCCGCTAAAGCTTGCTTTACTGGTTAAAGCTTGTTTTAGGGGGTGCCCAAAATTTTCTGTGGCGGAAAAACAAAAAAAAAAAAAACTGAAAATAAAGCACGGGAACAGGAATTCCTATTAAAGGAACTTTTTATTTCTGGAAATTTTAAGGATGCAAGTATATTAGCCTGTCTGGTAACCCAACTGCTGGACAAGTCAAAACTATTGCAATATAATTCATTGGTTTTAATTTAATTTCTCAGCCGAAATTGTTTATTTACTCATTCGATTTTTTTTTTCATATAGTTTCTACATTGAATGCTTATAAAATGTATTTAATTGGATAGGGATTAAAACTGTAATGTAAAAAATTGGTTCGCAAATAACCCATAATTTAATTGTTATATGTAAAAGTCAAAAATGGCTATTGTAAGTTATTCTTGGAAAATAGACATATACTTTCGCGGACTTTTTTGTAGATTCATCAAAGAGGTACTATACCACCATACATTTTTTTTTATGGTGGGATTGTAGGTAGGTTTTGGCAGCGTTTTCGAGGAACTTGTTGATTTAATATCGTAGTTGATTTATAATCGTCAGTTAGCATAAAACCTTAATTTATTATACACTAAAACCATCCTCAGGGATCACCCTACCTGTTGTTGAAAACTGTGCAAAATATCGTCACTTTTCAAGTTTATCCTGAACAGATAAGCAGATGGATTGACGCGGCGGGGTACTTTGTTTTACAATATGTAGAGATAAACTTACATGATCTTTGAAAAAGTTTTGAGGACAAGAAAACACTCACTTGTTGTTTGTTTTTTAAGCACGTGCAATGATATTATTGTAATATTTGTTTACAATAAAATTAAATTTATTAGTTACCACTGTTTATTCCAAAAACTTCTTGTGGTTTACATTATTATATTTTTAACGGCAACAAGAAATAAAAATTACAACTGTTTTATCGTAGACAATCTAAATCTTATTTATCATTAAAATGATTATTTATGAATTAATTTATTGACTCTTTATTTTTTATAAAAAAATACTGATAAACACTAAAGGATGACAATGTATAAAAGGTGGTCTTATCGCTCTAGAGCCATCTCTACCAGACGACCAAGGACTACGGACTACAGACGACAGACGACTAAGGTTTTCTAATTATTAAATTAATAGTAGAGTAAGTCTCCTTCTTTTTTATCGTATAGCAACATAGAAGCAGTGGAACACATTCCTCTTTTTCGTTTCATAATCTCTCAACTTTCTCCACGCGGGAAGAACCTATTAATAACAATTACTTAACTATCTTTTTTCTTGAGATCATAGTATTCCCCAGTTTGAAAACTGTAAAACAATTAAAAAGAACATGTAAGGATTTAAGTAGATGTAGATAAAATAATATGAAAAAGATTCAAATAGCAAATCATAAAGCTTTCGATAGTTTGTTGTTTTTTAAAAACGAAAGAAAACCTCTACGACCTAACAGGTTTTCAGCAAGTTACCGAATATGACAAATAAAAATATTTAAATACAAATAAACAGCAGCATGGATAAATAAAGAATGAAATCCTTGTAGAAAAGCCAAAATTGAGCGACTAATCAAACTAATAATTTTTATTTGACCGCGGCTAACAATCAAATGTGTACATTATCAGTTTGTGATGACAGGTTACCATTTATGCCATTCATGAAAAAATATTTATCTAAAAAATATAGTATTGTCTTAAGTTTTCACGATTCATAATTTAAACAAAACAACTTTTTGACCGAATTAATCGCGTGTAATTTATATTTTACATTTTAACTCGACGTTTCGGTGTCTTTGCAGTCCCTATGGTCACGAAAGACGTGGTCACGTGGTAAATTATACGCGATTAATCCGGTTAAAAAGTTGTTTTGTTTAAAAAAATAGACCAGAATCCATTATGAGCAATGAAATAAAAAGCGGTAATCTGTTTATTACTTATCTCAGGAGATACTTATGAATCATCGATTTCAGAACTACTTCAATTTCAAACTTCGATCTTATGTTTAAAACAATAGGTACAGTTTTACGTTTACATGATAAACGAAATCCAGATTCAATTTTTGTATTTTTTTTTTATAAAAATTTTGAATTGAATATAGAATTGCTATGTTTTAAATATGGTATTAGTCGTAATTGCAAAAAGATTTAAGATAGAGGCCTAATAAGGCAGCTAGCAAGCGATACAGAGCTTTTAAATATTGAGAGAATTACAAAGATATATTTTAAGTATTTTAATCGAAATCTAATCGTATACAGTCGACGGCTATACCATGGAGAATTCGTATACTTATTTAAATATAATATAGTATTCACCAGTTGAGGCTGACTATGAGCACAGAGAAAGTTCAGGTCTTCACCAGGTCAGGAAAACATTATATTATATACATTATAATATCCATGTTAATAGATTATGGTTTATAGGTGAATGTTAAGTATTTACAAATCAAATTTATCGATAAAAGTTTGGTAGAGAGTTATGGATGTGTCAAAGATCGATAAAATAGTAAAGCAGATAATATTTTGAGGTGATTGATAATTAACTTTAGAGTCGTAAAGATCTTGATTTTAAATTTACGGTACAGTTATTAATGTCATTTTTGAATGGAATCTTAATTTATTACGTATCGAATCTTTTTTTTGTCAGGATCTTTATTGCGTATCTTAAATATTGATCTGATAACTATATTTTTCAAGTGAATTTATTTATTTTAGCTTGTTAACACTTTTCTGAGTGAGAAATTCTTTCTCTTATTTTAATTAAATTACGCTTAGATATAAGTCAATCCTTTATGAGTTAATAACGATATCAATTTATATGGGTTCTGCTCTTAAAGTTGCAATGTTGTAATTTTACGAGTAACTATCGAGTTGACTATCACATAAATTTGTGCAAAATCAGTTAAAAATAAAGCTTTGCGCTTAAAATTATTGTATATTTGATTATTGAAGTAAAATTATTGAAGTGAAGTAAAGTTTAGAAGAATTAAGTTGTAATATGACTTTGACTAGATTCATACTCGCCTCGAAGTTCATATTTTCAGATTCTAGAAATATGTATATTTATGACATTTACGATTGCATGTATAATTTATGTTCCTTTTGCACGCCCTGGAGTCTTAGCAGCTTTATAAATCTTGGTATAAGATACGTCGTTGAAGTCTTTTGTACTGAGAGAAAAATATTGCTGGTTATCTTAACGCTCATTAGATTTTGATACTTGTTGGTGGACTTCAGTATGTAACCTAGAGGTAAATGTTATTCTGAGACAGACAACACTTCGGTCATATTAAGAACACCTACGGGAAAGCTCTCCTCAAAAATTAAGGATTAAGATAAAAATTTAGGATAATGCTGGAAACTACACGGATAACTCATAAACTAAGCGCCCCAAGCTCTATATTATAACGCCTTATTAAATTCTATACGTTAAAAAAACAAAATAATGCAGTGATGATTAACAAATACCTCACGCTCTTTTCGGAATGCTTGACTTCCTGAAAATTTTATCTAATATATCTCTATCTTTTCTAACATGAACTATTTTACTTATGACAACTGCAACAGTAAAGACAGAGTAGAAAAGTTCAGGGTCAAAATAAAAAACAAAAATAGCAAAAAATAAGTATATACCTATATTGTCAAACGCAAATTAATGACTATAACTTTTTATACCCACTCGCAAAGCTATTAATAAGTAGAATAATGAACTTCACACAGAAATTAAAAGTAAAACTTATCACAAAAGGACAAAAAGCATATGAAATTTACATACTATAGAACAGTTTTAGCATATAATTAAGTGCACTGCATTCATCAAAACGGAGAAATGCGTGAGAACACCCACGCGACTAATTAAAAAACCTCATAAAATAAATGACCTTGTCCCATTATGTCGAATCTATTGGAACAGATACCTATTCAATTACATTAGGTAATAGCGATGAATATCATCCGGAACTGTTACAGATTAATACCAGACCGGTTTCGGAAAGCACTCTGCCAGTTTGACAGTGAAAGTGTTCGATTTACGAACAGACGACTTGGCGGCTTTACAATTCTGACATTTAATTACTTTTTTTTATTTTAAGTACTTTGTTTTCGGCCAGTTTTAAGTTGCGTTCAGAATTTTTCTCATGTCACGTTAAATCTTTTTATTAGCTGTGTGATATTGACTTTTTTCGCTAGATTACTGACAGCTCTAACGAAGTTTAATGAACGTTCTCATACAGTGTGTAAAAGATTAACATATTATGATAAAAATCTCATTGTTTTATAGAGAAGTTAGGTTCATTGACTATTGTTATCAAAATATTTCTCTAAAAAGAAGGTAACCTGAGAACATTGCTTAGATAGGCAGAGTGAAAGCTGTTAATTAGAAATCATTTGAACTTGTTGAAAGTGATAACACACGCGTCTCTTCAAACGTTTTTAAGAGAACGTATGTCTATGTTTACGTGAAGAAATTGTCAATATTTTTTAGCTTGTTTTTAAAAGTTAAATATTTACAATAGGGGTAATTGATGTTTAATATTTCTATCCCTTAATTGAATATTACTTCTGTACTCAAAACCCAACTAGCCTAGAAGTACTTGCTTTTGAATTTGTCTAAAATAAATAAACTTTAGTAAATTATAATTTTCAAAATGTAACAATTATAATTTTAAATAAAATTATCTTGCACAAATCAAGTTTCTTAATGAACTTGTGTTATGGATAACTGATATACTTAAGAAACATCTAAACAGACATATAGAACATTTTTTTTATTAGAATATGAACATATTATCTAAATAAACATATAAATACATATAACTTGACGACTAATATCTGTGTTCATCACACAAATATCCACCGCCGCCGGGATTCGAACCCAGGACCTCTGGCAAAGTAATGTTACCACTACACCCAACCTTTTGTCAAATATCTAATCTGGTTGCATGAAATTTTTAAAATAACTTATGTTCTGTACTATAACACGTTAAGTAGGCAGTTTTAGCGTAATCGATGACAAACAGCTTAAAAAAATATAATATAAACGTCAAAGCTATTTGAAGAAACTTTTAATTGACTTATCGTCAATATTGGAAACAAATTATATAAATTAACTTAGAAATTAACTCGCCTAATTAAGTTTGACAAGTCACTTCAGTAGAAATTTTGAACAAGGTATCGTCACCCACGCGTTTATGAATAAATTATACATTGATCAATGATTAATGTACCTCGCGTACAAATATGTACAAATAAACATATTTTAATGAATTTTGATTCCTTGACAAATATAGGGTTGCCATATAATAGTCAATAATAATATTAATAGTAGATTAAGACTACTGAGTGGTTCATAATTACGAAAAATAAAATATGTTTTTAAATATTTTTCATAAATTAAAGTTTCAAAATTCTGCTAAGTGATCAAAATTTAAGTTTGATCTGTAGTTTATGACTATACAACAAGTAATAAAAACGTGTCCATCTAATTGTGTACAGTTATAAAATCTAGATTAACCCTAAATTTTACTCACAGAGAACAATTTTAAAATTTTAATTTATGAACAGAATTGAAAAAAAAAAATCTTTTTCGAAATTCAGACCCACTCATCATACCTAATTTGCTATTAAAATATAATTGACTATTATATGCGGACCCTGTATATGCTCTTAATTTTCCTAGTCTACTAAAAGAAGAACGTTAGTATTACTTTTACTTTAACCTTTAAACAGTGTAGGTATGAAGTATACTTCATATATTTTAATTAATTCCTTATTTCAATTTATATCTCAACAGGTTTCTTAGTTATCGACGCGAGTTCACGAAACTGTCAATATACATTAATGAATGAAAAGAGAGTGAAATCTCCTTAACCTTTAAAATTCAGGCTTTATTCTTTGAACAATAAACGAAAAAAAGATGTTTTCACAACATTGTAGATTGTTAAACAAGCTTGTCATGATATTTTTTTTTGTTGTCGATACTTCAGTTTTTTTTGCTGTCGGTACTTAAGCTTTCGTGTTAAAGCGGAGGTCCGGTCGTGTGATTTTATCGTTATGTACGAAGCTGTCAACTTTTAAAACGATGAACTTTTACACAGTGCTGTTGCATGTTACCTGTACGATTATCGATACTAATTGTATTTGAATACGAAATTTATTCATTGTTAGATAAATAACGAAATTTGATATTGATTTTAAAATGCTTACTGCGTTTAGGCATAGATAGAAGACACGTATCTAATTATTATCTTGTTCTTTTCTCTCTTTTCACCATAGTTTTTAAAAGTTTTTGTCACTTTTAAGGCGTACTTACACACATTGAGGAATTTAAAAAAAAAACATTATAGTTCACTAAGTATCAACAAAATCAATTATATAGATAAATTGCAGCAATTCAATCAAATTGTACGGAAAAGCCTACGAGCCAACGATTTGACATAGGTTTATGAGATGCTAAATAGATGTGAAAAATGTCGATATTCGGCATTGACACTAGCCATGTAAACATCGATAAACACGTATCTTTAATTAGTAGTTGAGTGAAAGTTTTCGACCGACTGACCACAATTCATATTATCGAAGTTTTGGAGTCGATTTTAGATCGATTCGACTTTCGTTTTTGACTACTCTTACTTGCCGTTCACTGAGGCTGATCAGCCATATCTGTTTTTGGCTTTACGTTACAAAGTTTTAATAAACTGCTTTTTGTAGACTATAATCCTGCATATTGAAAGTATCATTTGTATTCTCTGTATTAATGTTAAAAGTGATATCACTATATACTGAACTAGCTGTTGCGCGCGGTTTTACCCGCGCAATTTCGATTCCCGCGGGATTTTCGGGATAAAATGTAGCCTATACGGATTCGGAAGAATCCCTCTAAGTAATGGTAAAAGAAATTTTGAAATCGGTCCAGTAGTTTTTGAGACTATTCAATACAAACATACAAAAATACAAAGATTTCCTCTTTATAATATTAGCATAGATGTAATCTCTACATCGCGGTAGGTACGTCGAAAATCGGTTCATCAAAGGGAAATTAAAATCGAGTGACGAACTCGGGTTTCTGATCTTTCGATAACAAAAAAGAAATTAAGAACGTTTTATAATGGGTTACTTGACATTGGACAAGGAAGATGATGATATGATACCTCTACAGTATTTTTATCTCTTTCTAGCATTGGCTGTTTAAGTGTTGGAAAAACTTGAATAGCATAATTTTTTTATTACAACTGCTATGACAAGTTCCGAAAAGAAGTAATGAATAAGATAATAAGACGATTCTGATTTTTCTTAAGTTGTCAGGATTCATTAAACTAAACAATTAAGAGTTACCATGTTGTCTAATACACTGTATAATTAATTTTAATCCGGGTAAATTTAAAATGTACTATCATCATCATCATCATCCACAGCCTGTAGACGTCCACTGCTGGACATAGGCCTCCCCCAAGGTCTTCCGCGTCGCTCGGTCCCGCGCCGCCCTCATCCAGCGTTTACCGGCGACTTTGACCAGGTCGTCGGTCCATCGTGCGGGGGGCCTGCCTACGCTGCGTCTCCCTAGTACTAGCTAATTACGAATATATGTCTGTTATAATAGTCAGAGAAATAAAAAAATATGATCAAATTGAAACTTTACAAACATTTAACGTAAACATTTAGCTTACGTTATACGAGTATACTTAGACTACTTAGTATACTTAAGATAGGATTAGGACAAGTTTAAACCGAGCCTTTACTCAACTCCTCATTTTTCGGCAAAATGTCTTAAGCAAGTTAATAGTTCAAACTTATTTTTATTTCGGTAATTCGTACACCTCTCAATACACCAAAGTTAAAATATTCGGTTTTATAATCGAAAATGTTTCACAGGTGAAAGCAAAATGAAGGCTATAAAAAATATTGTCTCACCATACATCAAAAGTGATGGACGAACGTTGACGCAAACGACGACATTACGGCATTACATTAATTCAGGGTAACACATTTTGTTATCTGATCAATTTTAACTGTAAGATTAATCTTATGAGATCAAAACTATTAAAAATGATTCTAGTTTTAAATACGAATTAAGTAGAAGTAAGTTCAAAAGTGTTTTAATCCGTAGCGTTGTGTTAAGACTATTTGTTAAAATTTTTACTTCTAAATAAAATTAAAAATCTTATTTTATACATTGGAAGAGATAGATGTCTTCAGATTGTGGAACTTGTATTGTAAAGTTTGAATTTCAAGGATCCTTTAAACTTTTAATCACACAATTTTATACGCAATCTTTAGTTAAAAGTTTGCTTTTACTACGAAAGTATTAACGCTATAACTAAGTTAAATATTAACTAAGTAGTAAATAATATTTTGCTTTACTAAATAGCCAATAAAATTAACTCTTAACATGTTAAAATATAATAAATCACACAATGTCCGTTCTCGAGTAAAGTCAGTACTTAAATTTTGAAATCTACGCAGTCTAATAGAAACATTCATTTTTTTTTCCGTTAATTTTTTTATCATCTATGTTTTTTTTATAAGTTGCCAGTACGTTAAAATTGTACGCACAACACGATTTCTAAGTATACAAACAAAACATTCAACATAAACCACTGCACACCTTGACCTATAACCACAATATTGATGCGTAGACGCATCTCAAGCTAGAATCTGTGCCAGCAGGTCTCCCAAGTGGGTTTACAACGCTGCGGCACAGGTTCTCATAGCCGGGCTATTGTCTTTGACAATTAACATTAGTAAATAACTGCATGACTTCTTAGGATCTCATGTGAGTGACATCTTAGTTCTTTGCGGATTTCGATTGTGAAGATAAGTAGGCCTGATTATAAATTTCTGCTATGTAGGTATGTACTTGAGTTTTACCTCCATTTTTCAATTGTATACTTGTGATGGTTCATTAATGTTTGCTACTTTAAAAGTAGAGTAAGTGATGATTAGATGTTTTATTAAAAACTAGCTTGTTAAAACCTCAATTCACCATAATCTATAAGTTCCTCAATGTATCAGTGTTTAATACAATTAGTCAAGCTGCTGGGTTGTTATTGAATTAATAGTTATCCTTCAACGATTTTCACGTATGGTTCGTAGTGAGGAACGATTGTGAAGATGTTATTAGAAGTTTTTTTTAAATTTATTTTTATTTATTTTAATTTATTTTTAAAACAATATGTTTTATATGATGTTATTAGCTTAATAAAGCTTAATATAATAACATCAGAGAGTTTTATGAAGTCTGGTGTTCTGCCTACCCCATAAGGGATACAGGCGTGAAGTTATGTATGTAAAAATTTGTAAATTGTTTGACTTATTTCAAATGTATTTAAATACTTATGAAATAAAGAATATTTTTACTTTTCACTTTGACTTTGTATATATGGTAATATCGAAAAATAAGCAAAGTTATGTAAGTTAAGTAGACAAAATAAAAGACTAATGGAATAATCAACGAATGCAGAGCATTAAAAAAACCGACTTCACGTCCGAAACTTTGACTGAAGTATAAGGTCGTCAAGATAATTGTTTTCCGTATTCATATACAGGGTCCGCCTATAATAGTCAATTATATTTTAATAGCAGATTAAGAATGATGATTGGGTGTGAATTTCGCAAAAATAATACTTTTTTTATATTTATTTTTCATAAATTAAAATTTCAAAATTTTTCTCAGTGAGTAAAATTTAAGTTTAATCTTCATTTTATGACTACACACAATAAGATGGAAACGTTTTTATTATGCCGTGTAGTCATAAGCTACAGATTAATCTTAAATTTTGATCACTTAAAAGAATTTTGAAATTTCAATTTATGAAAAATGTTCCAAAAAACTTTTTTTTTATCGATATTCAGACCCGCTCATCATTCTCAATCTGCTATTAAAATATTATTGTTTATTATGTGGCGACCCTATATACTTTTTGAACAATTTAAAATTTTTCAGAAAGAACTCAAATGATTTCGATTTTTTTTACGGGACCACCTCTAAAGTATCCTGTATCATATGAAACAAGAATATTTATAAAATCGATTCATCACTGTCCACAAAATCGTGGAACAAAGAAACAAAAAAAAGCATACCTACACCCGAATTGGGCACCTCCTCCTTTTGGAAGTCGGTTGAAAACAAATGTGGACTTAATGGCTATTGTCTTTAAGTCTTTAATGCCACGCACCACATAATAGGACTGAAGTACTAAATATGCTCATATCTCCTATTTATTCAACTTCCGTCAAAAACAAGCGCATGTAAAATTATCTTGAACAGTATCGTAACTTTGAGAGTTAAAAATAGAATGAAAGTTGTACGAATGTTTACCTAAACAATAAGAATGTTTATAACACCAAATTCTTAAAGCAAAAGTCAATATCAATGAACAGTCGATAACCATCTTAGACCGTCACGGCTCCTGCAGTACGAGTATTTGACGCTTTAATTCGTGGCAGCTAACTCTCTTTCATTCTCATATTACAAAATATATTCCTTTGGCAAAAAGTTTAACGTAGGCATGAAAAGTTGACAGTCGTCATGTGACGCATAATAGGATTCAAGATGATCGTAAAAATGTCAAGTGGTGAAAGTGCTGCAAGCGTCTAGAATAGTGTCGGCGAGAGTTACATATATTTGCTAATAAGCATTTAAGGAGTGCCTCATGAGATTTTTATGTTTTGATCAAAGTACAAAATAGATGATTCGATAGAATAGTCATTTAGAATCGTAGAATAACATTTGAGTCAACTTCAGAAACAGTATATCTACCATGATTTTATTTATTTTGAGTTCTCGATATTTAAGTACTGTTGCGAGCGCCATGATCAGGACACCATTTCTAAAGTTGATTCAACCTTACTAAGTTGTTGAGAAGTAACTGTCAGAAAAATAACTCTCAACTCTGTATATAACTAATAATCAACGAATGCAGAGCATTTAAAAAACTGACTTCACCTCAAAACTTTGGCTGAGTTGAGAACGTCATCAACGTAAACATTCTCAGAAATCATACATATTTTTTCAAAAGTTTGAAATTTTTAATGAAGTACCCAACCGATTTCGATGAAATTTAAATGGGACTATGAAGTATATGATCATATGAAACAACCAAAAAAATGGATTTTTTTATAATAATGTTTTTAAGGTTTTTTTTGCATTTAAAATGCTCAATTATTCTTAAATAAATGAAAAATGTAATAAATAAAAATTACCCCACCAGGATTCGAACCTGGGACCTCTCGTTTGCCGGACGAGTGCTCTTCCAACTGAGCTACCGGGGCCTGGCGCTACGTCTCGAAATTACTTACCACATTTTTTTTTTTTTTTACGTTATATTACTAACGTAGCTCCATCTTATGGTATAAGCTTTGCAGCTAAGACCACCCGAGATCAATTTCTTTACAGAAATTGTGAATCCCAGTTAAAGTGAAGCATTGCAATGTTTTTTAATAATGTTTTTTTAATTAAGAAACGACAAAAAGCGATGACTCTCTAAGAGCAAAAGGAACCAATGCCTTTTTACCATTATACCCCTAAAAGTATGTCTGGATCGAAGCAATTGGTGTTCCCTTGTCTCTGCCTACCCCAAAGGGAGACAGGCGTGAGGTTATGTATGTATGTATGTACCCCTAGACGCAGACAGATGCTCCACCCTTATGTAATTGAAATTCCAAAAAGTCGAAACAAACGCTCATAAGAACCAAACAGTCCTTTTTGATACGGGTCGTCGAGGTGTGAAATGAACTACTTTCGTTTGATTTTCCTAACCATTAAAGTCTTGGTACTTTTAAGCGTCAAGTGGTCTTCAAGTGATAATATTGTTGGACATGTCCAACAATATTATCACTTAAAACCAGGTGTAACAGAAGACACACGTTATAAAAAACGATGTCAAATTAGGGACGCACTTGTTGAAGATTAACATTCGGACAAAAACGAAACTGCTTTCATTTTCGTAGAGCAAGTGTAGTGTAATGGACTCACGATGTAGAACTAAGATAAAATAACAATGTGCATGTAGATTTTATGTCATGTAAAATAGGCCTTTGAATTTCGGATTGCTGATTCGTAACAATGCGTAATTAATATGATAATATCGCAATAAAAGTCATCAAAGATGCATCTTCTATCGCCGTGCTATTTTCTTAATACACAAACGCGGAACATATTGAAACAATGTATTTCCCACTTTGATGTTGTTGCATGATTTACTATGAAATTCTGAAACTATTTCTGTCTCGGAAAGACCTCCCACCATTTACGGCTACCATTCTTAACATTCTATAGAATTACATGCTTTTTTGTCCAGAATAGAACGGCCCAAAAACGTAAACAAAAATTTATTATTCATTTTATCAGAGCCATTCAGTAAATAAGATTGTACAAATCTAAATATTGAATAAAAAAGATATTTAACTTAATTTATTCTATTTGTTTCGTCATGTCCGACAAGGCTTTTTTGGCGTTTGACGTTGTATATAAGGGTTACCATTCTGTAAAATCATCCAAATTCTCAATGTTCTCATGTTCCGTGCTTCGGAGGGCACGTTAAGCAGTCGGTCCCGGGTGCTGTATACTTGTAAACAGTAGTCGTTAGGGTTTGTCAGAAGCCATTTCGGCACCCCGAAATATCTGACATCCACCAACCAGCACTGGGCCAGCTTGTGTATATTGGAAACCGGCAGAATGTTTTACAATAATTTACTACCGTTCCAAAAAAATTATTCTTAATCAGCGTTACCATTTCTTTCTTCCGAATAAAATAGTACACCTATGGTTAAAGGTCCATATAAATATCTACTGAATTTAATTCAATTTTCTTAAAGTCCTAACAGCAGAGGCTAATCTCCTGGAATCGTAGTTTCATTTAATGGAAGTATAACAAAAAAAATACATTTCAAAAATGTAACTTTCAAAGTATGGCAATACCTATGTAAACATTGTAGAGGCAACTTTCTTGTTCACTCTTTTTATGGATTAATAGGGCCTTCAAATTGTTTTTCTTACAACAATAAATATGAGACTGCAAAAGTCATGAAGTGACACTTCATAAGATCGCGGTTAGTTCAATTTTTTGCCACACGCCAAAAGTCCCTTGTCGGCCTATACATTCACAGATACATATTATTAAGATAACGTGTGTATGTGTATAAGGTGTCTTTTTTGTTTAATATATTGGGTGTCACCTTGCGCGATCTATACCTTGAATCCTGATCTTAAGTATAAAAAACCTATTAATTACCTAGTATTACGTATTAAGAAAGTACTTTAAGGAAGCTATTCAAAATGTTCTATAAGGTGGAGGGTGGTAGGCAGGTGTTCTTTTTCAGTATAACTTTAGGTATTCTATAATAACAAAAATACTTAGTTTTGTACAAAAGCATGCTACAGGCTGGTTAAAACATTATTTCATTATTACAATAACTTTATTTAAAGTGGTATAGCTAACTGTACAGTTGGTAGCCGGCAGATATATAAAATATGGCGGGAAGCCTTTGTGCCTATAGATTCAATCTCTTTGGTCATTTGACTTAATTGATGAATAGTAAAATTTTACATTATTTCTAACCAGTAAAATATATTTGCTTTGAGATAAAATATAGGTGCTATTCCTAAATGTAGGTTTAATTGACATTGTTCCAATTGACAGTGAGCTTTTAGCGCGTGTGGGTCCAATTAACATAGCATTTTCTAATTTAAATCACATTTTTTTCACATTATAAATTGGCTTTAAGTTAATACTAAAAATAGAATAAATCAAACATAAACTCAACATCGAAGAAATATCCAACATTAAATGAAGAACAGTTATCGCAGAAAAGACTAATACTAATCAATTTCTCAGAGAACTACCAGAAAGAATTCGATAAAAGAACCGTAAAATTTTAAATTACACGATTGTTGATGCGTATTTGTTTCTCAGATTTGTTAGTATATTAATCAAATCTTTTTTCTTACGGTTGGTACAAAATGTCATGCGTACTTATTTCTTTTCAAGTTTAAATTGTAAAATGTACGCTGTATTCATTAATTTTCCTTTTTAAAAATATCTCGGCTTAAGCCCGGATATACTTTACAGACCCTCAATGTCGAGCAGGAGTAGAGATTTATGGTCTTTTTTCAATAATTATAAGAAAATTATTTTAAAATGGTACCTATTAAATACCTTTTAAAAAATAGTAGTTTTAAACTTTTGTCCTTTTTACGTGAATGGGAAGTAAGGTAGGATTGTCCAAGTTTTCACGATTCATTACATTAAAAACAACACTTAAAAAGGTCAGTCCTCAATCCCTCATGACTACATTTTATTTGTTAAGACATTTGGTAAAGATGATTAGGATAAAATATAGCCGGTCACAAAAGTGTTTTTTTTTATTTATGCCAAAAAAAGTAAATAATCGGTAAATAATCGATACTGTATCTCTCTATATAAGCATAGAATCTCGGCATAGCACCTCAACTCTTGATTTCGAGCAAGGGCTGTGTGCGCGTGCGACGGTACGGGGTCAAGTCCGTAGTGAAAGTAAACGCGCGTGAGACGCTGAGTCTGCAGCTGGCTTGTTGTGGGCAGTCGAGCGCGGAAGCCTTTAGGAATAAAAAAGTGTTTTTTAAGAAGTAAAATAAAAAACTGAGCCAAACTGTGAATATTAAGTACATAGATTTTGAACGTTCTATGCACAATAGAGATGAGTATATTATTGAGCCAGTTTATCAGTGGTTTAGAGTATGTAGACACATACGTTGTTTATCATTAAATTACCTGATAACTGGCGTATGTTACTATAAAAATCAAATCATTAATTGATAAAACGTAGTTTTGTAAAGTTCTCTCATAATCTCTTGAAGTCTGTAATGTAATAATTCCGTAAATAGATTAAGATAAAGCAATACAAATACGCAGCAAAAAACGGAAAAGATTTCATTCATAAAATTAAGTAAAAGCAAAATAAAATTATACTAACTCAAAAGAATGTATAAAATTAAATATCAAAATTACAAACACCACATGTGCCGCTACCAAATTATATAAATTGAATAAATTTCTGTCAAAACCTCAGAACCCACATTATAAATGGCGTACAAACATACACTTAAATCAAGAATGTATTAATAAACATTGTCATTATCCCAAACATTGCATGAAACCGAACGTAACCTCAAAATTACTGATAATACCCACCTGTTTCCAAATTTGTGTAAAGGTCACAAATTGCAACTTTTGGCGGTGTCTTTGTAAAGTCTTCAGTGAATGAACTGGCATTCGAATTGAATAGGTCGTTGACCCTGATTGAATGCGTTGAGATCTTGTCGTTAAAACTTATTTCGTACATGAAAATGAGCTGTGAAACTTTTTAAATATGCACTTTTCTCTTTGTAAGTATCTACGTAAATCTGAATATTTATTTTTTGTCGCTTCTTACAAATTAACTTAAACATACAACGATACGTGCTAAATTAGTATACATAAAAATTGTGGCATATAAAGAATAAGCAAACCGTGTAAAATTCAATAGCATTTTCAACAAATGACAATAACGATGAAGATAGTTCCTAGGTTGAACAAGCCTTGCAACTTTAAAATAAACTTTCAACCGCTTAACAGGATATTTCACCGTCTATATTTTAGGCTATTTAGATTAGGATCAAAGATCTAAGATTTACTTAATTCTTTTCAAAATGATACTTTATACGTATAATATATGTATTAAGTTTAACTTTAGAAGATTTAAGCTTGATAAAACTTTTATTTGACAATAGTCTGGATAACCATGTATATTTACTAATTACCTGTGCTCGAGCCTTATCTGAGGAGCGTAAGATTCGTGCCGTCCTCAGGAACGTACCGTTCGAGCTCTCGAACGAGCAAATCCAAGAGGACTTGTCTTCTCAAGGCTTCCCCGTCGAATCTGTGCACAAAATGCACAGCCGCCGAGGCAAGCAGTTCCCACTTGCGCTAGTAATCCTAGCAAAAAGCCCGCAAGGGCAGTCCATTTTCAGAGGCAAGCCCACCGTGTGTGGTGTCTCCAACATCCGCGTCGAAATACCACACATACGAGTAATAAGTGCGAATTTTATTCACTACCAATCCAATAACAAATAACGTAAATGTTGACCTATATGATCCCTTTAACTCTGATGCATTGTTATTTTGAACTAGCTGCTGCCCGCGACGTCGTCTGCGTGAACGCTATGCAGCACCAAACGCACCTACGATTATAACACTGCTAGCGTGATAATATGTAGCCTATATGTTGACCCGACTTCTTAACTATCTTCATGCCAAATTTGAAGTAAATCCATGCAGTACTTTTTGAGTTTATCCCGGAAAGACAAACAGACAAACAGACAAACAGACAAACAGACAAACAGACAAAAATTCTAAAAACTATATTTTTTGTTTCTGTTTCGATTGTAGATCATACCCCAAGTATTCTTTTAAAAAAATATTCAATGTACAGTTTTGACTTTCCTACCATTTTATTATATGTATAGATAAAGCGAAACTTGACAGTGTAATTGCATGAAAAATATACAAGGTGTTCCTGTTGATTTCCCATAACTCTGGCACCATGTAATAGAATCAAGTAACATGTGAATTATTTTTCATTTTTCATACAAACTAATTCAATTAAGTCAAAACATCTTATATAAAATACTTTTATGCGAAGCATGACAATGTGGCATTTTCTATCCCTTTTTTATCGCTATGCACAGGTGCAGTTCGCAACGCTTTGCGTTGTACATTGTATGCAACGTTCCTCAACGTTTAAAATGTTCTGTTGTTCTATTGAATGTCTATTGCTTCTATTGAATGAATGTTAAAGAGATTTTACACGGGTGATAATTTATGAACTCATTATATTAAGATTGATGATATCTTGGAAAGTATGCAATTTTGAACCACATGTTTAGTGGCAAAAAGGATTATTTTTTAGTAAGGAACAAAACCTTAAAGTTATAGGATATCAAAAAGAACACCTTGCATATCCAGGAAAACAAAAACTCAAAAAGTATAGAACAATGTGTCAAAAGATAATATAACACTTCGCAACTTATTTGGTTATAATAAGGTTCATATTGATTTTTCTATACGTATATAAATCACGGCAATCATCGAGAAATATAACAATTTATTATTATAATTTAGGTCGTGACTTACGAATCACGATATATTTAATGAAGGTAGAACGATGTTTAAACTATATTAGGAATGAATATTATTGTGCACTCATTAACTTTTCTCTTTTAGTCTAATTAATTATTTTCTCTCTAAGAAAATCTTCGAGAAAGTTAGAAGTTGGGAGTAATTAAAAAAAATTGTGAACGATAGTGAAGTTGGAAATCTTAACACGAAGATTTCAGTTTTATATTACAATTTTAGAGCTACGGAATAGAAAAAGGAACCCTATCCTTTGTTTTGTTTACACACGCTATAGCTTTTTTTCTCCTTCTTTTATAGATAAACTTATTTTAATCTTATTTTAATAGTCTTCAATTCCATGAATGGCTATTATTTTTCATCACAAAAAACTTTAACTATTATTAATGGTCGACGAAAACTTCATAAGAAATTAAGAAACTAAAAGTATATTTCCTTCTATCTTACAACCTATCATTTAAACCGTCAAAAAATGACTTACGCTTTTCTATCCAAAAAGATCATCAACCCACAACATGTGTAACAGTATTTAAACGCGATCGCTCAAACTCCAAACTGAATCATTTATAATTCCATCGTTTTCACTTTCTCCGTTTCACTTTTATCCGATTCGTTAACATTTCAATGCACAGATGTCGATGCCAAAATCCAGTACAGTTCATTACAAAATTGCATTAAAAGTACGAGCAATAAACCACGGTCCGACCCACCGCACCCTGTAATTACAGGCGCATACCACAGAGGCGAAATGCAACGCAAAAACAAAAAGAGGCTTTCTGGGAGATGAATGCCGCACTTTCTCCCTGTGGTCCCACGACACACTTGCCAAAAATGACCCCCCCTCGTTTGGCAGGAACGCCCAGAGTGTCTGAATAAAGTCGAGCGGTATTGCTTTTGCAACCACCTTCTACCAATTATATGCGGCCTCAATTAATGGAGCAGTTTTGCTTTTAATAAGTGAGCGCTTAAAGTAATTAAAAAATAAATGATCAATGTTTGTTAATAATCTTGAAAGTTCAAATTTGATTGTTGATTTTAGGTTACCTATACTTAAATACACGTATTAAATCATAATGAAATTGATTTATGTCTTTTCGGTATCTCAAGACTGAAAGCAAACACACTTGTTTACGGACATTTATTTCTGAGTTCCTCTCAGCAAATTTTATAAGTACTAAACTAAATTCAATGTTGAGCCTCCTGTATCATCATCTCAATCCTGTTTATAAGCCCCCTCCAGGGCTGTGAGTCTCTCCCTTGGATGACAAAGGAGCTGAGACCGTAAACCAGCACTGCCCCAGTGCTGGTTGTTGGGTTGAAAATAAATACTTCAAACAAATATAAATAAAAAATGGTTTCCTTAGTTTAATTACTTAGCATAAAATTAACAAACATACCCTGTATATTTGTAAATAAAAAATGTACACGTAGGATTTATAATTAGCTGTTTTTATATTATCCTAAAAATCGATTTCAAATGATAATTAATATTGATCGTATAAAACAATTGAAAATAAACACTCCATACTGCTTTACACTTTTCAATGCTTACGCTCATCGATATTCACGCATGCTAATATTCAGCTCAATTAAGTTAAAAAACACCATAAAAAGTATAATTTCACTGTAAACATGTCCGCTAACAACCATAAAACACCAAGACAAAGAAACACATTCGCTTATTTACCGCATTCTATTATAAAATCTAGCTCACTAACAAAGAAAAGCACAGATTCTGTGCTATGAGAAATCAGGCCCAGCATATGAAAACAAAGTGGGATAAAAGAAAACTCGATGAAGGCAATAGACATTATATTCATGAACTTGCGAATAATTAATTGCTGTGAAAAAGACAACAATAATGCAGTTCGAGTTGAGGTCAAGTTCGAGACTATTGTTAAGCTTAAAAGCTAGGTGAACTTTAATACTCTTTATATAAAGCTCATAAGGAAATAGCATTATATTAGAAGTCTTTATAAAAATATCGTATCGAATTTAGTATGATGACGAAGAAGTTATTATTATATTCGGTTAAATTCGATGACTACAGGAGTAAAACCAAGATAAACTTTTATAAAAAATAAAATTGGAAAACAACACTTATTTACCTGGACTGCTGAAACTATTCACTAAATTCACTTTTAATTATAACAATAAGTTTCAGGCAGTGAAATAAAATTACAAACCAAACTAAACAAATATGAAATACAATTATTTACCTCTAAGTTGTTTTATGATTTGACATCCAGCTTGCGGCTTGAACTTTGCCGTCTGCAAAAAGAAGTAGTTAGGTGAAACTTATACTAAATTAGCATTATACTATACTATTGACAAGTCTTCAAACATCGATAGTTTACTGGCCCCTCTTCGCTTTCACCGGTAAACTGACACCAACCAAATAACCAATACGTGTGGAAAAGCACCTTAATAAGCATTCTAATATTTCTCGACATAAGTAAAGGTAAAATCACTTAACTTATGTTCTTATGTTTTTGTCCACAGCTTGAGTATGCGGCTTAGACGAAGTTTGGCTGTAGGCGTCCTACTCATATTACAATTGGTAAGATATATTATGTATATTTATTTAAGATTTACTTTCACTCGGGAAAAGTGATGGAAGGACTTTTGAAACTAGTTGCTGCAGTATTTTAAAGTCAAAATGAAAGTTGAAAAGTTTTAAATACGTCTAAATTGACAATTTCAAAAGTTATTTTCACGTCACGAATACTGAAAGGGAAGATCAAGTGAATTGCTGTGGAATTGACTCATGTCTAGTAATGTTTTATAATATTTAATCTATCAACCAATGATGATAAAGGTATCCTCATTGGGCCGTATTAGACATAACAATCTCTTATTTTAAGTATCTCTGATGTCAAACTTAGAAGTTTAATAATCAGTTTTTTCTAGCAACTTTTGAATTCGACGTCTTCTAATTGTACATTACAGAGACTTAAAATAAGCGAATTTAATGTCAAAAAGAACATCTTGTCTAAATCGAATTCTTATTTTTGTTCAGCTCCATTTAACTTCAAAATAATTTCGAGTAAATACAGTAGGTACTTAGTTATGATTTGTAATAATTAAATATTTAAGTTCGTTCACATATGTTTTAGTTCCATACTTAATCATTTGAAATTATATAAAATATTTGTTTTTGACTTAAGTCAGTCCTGTTGTGCACTGATAAATTGACTTGGTAAGTTGGAAGTAAAGACATGTAGAGCTGAAACTGTTCCACCCCGATTCTATATCAATGATCAAACTAAAATTAACAGACTTGAACAAAGTGGCACTTTATAAACTTACTGCAATGTTCATTTACTAAAACATTTATTTTACGTTTAGTTATTATTATACTGGTCTACAAGAGTCGGATATTACGTAATAGTAGCAGGGCCTATGAGCTTTAGTTATGTATGCGCTACAGATCTTAATATGAATTTTCCTTATGTTGTGATAATTTAACAACTAATTAATTTTATCGAATATCGAATAAATCGATATGATAGTATTTTGTCCTTCAAGGCATATTTTTGTATAAATTATATCGTTGACTGAAGTTGCATTTGCTTTCCGTCTTATCTTACAGCAGGTAGTAGACGATTAATATTTGATAAAATTGAATGACTTATTTTTCATTAAAGAGAAAAAAAAAATCAAAAAAGATCAAAAAGTTTTATTCATCATAAGGCCATCGAATGGCCGCTTAATGACGTCACAATTGTGTACTTCGGCTTTAACAAGGTGTTGATAGTCATTGAATAAGACATGACAGTAGACCAAAAGACAAAAAAAGCCGACGGAAAAAACAGTAAAAAATTACCATCGCATGAAAGAAAAGGCTGGTGATATTAGCAGTAAAGCCTAAAACCCAGAAACCCAGAAAAACCCTAAAGTTTTCGTAATTACATACATTCAGTTGGATTGGGAGGAAGTCGTCGTGGCGCCCTGGTTACTGTGTGTATCATACGATATCACAGGTTAAGCAACGTTCGGCGCGGTCGGTACTTGGATGGGTGACCGCCGACCATTCATATCGCACGACGACTTCCGTGCTTCGGAGGGCACGATAAGCAGTCGGTCCCGGATGCTGTATACTTGTATACAGTAGTCGTTAGGGTTTGTCAGAAGCCATTTAGGCGCCCTAAAAATTCTGACATCCACCACCCAGCACTGGGCCAGCTTGGTGGATTATGGCCTATACCTCCTCTTCACCCAGGGGAGAGACTCATCCCCTGCAGTGGGCTCATTACAAAGAGTTGTGATGATGATGATGATGAGTTGGATTGGGACGACATCTTTTACTACGGTGATCCTGAGCCTATAGTGTATATTTTTATTCAGCTGACCTTACATGAAATAGTGGTTGTTATATTTAATTCACTTTACGAACTCATAGAAAAATAGCAAAAAGGAAATTCTGAACACTTGTTTGCCTTGATCGTTTACGTATTTTAACTTTTTCTTATGAAAATTTATAACGCTTTTAATTTGAGAAACTGCTAATTAAAATCACCCAAATGCTCACAAAATCCCAAATTAAAATGTATTTAAGTTTACAGTTTCAATCAAAAGAAAAGTACCGACACTTACTTAGTAGAGCGATGCGCCAGCGTATGAAAGTTAATGATTTTTAATCGATTTATCTCTCCGTTTATGGCAGTACATCACTATCCCATTCACTACGTGCAACAAAAACTTTTTAATTTTACTCCAATAAAATGAGATAGCGCGCTACAAGTGTAAGTGGATCTCGCTCTCTCACATATTGTGGTTATGGTCAGGTGGTTTCACAAAATAACGTTAATAGTTTGCTATTAATTTTGCTAGAGTAAGTCCGAAGAATTTCTATTGCCATATGGTAAAGTGATTTGTAGTTTTCCAATTTGCGGTATCAGTCTTTCAAGTAGGGTCTTTGATTTTAAATAGGCTTTGTATAAGAAAGAGAATTACAGATTTATTCACTATAATTTATGCGAGAAGGAAAAATGAAACCCTCTTTTAAACCAAGATCAAAATAGTGTGCGACTTTTTTTTTATAAATTATGGATGTGACGTTTGTCTTCCATGCCACCTGATGAAGACTAAGGTGGTACACGTCCATCCACGAGAAACCTATTCACTCGACGCTTAAAAGTACTAGGACTATACTGGTCAGGGAAAATAGACGCAGGCAGTTCATTCCAAACCTTGGCGACCCGTATCAAAAAGGAACTGTCAAAGCGCTTAGTTCGACTTTTCGGAATATCTACCACATACGGATGGAAGTTCTGTCTGCGTCTAGTAGTCCGATGGTAAAAGGGTGAGGGTTCAATTTGTTCAAAAAGAGCACTGTTTGAACTTAACTTGTTATACCTTAAGACAAGAATAGTTCATATAGACAAGGAGGGTACAATTTTTTTTTTAAACTTTTTAGAAATATGTGTCTGCATTTCGACGTTGGCTTGCATCAACTAATAAACAAATTTTTGATGAAGTTTTTGATAAGTTCGTTCATAAATCACGCGGAACATAATACTTATTAATTTAATTATTCATAAATCAACAAATAATTGAGAAAAAAATGGATTGTAATTGGGAAATTAAAGGGGATTCTTTGCCGAGCAGTAGGACAGGATAGATTAATGTCAAATAAAATTTTATACATGAATGGAGTTACCGAATGTGGAAATAAAAACGCGAATAAAATTCTATAGTGCGAGATGTAAGTTCATAATCAGTTCCCCTTTATTTATGTTATTTTTAATATAACTAAGTATAGTTGAAGATTACTGAAAATTCAATGAGAATGACAGATTTAAAGATTAAAAGCTTAAAACAATAAGATAAGTTACAAATTAAGAAAAAGATTAGATTAAGGAAAATAAGTTCAAACAATTTTATACACTTTTGAAATGTTAATTTTTAACAACTTAACTCGTTAGTATTTTATAATACCTTCTTTATTGTATTGAAAATACAGCATTGTTTAATCTATACTAATATATAAAGCTGAAGAGTTTGTTTTTTTGTTTGTTTGTTTGAACGCGCTAATCGCAGAAAACAAGTGGGATTTGAAAAATTCTTTTTGCATTTGATAGCCCAACTCTTGAGGATTATTTTATTCCGAAATTCCCACGGACTCAAAAGTTACGCGGGTAAAACCGCGCGCGGTGGCTAGTAATTAATAATTTACTCATACTTAACTTACTATGAGGTCTTTACTTACTATTACGAAGAATGAACAGTAAAACTAGGAGAAACATGAATAAGTGTGGTTTTGTGGTAGTTAATGAACTAGAACCTAACCAAAACCATTGCCAAGATTCAGTCATTGCGCAACTTTTGTAGGTAACTCCACTAAGAATACCTTGATTTGATTAGTGACATCTTCTAAAACCATATAGAACTGTCTCACATATGAAATACAGCACAAATCAAAACGACAGGAAATAAAAACTACCAATCAACCCTGTCCACCTACTAACCTATCCATTAACTTTTACAATTTTCATTCAAAGAAATACCGAACAAAAAATGTAAACACGTTAAGGGCGTGTCCTCGAAAGAAAGAGATAAATCTAATAAGGTTAGTCGGATACCCCCCAATACGGAGTAAGTAACCCAGTACAGTACCTGCCCACTGTGCAAGTTATTTTTCTTTAACTATCAACCTTATGTCGTCCAGCTAGAATGCATTTTTTAACTGGATGCTGCAAGATTTAGATGCATTTATTGTGGTCATTGAACTCGTTTTTTTAATGGAAAGCGTCCTTGAAATCTTTGAAACGGATGTGAGGCATTTTCCGGCAGCTTTTTCTAAGGTCGACGTTGTGAGGCTTTTAGAAAGTTCTGTAGTTCATAAACTGGCTATTATGTACCTTCTGCTAAATTTAATTGTAAATATTAATAAAAATCTAAACTTTAAACTTTAATTTCTAATTTGAAGAGCCCATTGAAGAAATTAAAAGATTTTAATTATCATTTTGTTTGAATTTATTTAAATACTAACGAAGCTACTACGTTTGTAATAAACCTACAAAAGTGAATATTTTTAATAAAAAATCATGATACTTCATACTTATGTATGAGCTTAAATCTAGAAAGAGGTTACATTACAAGCAGTCTAAAAAAATGCGAGAGATTTTTGCTACTGACATATTGAGCTAAAAGTATGTTGACATCTAAAATTAATTTTATGTAGAAAGGTATAATTGTTATTTAAAGCCGTTTTACAATTCTGGGCAAAACTGCTATAATCTAAAGTACTTCCCCGTATCTACTTGATGATCAGTTTTTGAAAAATTTGTAAAGAATAAATGAAGATTACAAAACATGCTTTATTCTAAACTCTAACAAAACATGCTTTATTCTAAACTCAAACAAATACCTACATGGAAATGTTGCATTCAAACAAATTTTGGACAATTAATAACAATGACGTCCCCAGTGCTGCAATGGTCAAATCTAGCCTATGATCAATAACCCAACTTCGGGCTGATTTTTCAATCGTCCGGTAAAAGTTGCCTGACGAATAAAGTGTCATCCGGTGGATTAATGTTGTTTTACTATATTTTATAATTTGTATGGCAATGACATAGAATGACAATAAACTTGAGACGAGTTCAGAACACTTTTATATGACCATTGAAAAATCGGGCCTCCTTCTTTATACAAGTTTTATACAGTAGTTATTTATTACTGTTTTAAATACTCATATCCATTTAGTTAGTCGAGCAAACTTATAGTACAACATTTGGTTAAACATGTAATGATAAAGGCGTTAAAGGATAGTTAACATTTTTATTTGAAATAATTATGCTTAGACAATGCATGTACAATCGCAATAATCGTAAATGTTTAAAAATATTATTTGAAATCGTGATAATCTATTTCTTGTTCAAAAAACACTTTGCTTTCAAATAGGTAGCGCTAAAACTTGCATTTAAATACGGAAAAAAGTTTGTTAGGGGCCTTTTCGGTCGATACTGCTTTCAGTTTCATTGATTCAATAGTTAACTAATTATCTTACGGTACCATTGGCCTTAGGTTTTATTTCCAGACTTGTTTCTGTCGAGATTCATACTATATCCCACTTGATATTAGCGTAGTCTACTTACGAGTAATACCTAAGTAAGCAAATTTTGAAGTTGTTTCAATTTACTTTTCATGACCTACGACAGTTTACAATCAAAACAACTATGTGTACTGTTCCACAGAGTAGAAGACAAATACACGTACACACGAGTAAGTTGTAAACTAAGAATTTCACAGAGTATAAGCAGGATTTGTTATTAGTGTGCCATCCGTGTAGGTCATCCGTACCACGGCCGGGGCGCCTGCAGAACTACTGGAAAGTCGAGAACTTTCTTCTGTGCGTCTATTGTCACAATATGATAGTATTTTGTTTTTTTTTCTGATTAGAAGTAGATTTTTAGTTAGTTTTGTTTGGCTGGATAAACGATATAAGGAAGCCTTTGACACTAGCATCTTGTGTTTGAATTTATTCTTATATCGTTGTAAGTAGCTTAAAATATTTTGGAGCATGAAGTTTTTTTGAAACACAGTTTACAAAAACACAATAATAAAACTACAAAGTTGATTTTTTCCCATCAAGCTTTATTATTCTTCGTATACTAATTACAGTATGCAGTTGCTATGGACACGACTTGCACATTTTTCGAATAAGCAAACAACAGGGAAGCATTGCATTTCTTATTAAACCTACTTCCTTTTAATTTCCGGTTCCAATTACTTACAGATAACAAATGCAAAACTATCAATCTTATGATAGTAATAACCGAATTAAAGATATTTATGTAATTAAAAATAATATGCCAAAGCTTTGAAACATCGATCAAGCTTTAAATGGGTATGACTATGAATGTGTCTACACGTGATCCATCATTGGAACTATCATTAATCAGAATATGATTACTGCACCTATCAAATGTTGAAAGTAAAGGGCTACTATTTATTCTTCGGATCAGTTTTAAATAAATTCAGTATAAATATATTTGATAGGAAAGATTTTTCCGCCTTCCTTTTTCTTCTTTAGAACTAGGTTTGTTTATTTGTTGGATTAAAGTAAAAGTCGTTGAAATTGTTCCTGATATTTTTTAGTTTGTTTAGTTTATTTAAAGTGTGTAAATGTTTATTTTTATTTACACTTCAGTATACAGTACATACAGTAAATGAAATAAGAAAAACAGTGTGTTAAGTAAGTATTACTAGGCGGTCTTATCGCTGACGAGCTATTTCTTACAACCATCTAAATACATGACAAGTAATCGCTTAATCGAGTAATGCCTTCTTGTACGAACATTTCGGTATTTCCACAGTTTTTTTACCAGTACTTTTGACCTCTATATATTTACCTCTATCTATGCATGTTTTTTTTGTATGTTTGTTTCGCAATTGTTTGGTCTAAATAAATCGATTTAGATGATTATTGTTCCATATAAAGGAATGTTCGAAAAAAAATTTATTTTAGAAAAAAATGTGTATGAGAACGGAAATTTATACGTACATGACTTTATACTTCAGCCAAAGTTTTGATAAGGATTGAAACATTTTAGTGAAGTCGGTTATTTTAATGCTCTGCATATGTTGATTATAACTAAATTAATATTCATCATGCCGTATGTCCTCTAAAATATTATTTGACACTGCTTAAACAAACAGGTCGAAAAATATAAAAAAACGTGTTTTCTTGGTTTAAAGTTAGTAGCAAGGCAAATACTCGAGCTGTACTTTAGTGCGGCAGCCTGACTGATTGTAAGCTCGTTATCCAATGAAAGTGAATTGGTGTCGTCGCATAGAAATCTTGCAGGTCTGGGCTACTTAGCCCTTTGCTATTTTGGTGCCGTAAAAGCATCTTGAAAGTTAACAGTGATTTGGGTATTCTCCAGTTGCATTAAAAGACCATTGAAGTTAGCTTAATATCGGTAAAATATTGTTATTAAAATCGTATAACTCATCATATAATGATCTAAAATCAATAAAAAAATGAAATAGACATCAAGGAAAATTGTTAACTCTAATTAAATCCGTTAAAATCCAGTTCCAAAATGTCTTTTACTTCATATCACATTAAACATAAAACTAGTAATTACTAATCAATACATACCTAGCTCTTAATAACATCGTTTTCAATAGAATTTTGCATATTCATAAAACGAGGCGCCATGCTTGAGCATTCAGAAAACCTGCCTACAAAAATGTGGACAAATTACAAAATGAAAGCTACACTTAAAATAAGTATTATGTGACAAGTTGCACTTACGCACCGTGACATCCTACTTAGAAACTTGATACTATACTAGTTACCTTAGAACATGTTATTGTCACTCGAAATAGGTTAGCAGTATCAGTAAAGACAAATGTAGGTAACTTCAAAAATTTTCCAGCAAATAAATTTTGTACTGGATAAAGATCATAAGGTATTTTTATTTTCATTGTTCAAATAAAAACGAAGAATTTGGGAAAAGTCAAAGACTTCTACGATAGCTTGTTATTCTTAACTATTTACAATAAAAAACAAAACTAAAGTTAACGTCAAAGTCTTCATACGAAGTACTATTGTGTAAATAAAAATATATAACTACCATTTTAGATACCTTGAGCAACATTACCCGTGTAATCTTCGATCACCCTTTAAAAATAATTTTCCCTTCTATACGATCCCAAAATATTTAACAATGTCAGATGAACATGCCGATCCATTTATCATAGAGATACTTTTAATTCCACGTCGTACTTAAAATTCAATCCTGCACTATCATTATTCAAATAGCGTGACTCTAAAATTAACCTTTGTTCCCAAACTTTCACTCGAATCTTATCCCAGAAAGATTAGATAAGTATACACATCGGTCTTCCATGTTATCCCATTACCATCCCTGGTCGAGTAATTGCCGGATTCTAGTTATGTGACGTGAACGTACCTCCACGACACTACGAACAGGCTCGTAAATCTCTATAGAATGTATAAAAAACCCCTTCGAGTACCTCAGGTCCGGAACACTTTCTAATTTCATACCTCGAGGCGAAACAAATGAATGCCTCAAGATGCTGTCGATTAATATTAGTAACTCCATCGGACAACACCCACCGCCAGCGCTATTAGAATACGCTGTCGAAATAATTTCAAAAGAATTTGACCACACATACCACTTTATTGACTTCTTCCTACCGACAAATGAAAGTCAAAACACTGTCAAGAAAATAAATAATAAATGAATTCTGATTTAAGATTTATTCTCATTGTAAATCAAAGTGAACAACCAAATTACCTGATCACAACCAGTCCAGCGGAAAATATTTGGAAATCAGATCTAAGCAATGTGCGATGACATAAATTTGAACTAGAAAATAGACAACTTTCTCGTTTATATGTATGCAGTGCTTTTAGGATGCCGGTCAACCAGACTTACAAAACTGAGGTTGCATATCAAGATTTTTGTGTCGCCGTTGATTGAAACAAGTGTTGAACAGAACAGAAGACGTATTTAAAACGGTCAGTGTGTCGTATTAAATAACACTTTAAATATTGCCCACGCAGTTAGTGAAAGCTGACCGTGGAATAAAAAAACGCCAATTTTACGTCGGAATGAGCCTCAACATTTATAAAGCTCAAATAATTTTCACCCAAAAGTTTGCTGCTAATTTTGCTGTCATCGTTAAAAGTTATGTTCGTGGAGCCAATTAAGAGTTTTCAGAATAAATAATTAAAGAACTCGCTCTTTTATTGAGTATTGCAACTAAAGTAGCTTAATATAACTTTTGATATTTTCAGAGTGGGACACTTACTGACCAGTCATCCAACGAGAGTGGCAGCAGCGGTGGAAGTAATCCTGGAGTGGACACTAGCAATGCCGCAGAGCCTTCACCTGACCAACTCGCCATGGAATCATCGGAACGAGATGCTCCGAGCCATGCGTACAATGGACCACCCCCGCCCGTTCCACCGCCACACAACCGACGGCAGAATCCAACACACCATCAAGCGCATCACACTATTGGTAAATAAAAGTTTAATAAGCTGTCAAATTATAATCTCTACACATATTTACTTAAGACTGTTACCACACCAATCGATCGATGATAGAATGAATTATTCGACGTCGATCGATAGTTTTTACTAGACAAATCCCATCACATTCGATCAGACATCAGATTAGTATGGTAACAGGATTTTAAGTCAATTCCCATTGTGTGACCCTTAGCCTTCCTATAGATAAAATAAAAAACCTTGATACTTTGCATAGCCCTATCGAGCCTTAACCTTTTGATGGGAATCAGATAAAATATAAAATATTTGATAACTTATTATAAGCAAATATATTACAAGTATTACAGAAGTAAGTATTACCGTCTTTACTAGCGGCGCCACTCGGGTTTAGTTTGTTTTTAGGTTGTAATTGTCTATGTAGTTAATGTATTTTCAAATTTTTAATGACTTCGTTAACAAAAACGGTGCCAACTCAGCTCGAAATATATCGTGATGTTTATATATTTAGCCCCGAGAACTCCTTTTATATTGATGCAAAGCAGATCAAAATTATTAAAAATATAAAAATAAGGATGGTTCGTTAGCTCCGAAGATTACTCCAAAAACGCAGACCGACTTTCCCTTTTAAAAGATGTGGGTATAGCATGGAAAAACTTTTCTTAACAATTATTCTATGGCTTTTAAGTCAATTCCCATAGTGTTGACCTAATTTAGTGTTTGATATAGGATACTGTTACGTGGTCACAACTAATTACTCATTTGAAGAATAAGTGCTTTTTATGAAAAAAAAAATATATACATAAATTCTGCATTAAACTAGTTCATAAATGTGAATCGTCCACTGAATAAAACCACTTCAGTTTTGCCAGCCAACTTCCTAAGATATTTTAATCTCAATAGTCACTCAAAGGTTTCTTCACAGCATTATTATTCAATTTGAGTCAATTCAGTTATGCGTCAATGCTAGTAGCCACAAAGTATGTGTTTTTATTTTTTAAGATTATGGCACTGCTCTCTCTGTATTGGCATGAAATCTTTATCCTAAAGTGCAGAATGATTGATAAGGTGATAACTAATCATTATTTAATTGACATTTTACAGGTATGCCGCGAATCTCCAATCATCACTCGATTCACACAAAACCTTTTGCTCACGGGCCTCCAGTTAATCACCATAAGAATGAAATAAGTCCTGGATTCCGTGGACCCCCGCCGCAACCGGCGCCGCCCGCAGATGCTCAAACCGCTGCAAGTGACAAAGTTTTCAGTGGAGCTGGCGACGTTTGGCCAGCACCTGCACCCGATATGCCTAAAATCGTATCTTTAGACGTAAAGTGTGAAAAGAATGCTATGCGTGTTTTCCTAAGCTTTGACAAACCATTCTTCGGTATCGTTTTCTCAAAGGGACATTATTCGAATCATCAGTGTGTCCACTTACCTCCTAACCTAGGAAGAACTTCTGCATCTTTCGAGATTGGGGCTCATGCATGTGGAACTGCTGGCAGTGGAGACCCGCGATATAGAGGCGATGTTGCAGCAGCGGGCACGTACTTTGAAAATGTTATTGTAATTCAATACGATCCCCAAGTTCAAGAAGTTTGGGATCAAGCTCGTAAGCTACGGTGTACATGGCATGATCAGTACGAAAAGGCTGTGACTTTCAGACCTTTCCCCGTCGATATGTTAGATGTTGTTCGAGCCGACTTTGCTGGAGACAACGTTGGTTGCTGGATGCAAATTCAAGTTGGTAAAGGACCTTGGGCATCGGAGGTTTCCGGTTTAGTTAAAATTGGACAGACCATGACCATGGTTCTCGCGATTAAAGATGACGATGCGAAATTCGATATGTTAGTACGAGACTGTGTAGCTCACGACGGTCAACGCGCTCCTATACAATTAGTCGATAGGCGAGGCTGTGTAACACGACCGAAATTAATGTCAAGATTCACCAAAATCAAGAACTTCGGAGCTAGCGCATCCGTATTATCATACGCGCACTTCCAAGCGTTTAAATTTCCGGACTCGATGGAGGTGCACTTCCAATGTACGATACAGATTTGCAGGTATCATTGCCCCGATCAATGCTCAGATGGTAACCCTAACGCTATTGCTCCTCATGCGGAATATGGTCCTCCACAAATTGATTCCTACCCTGTTGGCGTCGAAGTGAGACGAGATGAAAGACGAGTTCGAAGACAAAAGCGTGCTACATCTCCTGAGAAAGAAGTCGGAGTCAACAGAGTGATTCGCGTTGTTTCTGCAGGTGACTTAAATCTTGATGCGACAGAAGATAGTTCGTCTCCGAAAGCCCTTCCGACGACAGGTCTCGTTTGTATGACAACACCAGGGTTTGCTGCTACACTTGGAGTACTTCTTGCCACGTTAGTATGTTCTTGCGCAGTGTCTGCTGTACTCTTCCTGAAGCTGAGACCATTGACAACGCTGAAGAAGAAGACGGCTGCAATCGCAACTCTGCCCCGGCCGCACCCTCCACCGCATGTAATTTCAAAAAGTCGTTTCTACTCGTAACCTCAAGTTATTTCATTAAATTTTGTAAATATTAGTGTTATGAGACTGAAATATGTAGACCATGCTATTTTTATTCATGTGCGTGCTGTCTGAGTGCTCAACCAGGTTGAAATAATATACAAATTAAAATATTTGAAACTTGTTAATTTTGTTATACTTTGTGATGTTAATGAAAGTTGAGAAAGTTTTTATTTCTGTTCTTTTTATCTGTTTTTTCATTATGAATTATTTTATACTTGGAATAGAACGAAATATAATAAACATGATTTAATGCAATAGTACCTATAATAATAGTTGGTAATAGATCGAATTGCATAAATTAAAAAATAGTAAGTATTAAAATTATATATATAAGTACAATCTTCTGTTACCTCTTTCAAATAAGCAGCTAATAAATTTGTCAAAGAGGCAACGGAAAATACAAATCTCGGTAACAATGTTTAGGAGAACCGCTAGATTATAAATTAAAATAACTTGTCACTAGTATTAATACTATTTATTTTAGTTAAGTTTCTCTATAGTCACTATTATTGTAATTTATTTATTTTGTATACCACCTGAGTACCTCTTCTTCTTTGTAATAATTATTTTAATATAACATTTTGAAATGTACAAATCTATATACTAAATTCTTATTTATTACTTTGTTAAGTTATTTGTTTTGCTGCAAAACAAAAGTTAAGTACGTTATTTTAACGACGTTATTTATTTAGCTTTCATAAAATGCATATTTGTTGTTTTTATACAAGAGTCTACGATTTCCCATCGGATATAGAATGTAAACTTATACTCCAATAAATTTAAAAATAGTACACCTCTTCGAATAAATACGAATAAATAGTGATTTTGTTTTTATTTACATGTCCTTTATTTATCATTCCTAAATACAATGTAATTTAAGAAAGGTATGGATTACCATATGTAGTTAAGTCATAACTTGAAAATGACCAAGATTGATCAACAATGACGACCTCGTCTTCACCTACCACCAGGTCATATTGAGGTCAAACGCGGGCTAAATTTTTAATTAATTAATTAATTAATTTATTTATTTATTAGGCATAACAACAGATTATAAACTATTTTCTTATTCTAATTGAATGTTAAATATGCACGGATTTAAGTTTGTAACCAGATGACAGTTACGCACAGCATTTATATAATAATGTTAATGATTATTGATTAAAAGAAAACAGCAAAATATTTAAAAAAAATCAAATAAACACAAAATGTCAAAAAGAAAAAGTCATTACACAAACCAAAATTAATAACTTGTATTTCAATTTTTTTTAAATTATAATAAAAATTTAAAAAAACACAATATCACTATTAAAATAATAAAAGGAAAAATACTTCTTCTATAATATAGAATACTACTTCTTTAACTTCGATGTTGACGACATGAGTTTGCTCGTGGAAAGCTATGATAAGTTTCAAAAATCAAAAATTACCCTTCAATTCAGTTTTTTATAAACCCTTGAGTGACAAATTACCCGACTGTAATGTAAGGAAATAAAAATCAATTGGAAGGCGCATATAAAAAGCTTTTCATCAATGAACAGAACTGGAAAAATATACAAGGTGTTCCTTTTCATTTCCCATAACTCTAGGGTATTAATGGGAAGTAATATGAAGAAATAACATGTGAATATTTTTTCAATTTTAATATATTTTTGTTTTCATTTTTCATACAAAATAATTCAATAACTCTTCCATGCTGGACTGGGAGCGAAAGAAAAACGTAGAATGTACCAGCTGCTTCTCTCCCTGGGCATACTGTAAAAGTCAGTTAAGGGACAGAGGTTTTATTGGCGTTTTTGTGGGCGATAGGCTGACCCCCTGTCACTGCAATAGCCTCTCTCCATCATTATAATACCTCCTTTTTCAAATGTGACATCAGATAGTCTTATAAACTCTGGTGTTCTGCCTACCCCATAAGGGATACAGGCGTGAAGTTATGTATGCATGTAAATAATTCAATTAAGTCAAACAATCTTATTTAAAACACCTGTATGCGAAATATGACAACGTGGCATTTTCTACCCCTTTTTCATCGCCATGCACAAGTACAGTTTGCAACGTTCTGCGTTGTGCATTGTATGCAACGTTCCTCAGCTTAAAATGTTTTTGCTGTTTATTGCTAATGATACTATGACTATTTTAGTCCATTCTTGTTCAAATCCTCTGGTCCCAGTTTGTCATGTTCGTATTGTGCATTCATAGCTCATTGCACCTAATATATAAGTAATTTTGTTGTGGCATGACATTGGCTCTCACAATTAGCTGTCTTGTGTTTGTTTTTTTTTTCATGTCACGGTCAATTTGTACTATAACTATTTGTATTAATTTGATAATTCTGACTGAAAAAGAGTGCCAAGAGTTTTTTCGGCCGGCTTTTCTGTCTCTTGGTCTAGGTACTGTAATATCTTATTTAACAACTATCAACAAGCCGAAGTATGTGATGACTGACTTCATCAAGTGTTTTGTGAAATACCTAAGATGAATAAAACTTTTTGAATTTTGAATTGTATGGCTTCAGTGACACGCGTCTATTGAATGAATGTTAAAGTGATTCTACAAGGGTTATAATTTATGAACTCATTATATTAAGATTGATGATATCTAGTAAAGTATCCACTTTTGAACCACATATTATTTGGCAAAAAGTATTATTTTTTAGTAAGGAACAAAACCTCAATGTTATGGGATATCAAAAAGAACTCCTTGTATAATAGACTTATAACGTAATTTTTGTTTTAAAGATGACGATTTCATGAACAATTTCCCAGTTTTGTAATTTCACTTAATGAATTGTCTCTGTACCTGAAATACAATTTCAGTGTGTATGCAGCAAGGCTTTGTAACTTATTTTTTAAGAAAACGCAAAGATCAATTCTTATTTATCAACTAGCTTTATCCCGCAACTTCGTATGCGCTTACCTACCCTTCTCGTGGAAATGTCAGAAACTATACAACCAGACACACAGTGAAAGAACCTTTATACCAAGTATCACACCCATGCACTCAAGGAATAATTTTTTTCATAAAAACTAAAAATCATATATTACCCGTGCCCGTGGGAATTTTGGGAATTTTTTTCGTAGCACAACCAGTCACTCTTTGAAGAACCTTCATGCCAAGTATCACATCCGTACACTCAAGGAATAAGATTTTTCATACAAACTAAAAAGTCCAACCCCTTCCCGAGGGAATTTCGGGAATTCCTTCCATAATACAAACAGACACTTATTGAGGAACCTTTATATCAAGTATCACATCCGTGCACTTAGGGGATGGGATTTTTTCATACAAACTAAAACATCATATATTTTTCGTTCCCGTGGGAATTTCAGGAATTCCTTTCATAACACAACCAGACACACATTGAAAAACCTTTGCACCAAGTTTCACATCGGTGCACTCAAGGAATAAGATTTTTCATACAAACTAAAAAGTCCTATATTTCCCGTTCCCGTGGAAATTTTGGGAATTCCCGCCTTAGTGCACCCCTACGTCCCCTAAAGAATCTATGTTCCAAATTTCAGCTCTCTACGCCCAGTAGTTACGGCTGTACGTTGTCTGTCAGTCACTCAGTCACTCAGTACCTCAGTCACTCAGTCAGTAACGGAACAGTTTTATATATATTGATTGATTAAGATCAATATTCATTTAACCCTTTACCCGCCAGACTCTATATCAGTTGTCGTGCTCCCAGCGCCAAGCACAGTAAATCTAAAAAAAAAAATACCTACAACAACAGGGATGTTCAATAGTAGATCGATATACCCGTCCCAGCTTCGCTCGCTTCAAATTCAATCTTAATAATTTCAGCTGTTTAAGCTTGAAGAGGTAACAGACAAATAGATAGAAAGAGAAACTTTAATATTAAATTTCTAATAGTATGTATTTCGGTAACCAAACGAAACAAAAATCGTTTAAAAGATTTTGAAATATTTATTGATTTCCGCACAATATATTAGGCCAAAGATGAATATTTTTATGACTCTATACTGTGATGAAGTTTACATCTTTTAATGTAGTTAAATCACATTTATCGATAACACGAACATAATAACTAATGCGTAAGCACAACACTAATGGATAATTCCACTAGCCGGCACTCGCTTATGACGTCAGAAGCGGTCGTCTAATTCCAACAGTGGCGCTGGGTGTACTAGCAAAATTCAATTCTAAACATGCACGCATGTGATGGGAATCATTAACTCAGTCACTGACATTTTTATACTTATTTTCAAAGAAATTAATCATATTTATTTCTATAGTAACGATTTCTTTAATTGTTTTAATTTATTTGTTAAGAAATAGTCAGTTTAAACAGAAATATTTTTACTTAAGTGGATTTCCGTTTCAATAAATCTTTGCTTATGTCCCATCCCTATTTTCGGTTATATCCGACAATGGCGCTGGACATCAATGCAATTTTCCAATAATAAAATCTGTAATTTATCTAACTTCTAACATATTTTTACGGTTTTCTAATTAAGAGACTTAAGTGTACTCAATTGTAAATGATTACTTGATTAACCATTTACCAAATATTAACATTTTTTTAACATAATCCAGCGTTATAAAATAAAAAAATCATATGAAACGAATGGTGGTTTTTAGTCGTATACATACGACCTTGGCGGAATGGACTCGAAAATATTTGTCGGTTATATCCCAACGTGGCGGTTAAAGGGTTAAGTAATTTGCTCAAATGAAATGAAATCGTCAGATTTCGTTTCAACAAGTAATCCGTTATTTTATTTTTTTTATTTGAAAATCGACACCTAATAATTACCAAAGAACTTAAAACAATTTACTTTATATTTAAATTCCCCTCTTAGAATAGATGGCACAAGCACCTAATGAGTAGATGCTTGTGCTAAGCGCTTTCTTCTCTTTAACTTCGGCCGGCGCTTGCTCATGATTTCTTACCGCAAAATTAGTTGATAGCCAAAAGCGATGTCAAAAATTAAGTAATGATAACGGTAATTTGGTTACTGGAAGTGAAGTTTATTTCTAAGCGAGAAGGTCCAACAGAACTCATGTTCAAGCATGAAGTTAGCGGTAGTTGAGGGTTCTGTTCAGAGTTCTACAGTCCTTAATAATTGAACCGTCGTAAAAACAACGAGCAACGTACCTAGTTGTGTTCCAGACAAAGAGAAGTATAAACTAGTGCAATTACAGAAATGATAGGATTCTTCACTAGGTATGTGACAATTTGAAACTATGGATGTATCATGGTATTTAGCTCAAATAATAGGTAAGCTCACTAATAGCGGTTTCGCACTACATCTGATCCGGATCCGAGAAATCTATGATTGCTGACGCACAAGATCCGTCGTCCGACGGATCTTGTTCGACGACCGGCTGGTGTAGTGGTAACATACATTGCCTTCTATGCCAGAGGTCCTGGGTTCGAATACCGGCGGCGGCGAATATTTGTGTGATGAACACAGATGTAAGCCGTCAAGTCATGGATGTTTATATATTTATTTAAGTTTATTCTAATAAAAATATGTATTTATTCAATATGTATGTTTATACATTTCTTAAGTATATCAGTTATCTAGTATCCATAACACAAGTTCTTTAACAAACTTAATTTGGGCTAGATAATGTTGTGTAAGTGTGAGAAATATTTATTTATACAAAAAAAAAACTACAAGACTCATTTGGATCGAGTGTAGTGCGTAACCTCTCTTAGGAGTCAGTATTTCTCCAGCAGTTCGACTACAGAACTTTATCGATTCCTATGTTTTCGAATGATGAGTCGACCAGGAGGATAAGATTGTAAAACCCCCAAACTTGGTGGTAGCATGTCTGAATTTTCGTGGTACTAATATGCCTTCTTTAACAATTTTAATGTATAAAACTGTTTCGTTACGACTCAGTGACTGACAGACAACGTACAGTCATAACTACTGGGCGTAGGAGCTGAAATTTGGAACATTTGTACATTCCTTACAAATGGTCTGAAATAAAAATTTATTATTATTATTATTAGGGGGTGTAGAGGAAAATATAGAACTTTTTAGTTTGTATGAAAAATCTTATTCATTGAGTGCATCGATGTGAAACTTGGTAAAAAGGTTCTTCAATGTGTGTCTGGTTGCCTTATGGAAGGAATTTCCGAAATGCCCAGGGGAACGGGAAATATAGGACTTTAGCAGTTTATGCGCATTCGTACACGTGACTTTGTACGCGCCTACGAAGTCGCAGAAATGCGCTCGTATTAATTAAATACAGCACCGTAGACGGACTGTCTTAAAACGGTAAGTATGGATACGATCTAATGAATGAATTAATGCAGAGCAATAGTGTGCGTCCATACTACGAGCATAGCACGGTGGCGACGACGGAAGCGAAATATCAAACATATGTAAGTCTAAAACAGTCTATGCAGGACTGGGAGTGAAAGAAAAACATAGAATGTGCCAGCTGCTTATCTTCCCGGGCATACTGTAAAAGTCAATTAAGAGACCGAGGTGTCATGGGAGGCTTTTTTGTAGGCGATAGGCTGACCCCCTTTCACTGCAATAGTCTCTCTCCACTATTATAATGCCTCCAAAGTCAAAAGTGACATCAGATGGTTTTATAACCTCTGGTGTTCTGCCTACCCCATAAGGGATACAGGCGTGAAGTTATGTATGTAACCATACTGTAGTGTCCACACTGAAGTGACTAAGGCGGAAGCGTAGCGCGACCAGACTGAGCGAATCAGCGTGCGTAAGTTTCAAACGTTCTTGTCCGCGCTTTCTGGCAACACTACGGGCCTAGGCAACAAGCGACCCAATGCGCGGGTGGCTGGGGTAACAAACCAGTGCGGTAATAACTGAAAAATGTGCTAAATAAAAGTAAATTTAAAGAAAAAGGTTTGCATAATTTCGTACCTATCTTATGAGTTGAGCAGATATTTCACTTAAAATGTAGTCATATGTTGACACGGATATTCGAGTGAATTTAAAAAAAAACTTGGGTTACGTCTCAATTTTTCATACAAATTACAAAATTATTTATATTTTTTTTTCAAACAGAAATAAATAAATACCGAATTTAAATTTAAATAAAGATTCGTTTGTCAACCACATGCCAACAACGCATAGCTACTGTCGTAATTCGGCCACACCATGCGCAGAGGAGACGACAGATGTTTTTTCTTTGGAAAAATTTATTGTGGTAGGGAAAAGGCAAAAGATCGTGCGGTCGTTCACCTTTAAGATGGATCGATTAATTGAAAGACTCATCGACCTCTACATTCCACACATAAGTAAGAGACGCGCTGGACCGAAACCGGTGGAGGCAGATCATCCACTCCGAATGCAACCCTGCTGCTGATCACGATCCTCAGACATTAGGGACCGACCCCAAGAAGAGTATAGCATGTACTCATTTGTGAATGAGGTAAGACTCTTCTTGCAGATAGAGGTCTGTTATAATTTGAACTATTATTTCATTCAACTCCGAGAGCCCTCGGCATAATGAATGGTTTTCAAACACCTAGTTGACAGTGTATTAAAAATACTGACCATGGCATACCTTTACGTGAAGTGGTAGATTATTGTTAGTAGTCACAAAAGTCAAAGACTTTAAGTGAAGTCAAAAACTTTTCTTTAAAATTAGACAAGATTTTTAAAAAATATTTATTTTTTCAGTTTTAATATACTTTTATCCATTTTTAATTCTTTCTAATATTAACTTCATCTGGCCTGAATAAAGTAACATTACTAGAATATGGTGTTATATATAAATAACAGATAATTCAACATAAGAAATGTATAAAGTACATATTGAATATAATATATGAAAGAAACTGTAAAAAACATACAAACATCCATTAGGTACCTACTTATAGTTTCTATCTTTGCTAATCAAACAAATATCAGACGCAACCAGGATTCGAACCCATGACTCTGGCTTAGAAGGCAAAGCTTTTACTACCAAACCAGGAGGTTATGAATAAATCTGAATATTACTTGATTATTATGGAGACCACAAAACGGAACTAAGGTTTTTTCCTATGTCCGTCTAGTCCCTAGTGAATATAAAAAGTTCGCTTCCAATAACTGCTCCGTTGCGACTCGAACCCGGCACTCAAGCACCTTGTTCCACGGAATCTGCCACATTATTTTAACGTCTATGTGAAGGAAATAAAATGAATTAATCTTATATTTTTATTATAGTCTTTATTCCATTATACAAACAGTAGGTGATTATGCGTCAGACACAGTTTTCCACCTTTATTATTAAATGAACTTATAAATAAAGGATCTTATGAAAATTAGCAAATAAATATGCTCCCCAATAGATTCAAGAATATAGAAAATACATCGCACCAAAGAAACCACAACCTTTATAAAGTGTTATTATTATTTTATAATTATATTTATAATTGCACCTAAGCGGTTACGTCCATTTACAGGACATAACCATTATGACCTAAATTTTATTAACTTATAATAAATGCAATATTTTTGGGCAGCCATTTTTTTATTCTTATATTATTTAATATTTTTAATCATATGAACATGGAGTATTTTCTAAGTTGTGTTATGATTCTGTAATATTTTATTGTAGCTAAATTATAAAAGTAGAAATAAAATATGATTTTGGAATATTTCGCCTTTATAAGTTAGAATGGGAACAAGTTGACAAGAAGAGAAAATCTAATTTAACTGAATTAATTTATTGATATTCCCATAAAACATATGGTGTTCAAACTAACATTTGTATTAAATAAATATATGCAGAAGTTTCTCATGATTGTCAGAAATTAAATCTAAAATATTTTTTATTTATAATTGAGCAAAAATAGGAAATAATAAATGCAAATTAAATACGGTAAGGTCTACAAAAGAGTAATCTAGAATATCTCATTGGTGTTCTTTACTATGATATGATATTTATCCTATCTACTCCAATACTCTTATATTAATAAAACTATAACTTATAAAAATCTTAATTAATCTAAGCTATAAAAACATGCAATGTCTGTATTAAAATATTTATATAAATAATTATACAAACATTTACTTTAAACATATAAGAGCCTCTTAAACGTCTATATTTATTATACTAGTCTTAAAATAACTCCATGTTAAAAAACTTAACCTAATGGCATGACTTGCACTTATAAGAGCTTAAAAAAGAAGCACACGCTTTCATGTGAAAGTGTGAAATTTGACTAAAATATATACTCTTCAAAATACCCTTAGGGTTGAAATTACTTTACGCGGGTGCGGGCACAGTTCCATACGAAAACGTACTTTTTTATGAAACCGCTCACGCCTGCGTTACTCAATTTCAGCCCTTAAACATTATTAACCATACTGTAGATATGCATAAAGTTATAAATTAAAACTTAAAGTACAATTATCTATTAAAAGAAGATATTAAACAGGTTTTAAACGGATTTTTATTATAATCTGTATGATTTTTTTCGAATCCTATTTTTTTAAATACGACACTATCCAAATTAAAATCGTTAAATAAAGAACATTATTTATTATTTCTGTACAGTTTATTTTAAAATAGTGATCTATATTTATGTTATATTACTAAGTATACGTATATTGTGATTATATTTTATTGCTATCAGAATAATTGGACTTGGTCCTTAGCACGCTTTGAATAGCACCAATATGAATATGTGCGTAGGATTTATTAAATCTACTTTATTATTAAGTATTACCTAGACATGTATAGTAGAAAAATTATTTAATAAAAGAAAGAACTAGATATTTGCAACGTTACTGTGTTTTATGTGAAGTCAACGAAGTCATTTAGGTAATTAATAATGTAATCTTGAGAAATTTCAGGGTAAACTAGATGTAGATAATAATAGACTGCAGAATGTCACTAACTCGTTCATGGGTTAATGTGTACGCTTTTATTATAAAATTCGAAAAATATTTAAAATTAACCCTTCGATAGATTTAACTGTTGTGTAAAAAGGTTGACTATAAGATATCCGGATGCAAGAAGATGGGATTCCCTGGCTAAAAATTGTTAGTGTGTATTTTTAAATGATGATTGCTGTTGAGTTTCTTGCCACTTCTTCTCAACAGATCGACTTCCCGAAGTGGATTCAGTTCAATTTGTAAATAGTAAAAATAATAATAGTTTGTAAATAGTGGTAGATTCAGTTCAATTTGTAAATAGCTTGACTATTTCAAGTGTATTTAAATACATACGAAATAAATATTTTTTTAACTTTGACTTTTGATGATTCGGGTTATATCCTTTGTGGATTGTTAAGATTCAGTAAAATCGAGTATCGAACTTACTTTTGGAATCTTTTACTTTTATAAATAATCATAAGAAGCGTAGCAAAATCATTTTATTAAAAAAAGCTGGGCAAAGATAATGCTGCTACTTTATCAGTATCATTATGTTGCGTATACCTAATTCTTTCCAAGAAAATATATAAAAATCACAAAAGATAACATATTACGCAACTAGCTACTAGAATCAGTAATTATTTCTTTGTATAATTTGCTGCTGCATTTAAAATAATATTTTACAAACAAATCTTAGCATAAGAATTATATTTTACAATTACACCTTTCTTCTTAAATATTGTGAGCAATTTTTCAAGCAAGTTATATAAATTATAAACAAAACAAATATAAAGCTCTTAAGATTACTGACCAAGGGGAAATCTTATTTTAAAAATAGTATTTATAGTACATATTAGCTATAGTAATTTTGTGTTAAGAGAATTTTGCTGTCAAATTTACAGTTGCAAAATCTAAGGACTTTTGTAGATTAATGATTGGTCTAAGTTGTGCTTCAACTAGACGGCGTTCTTTTCAAATCCAATAGCTCTTTGGAGCATCTCAATATCAGTGTAATTTGACAATTGGATATGTCACACTATGGTTGCTTGGCAACAGATTCGAAAACATTAAACTATGCAGCTACGTGTAAGCTTTAGCGAACTCGGCCCCTTAATTTGTAAGAATATTTTTTCAATAGGAAATCGCCAAAATCGTATATGCTACATTTACTAACAGATCTATGTTTCATCCTTCTTTCGATATTTTTGTTTCAAACTAATATATTCACAGATTTTTGATAAATATTCATCATTATATCAAGGTTTCTTTTTCTCTAAAGCTGCCTGAACATTATACACTGTTTGCTAAGTTAATTTCAAATTGCAGTAATTACCGTATTTTCTTGACGAAGCATAGTAAGCATAGACCAATCATTAATCTACGAACACATAATATATTCTTCAACAGCACTAAGTAAAATTAAAGTTTCTAAAAGTCACTAGCAGTCTCAACCGCCACATTATATTTCAGTTCACTGTTCCTAACCCTCCCTAGTCACATGATGGGGTGTTCCAAGCAATCTCAAGGCCATCCAAGCGGCCAATGAGTGGCTTGCATTCGGCGGTAGATTGACATGATTGTGGGCGTTTTTGTCCATTCTGTTTCTGAGTTTGTGTAACATGACGGCTGCAGCTAGTGCGGCACCGGCGGCGGCTCCTGCGGCGGACGCGAATAGAGCGCCGAAGCTAACTGCGCCCATACACACTCCGTAAACAACCTGGAATGATTTATATGTTTTTGGTAATGGAACTGGAGTCTATACAAATTGAATAAAGGCGACACTCTGTTAGATTATGAAGGTTCAATCTATGTTATAAAGCTGAATTATAACGACCACTTTGGCGGTGGGGTAAACCTATCTGCTTTAGACGCCATCGGTTGCGGGTTCAATTCCCACACGGAACAAGAAAAGAATATATTCTGAGTCTGGGCGTTTATCTATATTTGTATTTTCTATTCTAGGTTTCCCCCTAGTTCGCTACATGGTATCTTATAACACAAGCCTTGCTTATTTTGAGGCCATGTAGTTGGTGTGATTGTCGGGGATCTCTTTTTTTGTATTTTAGTTTGAATGCGCTGAACTCTAACCATTCAGATTTGAAAGACATGTTTGAATAAAAATATTATTGACCAAAACGGGCTGCCAGTTGGCCACATTACCCTTTGTGCCAAATTTTAAAACATTTGAAATAATTGCGTATAATTGTATTATTCTAGACACTTTTTCTAAACTTCTACTTGATGTTGAGAAGATATCACAATATAAAAGAGTTTTATGAATTATTTGTGCTTTAGTTAAGACGTGTGGTCTTCACGACATAAGTTATAATCTCATTTTATGGCGAAGAATGCTGATTAGTTGTAAATGAAAGTTAGTTTCGCAAGGTATCTAATGAAATTAAAAATATGCTTTATGTGCTTTTTTAGATTCACTTACTTATTTATAAACTTTAAAAGGACATATCGTTTAACGATACAAAATGTTTAGATAAATGTGAAGAACAAGATTTTATTTTATTTACTTTCTGAAATACAGCTTTTTTCAGAGTTTAGCGGGTTCATACAAACATTTTACCTTTCTAGTAATATTTAGTTCATCTGGGTGGTCTGAATAACACAATAACAAAAGCTATCTTACAAAGCTATCTAAGTTAATTTATTTAAATTTTATAGCATTTTAAAGCTTACCTCCTCCCTAATTCTCGAAGAGAACACAGTGACGGGTTCTTTGGTTGGAGGAAACTGTAAGTCCGCCTCAGATACGACGTCGTAGAGGCCGGAGACTCCAACGTCTGAGCGCGATGATTGCACAGAGCGACGTTTTCTTAGGGACCTGGGAATAAAAGCAAACCAATTGTCATTGGTTATCATTGTATTACTTTTCTTTTTTTATTTTTATTTTTGTTTTATTTTGTAACCCATTTCTTTTTAATAAACACTTGTCCGGAGCCTGGAGAGGCTGATAATCTGTCATACAGGTCTCCTAGTACAGATACCAGTCTCTCGCATAGATATACCGTAGAATAACACTTGGATTTAATTTAAAACTGTTTAGCTCTTAGTTAAATTTTCAATATAAGTTGCTATGTTAGAGAAATCAATCGATAAAACATTTTTAATTCATTTTAAGTTTAAATATTTTTCTATGTGAGAGAAAATAATAAAACATTTTTCATTTTCATTTTTCATTTCATTTTCATTCATCACAATTCTTTGTGATGAGTCCACTGCAGAGCTATGAGTTTTTTTTCCGGGTGACGAGGAGATATATAGGCCGTTAGCAAGCTGGCCAATGCTGATTGGTTGACATTAATTGTGATTAATTATTATAGAACGTTTCAAGTGATTTTTTAGTATTTCACTTATTGATTGATTTATTTAACGTTTCGGTGTCTTTACAGACAATTATACAGGGTTGTTTTTTAGTGACCAGCCAAATTTAAATGTTAGTTTCTTTGATACAATATAAACGTACCTGCATATTTATTTTAGCGTCGCTCAGTACAAAAAAGTAGAAATATGGAACCACTAACTTTTTTTAAAATAGTCGCTGTTGATGAACATAGCTACTACGAAGCTGCATTTCATTGATAATACTACGACGTAGTACTAAAAGATGTTTTGTAGTAGCGCGTAGTTGCCTTAATTTTAATGGTAATTTAGAGTGACCATGGTTTGCTTAATATTTTAGCGGATATTTATTCTTCTTTGTAAAAAAGTTTTTTTTTGCAAAAATCGTTTCTATAAATATTACTTATACATACATACATAACTTCACGCCTGTATCCCTTATGGGGTAGGCAGAACACCAGTGGTTATAAGACCATCTGATGTCACGTTTGACAAATGAGGTATTAAAATGATGGAGAGAGGCTATTGCAGTGACAGGGGGTCAGCCTATCGCCCACAAAAATGCCAATAAAACCTCTGTCCCTTAACTGACTTTGTAAAAAAAATTACCGGTTACCACAAATCAACGCTGTATAAAATAAAATTTGCTGAATAAAAATTTAGGATGAATGACTCAACTCACTTTTGAGTTGAGTTTGAAAATATATCGAGTTTTTAAATAGCACCATGGTCTGCAAATTAATGTTAAGAATGGCACACCTGACTTTCAAAAATCAATGATGGACACTACTTTTTTACACAGCATTGCCATTATGGTAAAAAGCGCACACATTTTTAAAGAGTAGGCTTCTGCAAACGAACATCTCATATTGGAGATTTTTAAATGGCATGTGAATATTTATATTAGTTTTATAAATTAAATTATATTGTCTAAAGTTTTCACTAATCATAATTATTTATTTTTATTTATTTAACAATTTATGCACACTGTTAAGATACAATTATAAGAGACAATGAATAAAAATAAGTACAAAGGTACAGCTTATCTCTTACGAAATTTCTTACAGCAGTCGCATGACGGGAGAGTTTGCTTTAAAAAGCAGTTATAAAAAGCAATTATTTTAAAAACATTAATAGTGTGTATATGTTAGCCCACTAAAATACATTGGACTGTACATTTTCCTAAAATAAATAAATATTCCTCTCATGCTGGACTGGTAGCAAAAGTGCATTGCTCCCAGTTCAGCATGGGAGTACCAGAATATATCCCATACTAGTACATAGAATGTACCAGATGCTTCTCTTCCATACCGTAAGAGTCAAACGTGACATTATATAGTTTTATAATCTCTGGTGTTCTGCCTACTCTAAAGGATACAGGTGTGAAGTTATGTATATATATATATCTTAAATTGACATACCTAGGTCCAGCCATAGCAGGTCCCTGTGGTTTAGCGGACACGATGAGGTCCGGCTTGGATCTCACTTCGGTTCCCAGGTTGCGAGGGCCGTGAGGGAAGCGCTCTCTTTCACTCAAATCTGTAGGACGGTCCTGAAAAATAAGTTTTAGAAATTGTTTTATTAGTTTTTCAAGACACCTGGTTATAACGAGGAACATAAATTGTCTTAAAAGACTTGAACTTGTTTTAAATAAAGCAAAAAAGCAATAAATATTGTATTGGGTCTTCAAAAGAAAAATCTTAAATCTCAGTGATTTTAAGTTAAATTTAACAGCTTAGTATCTAATATTCATCAGTGGCATAAGAGAACCTGAGCTAAATTCTAACCCAGGACAGTTGAGATAATCATAACTTATGAAGAGACAGAGGCCCTCTTGATTAACCCGACATAAAATTAAAATACCAATAAAAATTTAGTTCCAGACATACATACTTCCACACAAACGCCACCGTACCACACATGCACACCCACACACAACACAGACACTCGCAATCATACACACACTCACACACATACAATAAATTATATGTTTTGTTTAAAGTAAAAAAGTGAATCAAAAATGTATATTTTTTAGTTTAATATGTAACTAGCATAGAGAGAATTCCTTCAGAAATGGAAGATCAGAGTCTTCTGATACAGGCACCTTGTGATTTAAAGAAGGTTATATAATAATTATTGTAAAAATGTAATTTCTAACGAAATAAATGCTTATTATTATTATTCGGCATTTCAAAATCAACACGCCTTTCGGTGGAAAAGACCCGACAATAAGACCAGTCGGTCGGGTATCAGGGCAAGAGAGAAAGAAACCGGCGAACGATTCGGGCAGTATCGAGCAATACCGCTTTCTGCATGCGTGCTGGAAGCGAACCACTGCTAAATCCCAGCCTTTCAAGGTGTCTGACCAGTGTGGTTGGGATCAAACCGTTTGCGGATATTACAACCGGGATGATTTCGCTGGACACAACCCCCCACATATATTATTATTATTATTTCTATTTTAGGGGCTTAAAATGTAGCTTTATTAAGATTTTCGAATTTGACCACTAGTAATTGATCTAATTAGTAATTCAATACAATCGAAAACTTCTTCATAAAATAGTTATAAATAATAGAGAAGAGGAAGACCGAAAATAAGATGGAGTTATATTATAGCTAAAGACTGCAATGTCTGTAAACGACACGTTCAACCGCGCGAAATGGTAAGAAAAGAAAAGCAGACCCGACCATCAGATGGGAATAATAAATGCTATGGAGAGGGAGAGAGATAATATGTAAATACTCACAGTAAATGGCCTAGCTAAAGCATCAACAAGTTCCTCTTCGACGACCGGCGCGGGCGCACGTTGAGCGAGCGGGTTCGGTGCCGGCACGTCGTCGCCGAACACTTCGTCACCGAACGCTTCCTCTAAAGACAGGCGATCATCTTTTGATTCTTGTAGGGGAAGTCTGGTCTCGTGGATGGTACTGGCTGCTGTTTGTTCTGATGAGTCGCTATAAGATTTGTAAGAATGTTTTTGAAAATTTTAGATCCTGAAATAGTCTTTTTAATGTGCATATAACAGAAATGTTATCGGTAATAATACAATAAAACGTACTATAGCTTTTCAAAAAGTAGGCCAAAATAAACAGTCGCGTTTTAAGGTAGCTTGGTGGCACAGTCAAGGCCGTAACTAAAGGCATCACGCGAAGACTTAAATTGTTTCTACATGCAAGTCGGAAGTACAAGTTGTAACCTAACGTTTTGACGACCGGCTGGTGTAGCGGTAACATACATTGCCTTCTATGCCAGAGGTCCTGGGTTTGAATCCCGGCGGCGGCGGATATTTGTGTGATGAACACAGATATTAGTTGTCAAGTCATGGATGTTTATACGTTTATTTAAGTTTATTCTAATAAAAAATGTGTATTTATTCAATATGTATGTTTATATATTTCTTAAGTACTTCAGTTATCTAGTACCCATAACACAAGTTCTTTAAGAAACTTAATTTGGGCTAGTTATTGATGTGTAAGTGTCAGAAATATTTATTTATTTATTATTATTTATTTAACGTTGATTCATGTTTTGTGAATTGTCTATGTTTTAGCTCAGAAGGGCGAGGAAAAAACTTAGTTCACAAATGTTTGTATAAAACATTGACGACATATGAAATTAATTATCCCAATTGGACTAAGTTTGTATTATAATTTAAAACTATTGCACGCTTTCATATAGTTCATATGTGAACCAAATCCTATAGAAACTCTACCATTTCTATTACGAAAATTTTTGCACTAAACTGATTTTAATTTGAGCAGGTATCGTGTTGCTATACGAGCATTGTAAAGAAAGAATGCGTAAATATTCAAAAAAGTTACCTGATTTCATTATGATCCTGTTGAGTCCTATCGTCCTTTCTATCCAAGGCATGTGTTTCAGGGACGCCTGACAGCTGGCAATGTTCCAAACAGCCATGTCTGCAGATTTCTACCTTACACCTGATGTGGACGCTGAGTGCATCAGGGAACTTAAAGGCGTGGAAGAAAGCGTAGGTGAGAACTGTCGCTCTTTCGTCAGCTGCTTTTGCTTTTAAGAACCTGGAATAGGACGCGGTGATTCTTAGTCTTAGATTACGATTAATGAAGTTTGGCTTTATGGTCACTAATAAAGTCTACAAGACTCTAAAGTAAGTGATGGGCAAATTAATCTGTTAATTTTAGGTAATTTCGAATTATACCATCGTTATTTATTTCTTGTGCATCTGAATTATTGCATCGACTTTTATTCCGTTCCTTACCTATTTTTAGCAAGTTTAGCAGATAATCTAGGGAAATTTAATTTCAATATTAAAAATTTACCAGCATAGGAATGTTATATGGAAAAACTTTAAGATTAAAACCTATACTCACGAGCAACTAAATGATCAACAATCAAATGGTGTCCCACGAAAACGGGTCCCAATGTAATCTGTTTAATTATTGGTTGAATTATACCAAAGTCAATTTACTCAACTTGATGTCATTAAAATATAAGTAATTGTATATCAACATACCTTGATATCATTTTTGGTCTCAAAACACAGCCGTATTCATCAGATAGTTGGATGATGTGTCCCGAACCATCCGAGGCCGCACAAGACTTCACACGCATGTCAAATTCACCTGGAAATATAGTTTATTGATTAAAAATATAGAAAACATATTATATTAATACCTCAATTCTGAAAAATTGGCAGGTTAATACTAAAAACTTTTTTCATTTAAATTATCTGATCTCTAGTATTTGATAGAAGAAAATAAAGTGTTTACAGTTGTAAGGTCGGAAAAATGTTCGTGTAAATGCAGTGTTAAATATTTACTATTTTATATGATTCGATCATTTAACTTAATTTATTTCATATTAATATATGTATATCACATAAAAATTTATCATATTACTTCGCCTTAATGGGTCGGACACCGGTGAGCACTGTATAATCCTTATATGTCATACAGTAACAACTTATATCCGAAACGTTTTACTTTATGCTTCAGACAACTTTTATGTGGCTATTGAAAAATCAGGCCTTAATGTTGTTACAATACTATTTTTATGTCAAAACACAGTTCCATCATTCGAGCTGACTGAAGCTGTTTCTGTTGTTTTTAATAAATATTCAAATATTATTTAAGCTATGGCTAAAAAACATAAATTATCGGCAATAAAGTAAAGACTACGGAATTAATTTTCATGCAGTTTGCACTAATGTTTCAATTCGTTCAGCCAGTATGGTACCAGGCTGACTGAATTCATTAATTTGAACCCAGGGCACTATTTCAATTAAACATTTATACTAAAGATAGGCACTTCTGAAACCTATGTCAATTACATTCTCATGCTAACATTTTCACTCCACCGCGTAAATTGTTTTTTCTACTTTTGTTTTTTTTTCAAGGTTTTTCAATTAAAAAGTACCTTTCACAAATAAATGTTGCTCAGTTTTATCATACAGGTAAAACATTTTTTTTTTACTAATCCACAAATGTCTAAAGCCTATCTATCTATGATACTTTACAAACACAGAAAGAAACCTGGTACTTTTTAGTATTTGTGATTTCATATTTAACCGCTTTGGTAAGTAAACATGGGATGAGCATTGCATTTATGGCTTTTAAACAACTACCTCCTTAAGCTTTCTCATGGTTTCACAGCAATTAACGATTTACAAACATATCGAACATGTTCTAAGGGCACCTACACAAGATGGATGTTGGAGGTTTCTTCTATTGTTGTCTTTGTGTGACACCAATAGAACTAACGGTATAGTTTTGTGTATTTAAAGATGTTTATAAAAAAAGTTGCTTTACTTAAAACTACATTAGGAAATTATTTATAAGTAAAGGATTCGGTTTATCCATTAATAGTTTGTATAATGAGATTTTGTACAAAGTAGAGTTTCATGAATCTCAAACATTTTCTGTTTTCACCCATTCCCGTGGCATTCAAATAAAGGTAAAAAAGTTGACATCGACCCTTCGAAGGGCTCTTTACCGCTACTTACGTTGCTTGACTTAACAAACAAAAAAGGTGATTTTTTGACTCCATCGTTTGTCACACAGTAAGTCATTGCCCTTCTGACATACAGACAAAAATCCGGAAACACGTAAACAAACATAGAATAAGGTGAAGATAAGAATGCCGTCGCGGCGACGAGTTACAAGTTAGCACGCGCTGCGCACATCGACTTGAAACCATATGATGGAATGTGCCACTAAAACGCTGCTTACTTAAAATAAGGCACCTTATCCTGTATTTAAAATTAAACTCGAATAACATAAAAAATAGGCCCTTTCGTAACCATGGTATCTGTAGAATACTATAACTTTATGCGATTATATCCGGTTCATAGGTGCTTTTACTTAAAGTAATGAATCGTGAAAATTTAAGACCATAGCAATCAAATGTTTTATTCTATGGAATTATCAGTTAAATGTTGAATAAAAGATACATTTAAAACTTTAGTCCTATAATAAAATGCCATGAAATGAGGTAAGGGCCGATATTTACTATAGAAACATTTACATTGTTTGATATTTCTTCTTTTCCTGAGCAAGCTAACCACGTCGTCAAGCTAAAATTGTTTATGTAAATTTTTGGATTGTCTTTGGAAGGAGCATTTGTAATTTTAAAATATTTCACGACCGATTCCACAAAACTCATAAAAATTTAAGCGTACCTTTATTCTCACATAATTTGGATTTGTGCTCAATATGTTTGACTTCTTCCTTAAGCATTTAAGGTAACTTATAATTAAAAGTTGTAAAGTATCGCTTTTCATTTTGAACCTTAAACCTAACATATCATAATATTTATTAAATCCCGTAAAGCAACATTTTAATACTCTCGGCTTCATGCCGTTTATAACATTTTAAACTTGATTTTACTTAGGTTATAGTATTTCTTGACGTGTGAAATAAACAAAGTAGATGCTAACTATGCCCTAAGGTGAGGAAATTATTAGTTATTTTAAATGACAAATGAGGCATTGAATATTTTAATCTTCATGCATATGTTTCAGAAGCTTTCTTTATGGTCGTTCGCAGTTGCTCAACAGTTAGCCTAGAAAATAAAAGACTGAAGAAAGTATGTGGCATTTTCGAGTTTGATTGTAATTTATTGCTTTTACGTTAAGAACTCGGGTCAAACCTTAACTCGTCATTAGTCAGCATCGAATTTCATCAATCATTGATAAATCATCTACGAGTAAGATGTTAGATACAAACCACAATGGATAATTGTTTTAATGCACGAATAGTAATTGTGTATGGCTCGAAGTTCGTCCGAGCTATATCATTAATGTTTTTATCTTAATTTTGTATGTTATCTAGTATCGAGTTCTGCTCTAGTGACTGTGGTAATCGCTGTTTGCCTACCGCCAACAATTTCTAAATTATGAGTAAGGAATGGATTAGTTGTCATATTTTAAAAATTTAGAAAACTATCAGTTTAAATAGGATGTAAACTTGTTTGAGAGAGATTTGAAGAGTTCTATGAAAGAACTTTAAAAACAACTTTTTTCTGAACAACACAGAACAACAGAACAATCCGTATTAATTTATAAATGTTTAAATAGCTCACTCACTCATGCCTATATGGTAACAGCACAATATTAACACATGTTACATCTTATAGAAATAGCTTTATATTACTTATTTCCTTTTTATGTTCCTTTTTTTATTGCTGTTGTATCAAATAAATGTACAATTATTTTTTACAAATGTCTTTGTTTGTGACAAATAAAATTTATAAATCATTTCGGCTTTGCTTTACATATTTTAGTTTTATCCGCCGAATAGTACTTAAGTAAATTCATAAGAATAATGAATTTACTTAAGACTAAATAATGTAGTCTAAAAAAAAAACAAAAAAACGGACTGACTCAAACATTTCTTTTTTTATTTTGTACGTTTCTTGTTTTTCAATTGTTTTTATGGAGAACTTGATTTGGAATTTCATCATAGCTAATGCTGTTTGTTACAAAAACGTGCAGTCCTATAAGATAAATGATTTCAATCAACTTATCCCCTACTTACGATTCACTCCACAAGACGGCACATACGAACTCATACATACACTCGGCGAACTCTTTATAAGTAGAGACGTTAACGGTCGCAGTAGGAAAAAGTGATCTGGTCAAATATGTCCCGATGAGTTTACTTGCTTACTTGACGGTGTCTAGTGGTAGGGGTTACGAGTATGGCGAAGGTTGTAAATGTTTATGTAAACTTTTGAGATCGTTCGTATGATAAGGTTTGTCACAAAATGGTCACCCTGCTTCCTGACAGACCCATTTGTAAGTAAAGATTTATCTATAACTGATTGGAAAACTAAGTAAAATAAACACAGCTGGTTTTTGGAGTAAAGATTTCCGTCCTTACGTTGAAGTTTTATTTTGTGTGTTTTAAAAGTAGTAATCAAAATATCCTGCAAATATGAGCATGAATTATTAAGCCTATAACGTAAACATTTTTGAGAATGTATGAAAGTCTGCTTAGTGTAGGATCTCTATTCTACTGAATAACCTATAATTAGATGAAGGTTAAACGAGTGGCATTTTCTGCTAGTTTTCCGGATTACTAATAAAATGTTAGCATGTGAAAACTAAGATATTAAACAATTATATTAAATAAATTTCTAAGAAACGGTAGTTCGTAGTCCGTTTGAAATTTTCAACAACTTAATTATGTGCACGTCTTAAACAAATTAGAGACAAGTTAATTCCAAATATGATAATTAATGACAATCATCAACTTATAAATGAATGAGATCAATAAAATAATTTATCATTCATACAATCAGTCAGTATTGATATGATTAACGGTATAATTTCATGACTGAATACATTTATATATTTTTTAAATCGGTTCTCGCGTCTTCAACTTCGTATATCGTTATACCGGAAGAATATTATGATTAAAATCGAATTCTCTACTTTCTTTTTGGCTATTTTTTCTATTTAAGTTTTAGCTGTTGCTTTAAAGTATAATTTGTTAACGTGACGCCCATCATAAATTGTCCCATCGACATTAAGACGAAAGGACTTTAGACAAAAATTATTCGATTTCCAGACAATGCAGATATTTATGTGCATTAGGCAAAGTATGTGTATCTATTGTCTAACTGTCGATAGTAAATATATTGTGTGCCAACATTTTTTTTAAGAAGTGAATAACCATTACTTTCTTTAAATAGATTATTTTTTTTTACTGGTTACAATAGAAGTTCAGTAACGCGTTTTTTCTTTTTACGCAAAAAAATAAAATAGAAAAAGACCTTATATAATTTCCCTTGTGAGGGAAATTTCTGAATATCTTCAGTATCCGCTTAAAAAGTGTAGCTTAAATAATGTTTTGAACGTTTTTAGTTTTTTTACTAAAAAAAAACAGTTACTAACGGGTTTTTTTCTTTTTTACGAAATAAAATAATATAGAAAAAGTCTTTATATTACCCGTGGCTGGTCATGCTTCAGTTATAAAAGGTTTTTTAAATAAAACCGCTTTATTTCATCACTTTTTTTTATATTGTAAGGATTGGACGTTTGTCTCCATGCCACCTGATGGAAAGAAGGCATGAAGACTACGGTGGTACACGTCCATGAGAAACCTATTCACTCGACACTTAAAAGTTATAGGACTATAGTGGTCAGGAAGAACAGACGCAGGCAGATTGTTCCACACCTTGGCAATACGTACCAAAAAGGAACTATCGAAGCGTTTTGTACGACTTCTTGATAAATCCATTATAAAGGGATGGAAGTTCTGTCTGCGTCTGGTAGTCCGGTGGTAAAAAGGAGTGGGTTCAATTTGGTCAAAAAGAGCACTGGCACACTCACCAAAATGTAGCCGATAAAATACTAAACAAACAAGCAACCTTACGACGATGTTCTAGCGTATGCAAATTCTTATTTGTAAGGTTGTCGTTTTTAATAAGTTTACGGGCTCTTCGGTCAATAGAGTCTAGAGCTTCGAGCTGGTATTTGGCAGAACCATCCCAAAGGTGACTACAGTATTCCATGCACGACATCACTTGGGCTGTGTATAGGTTGAGTAGCCGTTCAGGGCTGAAGTATCAGGGCGGAAGTGAGTATGGACGCGTCAAAACGGGAGACAACTCAGCTGCGCAGCGTTTCAACACCACTACAGGAATACCATCTGGATCGCTAGCCTTATTCTCGTCTAGGTGCAGCAAGCCTTTAAGAACCTCTTTTTGACGAATATGAACGGTACCCATTGTAGGACCGAACTGAGGTAATTGGTGTGGGATTTTTCCTTGGCTATCTAGACGGGAATTTTCCGCAAAGATACTGGCAAATAAACCTGCTTTCTCCTTAGCGGTGTGGGCCAGAGAGCCGTCAGGTTTCCGCAGAGGTGGCAACGGCGGCAGGCGACAAAAGTTCGTTTCGAACGTCTTGGCGAGGGACCAGAAAGCTTTACTTCCCGAGGGGAATGAGGCTATTCTGTCTCCAATACTGCCTATGTGGGCGAAACGAGCTCTTTTGATCACCTTTTTGCAGGACTTGGCGGCAGCATTGTACCTCTTCTTGTGTTCATGCGAATACACGGCTTTGCTTCTGCGAGCGGTTGCCCAGGCTTTGTACGCTTCTCGCTTACGCTTTTCAGCTTTGGTTTCAAGGGATAGATCAGCGTAGGGAATGAAGAACTCCATTGCTTGACCTATCACACTTAAGACTGCATCAGCGCATCAGGTGAAATTGAGGCCAAAACACGGGGCAAGTTAATAACAAAAAGAGAAAAATATGTACGTTAATTTTGAATAATGTTCTAAAATATCTCAAATCATTTCCCAAAAACGATTTGACCAAAATACGATATTTGAAAATTAAAGGAATGTCCTATCGATTGTTAAAGCTTAAAAACCACGGAACACTTGTGTTTTATGTTCCGTGTTAAAAACTAAATTGTTTTACCACAAGAAAAGAAACTATCGAAAAACAATGTGGCACTATCATAACGGACACATAAATAAAGTTGACATCTCCATTATAACTCTCAAAGATTTTATCTATGCATAGTTTTGAGTTTATATGTGATAATATCATTAAATTATCTATTTTTTTGATCATTAAAAATTAACGGGTCTGAACGACAAAGAGGCGTGTAGTATAGAGCTTTTCACACTCATATTTCACTCACTCGATTTTATATGTTTTATAAATCTATCTATTTTTTATTTCTAGATGTCACAGGTCAAATAAGCAGGTTATTGAATAAACCGTTAAAATTAAGTTATACGTAACAACGTGTCACAAATAGGCCTTTTAATTAGTAGCTGCTCTTTTCTTTGATAGTTTCGCCGTTATTAAGGATATGGACTATAAATAAATAAAATCCCCAGACAATTACACCAACTGCATGGCCTCAAAGTAAGTGCAGCTTGTGTTATGAGATACCATGAAGTGAACTAGGGGAGAACCTAGAATATAAATACATAATATTATATAACACCCAGACCCGGAACATTGTTTTTCTTGTTCCGGGCGGGAACCAAACCCGCAACCACAGGCGTCTGAGGTATATAGGTTTACCCCATAGCAAAAGTGGTCATCACTAATTCGATTAGGTCGTTAACTAATCGACAAGTCGGCACCAAAATTGATAATTTATTAATAAAATACAACTGTAAGCCATATTTTTAAAAATTACCTTCTTATATTACAAGGATACAATTCGGAGAGTATTTCTTTGAACAAATTGACCACGCAATTCTTTTGGAACTGGATATCCGAAAAAGTCACACAAAGCGCTTCAATTGTTTTTAAACTTTACCGTACTAGTCACCAAGGTGTGGAACTGCCTGCGTTTGTCCATACATTCCTTTTCCAGTAATAGTGTGTATTTTTAAGCGTCGAGTAATAGGTGTCTCATGGATGGACGTGTAACACCTCAGCCTTTATGATCACTTTTCAACAGGTGAAATACCTGCCTACATAGAAAAAATAAACTACTCTAACCCAATAACTACTTTTTAAAACAAAATCCTTACCTCGATAGTCGTTGATAGCAACCACCAGGGTTAGGGTAGAACCAAGTGGTACGATGCCGGACACCGGAGCGGACCACGGTCCCTTGCCGGCCTGGATCTCCATCCAACAATCCACATTGTCTCCTGTGAGGACAAAGTTATTTGACAGTAGTATCGTATGCGCAATCGTAAATGCGCAAGAGTTTTCAAAAAAGGAACAGACTAAAAATATTGAGCGTATAATCTCACGTAGTCTCAACCCGGGTGTATTTTATAATTAACTGAAGTCTATTTTACTCCTCAATAATGTAGCTACCTATTAAAGACGGTGTTTATTAGATCGAGTCAAAATACAAAAGTTTTTTTGGAATAATTAAACATAGTTTAGATGTGATGAAAAAATACGAATGTATGTATGCGCAAACGTTTGATTTATAGTTAAAACTTAAAAAAAAAAATTCAACCAAAATAAATATCTGGATTTTGGCTAGCATGACATTTTGTGTTGTTTATGTAGTTTAAAATAAAAATAAGACCAGCATAAATAAGCCTTCATAAATTTTAAATTACCTCTAAAATCTAATTGGACTACATCCAAATCTGCGATAACCATGGGTGGTTTCGAAGCAGTCTTCTCATAATCATTGAACCACTCGCAACGCAGCCTCTTTGCTTCATCCCACACTTCAAGAAGATCCTTGTCATACTGCACAACCACCGTGTTCTCGTAGAATTGACCGTGAAGATCTGTGGGAAGAAATTGAAAAGTTAGTATTTTAACAGGTAACTGTACATTTGTTACTCATCAATTACAAATGTCAAAATATAAATAAATAGAACAAAACGTTGGGTTAAAACGTTAAAGCCTTTTACTTTTGACAAGTAAATTTGAAAAGTAACAATAGCAAATAACTTTCTAAAATGTATCGACATGTCTGTAAATCTAAAGCTAATGTCATTATACAGGGTTGATTTGTATTCACCGGCCAAATTTTTTTACACAATAAGTATAATTTATAGAAACGATTTTTTCAAAAAAAAGTATTTATTTTTTACAAGAAAATTAATATATCCGCTAACATATGGCCAAGGCATGGTAACTCTAAATTTCTATTAAAATCAAGATGACTACGCGCTGCTACAAAACATCTTGTTGTACTACGTCGTAATATTATCAATGAAATGCCGCATCGTAGTAGCTATGCTCATCAACAGCGACTATTTTCAAAAAAGTTTGTGGTTCCATATTTCTCTTTTTTTACTGATTGACGCTAAAATAAATATGTAGGTACGTTTATATCGTATCAAAGAAACTAACATTTAAATTTGGCTGGTGACTAAAAATCAACCTTGTATTTATAAATCCATGGTCTATAAGTAAACCTGGCATGATTATTTCGGTAGTTTGTACAAATCAGATACATACAATCTAAAATATTATAGATATAATCTGTAGTAATTTAACAACACAAGTGAGCGGGTAAAACCGCACGGCGCGGCTATCTCAAGCTGAGAAACAATAAATATAGCCGCAAGTGATATTAGTTGTGTCATGTGGTTATTAAATAATGGCTATTAAATAAATCACGGTGCTCACCGAAACAAAATAAAAATAGCAATTTCAATAAACGCTAACTTTAACTTCAAAAACAAACTATTATTTAAATGTTTATGATAGACAGCACCATTTTTTTTTAAACATGAAACCTATAAAAAGGTTAAACCGGCTTTTTTTAATATTAAGTATAAACTGCAGCTAAAACAACCATTGCAATCAGAACCAATACCTTATAATCTAAATTACAAAGTAGCCATCATGTCAAATGATTGAAAACTTGTCCCGAGTAGCAATCACTGGCAGTGCTCCCACAAAAACTTTTAATTTTTAAATCCTTATTATTGTTCAAAGTACCTATACGCGGCTGAACTTGCACAAAAAGTGGAAATGATTTGAAGAACGCGGATCAAACTAGAAGCCTGGCTCACACTTAACAGGCCAAGCAACCTTAGCCCTTATCGTTTATACCTTGTTAGTCAATCAACAAACTGAGTAAAAGCTTTAAATAAAGAAAAATAAAGTTGAATTCACTTTACCAACTTAATCTTACGTTTACTAATCGTTTAAGGACGCAAATAGCTTGGAGTTTTCCAGGGGATATACAGGATTGAGGGTTGGCGTCTGTGAGACGAGTGTTTATAGGATTTTGGTTCTTATTGGCTATGCTATGTGGTCTGGTGAGGAGATATTCTAAGAAACAATGCCCACACATTGAAGCAAGGAGCGGGCTTTAACTCCGTTATCCAACACTAGTCTCACCCATACCGGATAGCTATCGCTAGAAATCGAAATGAGAAAAACTCATTACGACAAGTAGGTAGGTACTTTGATAAAATGCGATCAGTGTGGGCTTTTATCGTAAGGTGTTCATACGAGGTTTATTATAGCAGAAAATTACTCATAGACACGTTATAGAGTGATTTGACTAAACTGTTTTTGATTTGAAATTGTTACGGAGTAGCTGCAAGTCTAATTTACTTTTTTCTACAGCTTGTTGTCTATTTTTAGAAAAAGGTTTACTTTACAAAGGTCGAACTGAATTTTTGTTTAGGGATTTCAAAGTGGTCTAAATTCATTTAGATCGCACTGCAGAGGTCTGAAATTAGGCCTAAATTTTTCAAAAATGCAATTTAGTTAAACAGCAAACGCGGGACCTTATGTTCATCATGCAATTAAACATACCTACAACATACCTCTCAAGTATTTTCATGTGTATAAATAACTATCAAATTAGGTACGTCTAAGTATTTGCAGGAATAAAACTGGAGAGTCGGGCTGCAGGCTGTATCAATTTCAATTTTCTTTGATGAGCTTAAGAAAATATCTATAAAATAAAATTTTACCTAATTAAGTAATTTTACGAAGTTTTACTTTAATAACGAATAGCATATAATAAGAAAAAGCAAAGTTTAACTTAACAGACTTATTTCATCGGCACGTTATTTGTAAAAATTAATCATGAAATTGTAGAGAATTACATCAAGACAGTTTATCAAATTCTAGAACAGAACTGTAAAATGAAAAGGAACGAAAATACCTAACAAAACGATTATTGCTTATTGAAAAACAACGTTTGACTACGAAGCGACGCGACAACTTCATTCAACTCCTCACAATGTTAACTATTTGCATACACAAAACTGCACATTAAAACTTTAAGGAAACATAAACACGGGTGCAACAAAAGTTTCCATACAACATCATCCATGCCTGCTCGTACTTACACGAACAATAGTAAATATCTCTCTTCGATCATACAAAAGTTGCAAGTCTTTGTATTTTACTGGACCTTCGGGCGCTAGGTTATAGAAACAATTTAGCAGAGAATTCTAGAGGGAATGACCGTTAACAAAATTGCTTAGTATTAACATAATTTTGATGTCTGTATTTGTGGTATGAAATTTGCTTGTATTATTTATGTCGTCGGCCTATTGTTGAACTGAGCCCTTTAAGATCTGCTTAGGCATATTACGAAATATCGGAATCTCGGGATTTTGCCGAATATTTAATAATGTGGCCAGTAAAAAATTTTGCTGGGACTGGGAGCGAAAGAAAAACATAGAATGTGCCAGCTGCTTCTCTTCCCGAGCATACTGTAAAAGTCAGTTAAGGGACCGAGGTGTTATGGGAGGCCTTTTGTGGGCGATAGGCTGACGCCCTGTCACTGCAATAGTCTCTCTTCACCATTGTAATGCCTCCTTATTTGTCAAACGTGACATCAGATGATTTTATTACCTCTGGTGTTCTGCCTACCCCATACGGGATACAGGCGTGAAGTTGTGTATGTATGTATGTAAAAAATTATGCAAATCGGCAGAATCCCAACTTTTTATGGGGCATATCGCATCAGTTCGAAAAAGAAGATAGTGGCAAATGAAATCAAATACTCTGCTGTTAAAGCCATTCGTTTTATATGAGCAAAAGTTTCTAACAAACAACTAAACAAGTGAGGAATTGAAACAAACTTCTTTGATTTTTATCTTGATTTTTTTTATAAAAAGGGATTGAAGACGAATAATTAAATGCATAAATCACAACTTATCTATACCCAATCCATCAAGCAAGCCTCAAATTGAAACTCTTTAATTCCTTACTGTAATTTTCTCGATGCATCTCCCAGGTTCAAAAGGAAACGCCACTCCATAGAGAATGCGGCATCCATTCATTTGTCACATAATTTTACCCAACTGCGGATGTGTGGAGTGTTTTGTTGTGACAGGGCAATAGACAAATATAGTAGCATAGGTATTTCAATCAATGCCCGTGTTGATACCTAGAGCCGCTTGCGCTTGCGTCGAAGTTGACATTCATTTACGTATTTATGTTGGCTTTTTTAAGGACTAACTACATTGTATATGAACTGAAGATGCGTTTGTATATTATGTATTTTAAGTAAAGGTCAGACTGAAAGATAAAAACATTGATAATGCAAAGTTGGCTCTAGGTTCTGAATGTAATAGAAAAAATCATGTTGGTTAAATGGATCTTTCGTTTCTTTTTAAGAAATTATCATTGTAATTCAATCTAACAAGGTTAAAACGGCTACATACTTTAATATAAGTATTAAAACAGAGAAAATTTTAAAGTTCTGCTATCCACAGGCACTGTCCTTGTAGAAGGCTTATTTAAAAAAGATATAATGATGTACAACACCATCTTGTTTTTGTTTAGAAGAAATTTATGAGTTATGAAAGGAAACACCTGGGTCACCCGACGCTTATCAAATTTACTCCATGCAGAATGTTGCATAACTTCGAAGCGCTACTTCGGGTGAAAAGGCAGTATCGTCGTCGTTCTGAACCACCAAGCTCTGTGAAATTGAAAAGGCTTGATGGCTATAACCATTTATTTATGATCGTATCGAAATAATATTTAATAGGAGTTCAATTTACATTTTTAGTTATAGGTATGTAGTATTACTATAATAATAATATTATAGTAATAACTCGTACGCGAAAAAAATGGACTGAAGAAATGAATAAGTTTATCTGGCGTACATATTTAATAACTAGCAAATTAGGATCACTTCAACGTGGATATTTAGAGTCATTACACAAACTGTTCCATGAGAGATTCCCAGAAATGGGCGCATCCAGGCAAAGAATAGGAGATTCTAAATACTTGCCGCATCACTAGGAAATTTCTTACATCAGCAGTAATCACAAGCAATCCGCAGAAACAAATAATCCTTATCTTTATCTTGCTTGGTTTAAACCCGCATGATAAAGCAAAGCCCTTGAAAAAGGAGAAAATCAAAAAAACATATATAAATAATAATAATAATTTATTTCTCAAAAACAAATGACAATCAATATCACAAATTTGTTGTTAGAACCTTCTTTTAAGCATAACAATGCTTGTTTTAGAAGACTCCGCTCTACTATAAGTTATATTATTGAAGTAAATAAAAATTTAGTTTAACAACAACTACGTATAGATGAACAATGCAAGTTTATTTTTAAAATGTAATCAAAAACTTGCGTGAAAATGAAACCAAAATCGCTTACTTCAATTTTGATATTTTAATCTACGACTATTCGAGTACACATATCCTCATATCAAATAGTATATTAGCAAAACCATAATTGTAAACTTTTGGTTACAATAACAGCCGGTAACTAAGAAAAGGCAATAAAACGACAGTTTGAGCGAAAGAACCAGTTGGTAAGGCAACAGCGCATCTAGTGTTGGTGTACGTCATTTGTTTTTACCGCATATAACCTCTCATATATAATTAAACATAATTATAGAATATTTACATAATTATCAAAGGCTTCTTAACCTATAAATTCTACCACTAAGTGCTTATGCAAATTTCCTCCATCAATCATAACTATTAATTCATACAATAATTAAACATATTTAACATAATTTTGTCATAACCCTTTCTCTGCTTGATACACAGTTCCTTTTAAATCTATACCCATATTATAAAACATATTTTTTAAGACTTACTTTCAAAAAATCTTGGGTCAAAAACTACGAAAATGATTTGAAAATATTTTTGTATTGTTTTAAATTACATGACTTACATTCCCTTACGTATTGTGTTCTACTGTTTATACAATTTAATGGTTTTCGATATAATATAATCAACAGTTTGTTTACTTGATAGGTCACTTGCGACCGTCGCGTCGTTAAAAACGTTAGTTTACTGTCTATAATACTAACAGTATCGGAAACTATGCGATTAAAAATAACTACTATTTAGATATAAACATAAACAAACAGCATTAACACGATAACTCATTATCTCTCTGGGTGGTTCAGATATTTAACTTGTCTCGAGTGCAACTGCTTTGAACTTAAGGAAAAGCCGCAGAAAGTCATTTTCCATTCTTTGTTAACTGCTTACTTAACGGTTTAACGTTGTTTGGGGAAAAGTTATTATGAACTTTGCTACTTGTGGTTGGCTACCTTTTTAGATAAAATATGTAGTAGGTAAACTACGGAATTTTTAGTATATTATACGTTTTAAGAAGCTATAGAGGAGGATGATGATGATGATTTTTTGTGTCTTTGTTTGAACACGAATTTGACACGAATTTTTGGACATTTATGAATCGACTTGGAATATTCTTATTTCATATAAATAAATAAATATTTCTGACACTCACACAACATTATCTAGCCCAAATTAAGTTTCTTAACGAACTTGTGTTATGGATACTAGATAACTGATATACTTAAGAAATATATAAACATACATATTTAATAAATACATATTTTTTATTAGAATAAACTTAAATAAACATATAAACATCCATGACTTAACGACTAATATCTGTGTTCATCACACAAATATCCGCCGCCGCCGGGATTCGAACCTAGGACCTCTGGCATAGAAGGCAATTTATATGACCGCTACACCAGCCGGTCGTCGAATATGATAGAGTATACTATACAGAGGTAGTCCCATATAAATTCTATCGAAATCGATTGCGTACTTCATGAATTAGACGACCTTATACTTCAGTCAAAGTTATCAAAGCTCTGCATTCATTAATTATAATTTGCTTATGTAAATTATTCTACCATTTAAAACTACGTCAATCCAAAGGAAATCCCTCAGTAAGTAATTAGTATTTTCTTGATAGATATGAGATTTTTTCTTTTACAGAGTGGAGAGCCACGAGCCATAAAGGTATCATTCCGCCTAGAAGATTATTGGTATTTTACGACATACTTATCCAGGAACGGTAGGGCTGTACCAAATCGATCCTATGCGGCTATAACATAGTAACGTAAATATAATAAACTTAAAACGACGTGCTTTATTACCTAAAAGGTAAGACCGTGGTCCCTACCTCGTTAAATATGGTACTTAAGTTCTGATAGTTCTGCCAAGTATCAACTTAACGCGTCGGAACGAACACCTAAAGAGATATTAACTTCTATGGCCTAAAAGCAAAAAAAAACTGAGTCTTAATCATCTACTTAAAATTCCTAGTTTGGCAGTAAATTACTAAGTTAACTAATTAACTAAAGGTATATTTTGCACAGTACTATAATGTTATTGTCAACAGGTTTAAGCCTCTTCTTTTTAGTATAAGACTACATCAATCCTTAAATAGTGATATTTTCCAGGAATTAGTTAATGAATACACTTTGAAAGTTACTTTTTTGTGTTTATCGCCAAGGTCTGAAATTAACTACCTCACATGATTTAAGATTTTACGACCATTTCAATACCAGCAGTGCGAGCACAGAACTTTCTCGACTCGTATGTTTACGAATGTTCGGTTTGTAACGCACGGCCAGCTGAAATAATTGTGTGCCTTGTTAATTTTGAATGTTTGCAATCATGTTGTACTCTTAAATAACTATAAAATAAAAAATAACAATTTTACTAAAAACTTGCAACCGACTCCATTCTATACGAACATTCGTAAACATACGAGTCGATAAAGTTCTGTGCTCGCACTGCAGTTTAGTCAAGAGTCGAGTGAATTAGAATCTAGATTTGTAAAACCTTCGTTAGGATACGCAGAAAACTTCTAAAACATAAAATATAAATAAAAGAATCATATTACATATTTGTATTTATAGTTGCAAAAAATGATTTCAGCTATTGAAAACAACGACTAGGTAATTTTTACCTAATTGAGTGATCAACATTCTCACAAAATTATATAAATGTAACAAGGCCAATAAACTTCCCTCTTCTATTTTTGATTGTTTTGAGTAGACAAAGACAACCAGTGATTTTAAAAAAAAGCCTTGTCTTTTTATTTCAATCACTAATATTTATATAGCTTTGTCTGTCTATGAAATGTAAAAGTAAATACATTAAATTACTTCAATGTAATGTAATCGTTCTGACCTGTTCGCTTCCTGATTAAAGTTTAATAAATAAAATTCCTATGGTATCTTAGACTGTAGATCACATTATTTACTGTAGAGACATACCTGGCTTAGTTCCACACTTGGCGTATGCTATTCTGAAGGAGAAGTACGTCTGACCCGTTGACGGAGGCACGTAGACGCATCGTGGATCTCCATGTTGTCCTGTGAAGAAAATAATTTATACATCATATATACTTGTAAAAAATAGACGTACGAGTAGGAATGTTATTTTACACAGTAGCTACACTGTTGAAGATATCTTTGTGATATACTGCGGGGCTAGCATGCTACCGTCGTCAACGATAAATCGGGCCTTTTATCGATATTTTCTTAGAATATGGTATTTAGTGTATGTAATTTATCAAGATTATGACATATTTGGTTCTGTGGTCTTAATCATGGCATCAAATCGACTAATTCTATCTATTATGGTGCGCATATTACGTTACATAATAGGATAAAATAACAAAATAATATTTATCTTGTCGATTCGACTATTTATCGATGGTTGCATGCTAGCCGTGCTGGAGATAATACCTATTTTACACGTATTTACGTAGAATAATACTCTAGCAACAGTGGCTACAATACGTTTTATTTATTTTGTATGATTACATGCTTAATAACCTAAAATGTCGTCACGAATTGTTATGAACGTAGTGTCCATCACCCATGCCCATTATTTACTATGGATAAAAAAATGATAACAAATTGGCAAATCAAGGCTGACACCGGAAAAGCCTCATGTTTCACTGGCTGATCGTAACTTTATACAGAATACCATACAACACATCATTATTATGAGTATTACAGTAATAAAAAAAATTTGTGAAAATTATATAAAATTATATGAAACGGGAGTTGCCCAAACATTTATGTAATATTAAATGTTGATGTAATTTTACATTACATAATTGTGTATTTTTCTATAATTTATGGAAATTCACGTATATTTCGGCAATTTTATACCTTTTTAATGTATATTTACACATTTTTTATGTATTGCTTCTGTAATAATCCCAGCTCATGTGTAAAAATACAAATTGTTTTGTCATTATACACGTTTATGTATAATAACATAAAAATAATTAAAAATCTGTAAAATTACCGAAAATTATTTTCTTTTCCATAATTTATTGATATTTACAGCTGTTTTCGGGACATTTTACAGGTTTATGTACCTTTTTGCATGTAAAATCACATAATTTTTAACAGTGTAGCAGTTAATACTGGAAAAGCGGTAACGCTTATTCGGGACCTTTGGACCAAAGAGGTTATCACTAGTAAACTTTTATAAAAAAGACTACTAGTCAATTATAAAAATCTACTAGCTAAACACTTTTGAAAGAGGTTTTATTATGTCATGCTGTGGATTAATAATAAAGCACCCACAAGATAATTAAGTTATACGGTGGATAAGCTTGCTGGACTGGGAGCGAAAGAAAAACATAGAATGTGCCAGCTGCTTCTCTTCCCGGGCAAACTGTAAAAGTCAGTAAAGGGGCGGAGGATTTATTGGCGATTTGCGGATGATAGGCTGACCCCCTGTCACTGCTATAGTCTCTCTCCATCATAATAATACCTCCAAAAATGTCAAACGTGACATCAGATGGTTTTTATAGCCTCTGGTGTTCTGCCTACCCCATTAGGGATACAGGCGTGAAGTTATGTATGTATGTATGTATAAGACACATGGAGGATTATTAATTTCTTCTGTGAACTATGACTACCCCCTAAAACAAACAGCTATATATCACGTTACTTTAGTTAAACTTTCCCACTTCCCACGCTGTGCTTTTATTCTCATACGTGATATTATTGTTTAGACAATTTGACGTATAAGTGTGAAACAAAGTGAATGTCATGAATAAGTTAGCACTACAATAAAGACTGCTTGTAAAAGTACGTCATTTTGTTAGTAGAACTCTAAAAATTTTGAGAATCTTTTTATCCCTATGAACCATTTGATGAGCATTACATTATTTCTAGAATTATACAGTTCAGTGCCTCTGAATTAGTTAAAAAATAAATGATTAAAATAAAATCAACAGACAATCACATCAATTACTCCAACAAGGCCTCGAAGTAAGCAAAACTTGTGTTATGAGATATCATGTAGCGAACTAAGTGGAAACCTAGGATATAAATAAAATAATAATAAAAAAATCCCCAGACAATCACACCAACTACATGGCCCCAAAGTAAGCATAACTAGTTCCCCACCTAGAATATAAATACATAAATACCCAAACACGGAACATTCTTTTTTTTTCTTGTTCCGTGCGGGAATAGAACCGGCAACCACTGGCGTCTGAGGCAGACAGGTTTACCCCATCGCCAAAGTGGTCGTCAAAAGGATATGAATACATATATAGATAAACGGCCAGACCCGGAGAATTTCTTTTTCTTTCTTGTTCCGTGCGGGAATCGAACCCACAGCACCACGCAGACTGTCATAGTTGGTTCAAGTGACATTATCTTCAGTTTTCGCTATTCTTTATATTGAATGAAAAGCGTTTTCCATCGTTTCTTTTTTATATTGGGACATCTTCAGCTGAATTAATGCTAAATAGAACGTATACCTACAAAGGGACAGAGATGACTAAAGAGTATCATGATTACATCGATCAATTGTGCAGTGACTTCAAGAGTTAGAATACTTTATTGTTAAGTCGGTTTTTTTATTAAATAACTTTAGATTATAAAAGTTGCAACCATATTTTAATCTGCAGCGTACCGATGTCAATATGACACGTACATTAGGAAATCATTAGGAAGTCGTCGTGGCGCCGTGGTTACTGTGTGAATCATACGATATCACAGGTTAAGCAACGTTCGGCGCGGTCGGTACTTGGATGGGTGACCGCCGACCATTCATATCTCACGACGACTTCCGTGCTTCGGAGGGCACGTTAAGCAGTCGGTCCCGGGTGCTGTATACTTGTATATAGTAGTCGTTAGGGTTTGTCAGAAGCCATCTAGGCGCCCTAAAAATTCTGGCATCCACCACCCAGCACTGGGCCAGCTTGGTGGATTATGGCCTATAACTCCTCTTCACCCCGGGGAGAGACCCATGCCCTGCAGTGGGCTCATTACAAAGAGTTGTGATGATGATGATGATGATGATTAGGAAATCTGATATAATGAGATATGTCGATATTCAATTTATCAAGGAGTATCAAGGAAGCCCTACGAAGCACAGAAATATCTACACCTTGTGGGCCAAGGCTAGTAAATATTAACTAATCATTTGATTTATAGATAGAAATACCAACTCTACTAAGAGTGCCCGCCCGGAATGCGGAAGATCTGAGTTCGAGTCCCAGCCGGGATCGGTTTTATTTGGTATTTTATCTAGAAAATTAAATTTAAGCATTATAAAACGCAAAATAAAGCTTTTAGAATAACTATTGATCATTTGTTTATACAATACTGCTGAATTTGTTTGTTCTCAAGGACTTAAATGTTCATTAATCGCTTATCAATAAAATGTTTATGTGCTGGGAAATCATACTTTATAATTACCTCACTGCATATTACTCGATGATAACTTCAAGAGTTTTATTGCAAATATAATGGTTATCCGTAAAAGATAGGCTTTCGTAATTATCGTAAGGCTGTAATTTCTTGCCATATAAACGTAAATCATGGTAATAAAACTATTACAACTAAGGTAGCTTGCTAATTCCACGACACCAGAGCACTTGTTTTCGTGCGCTGCAGCGCACGAGCTGGTGCACCGCCCTCCCTGTCTCAAAAAGTAAGGAGTGCAACGAAAACAGACACTCGGAACACTACAACTGGCAACACAAGCCACCACCGACACGTGTTTCGCTTCAACCAGAAGCATCCTCAGGGTGCAACGACCACCTCAGAAGTTCTGAACTAGAAAGATAGCTTAGTTACAATAGTTGTGATTGATTTCCGGATAGCAGCTCCTGATTCAATTAATTACATGACAATACGCACTTTTAAAGAAATAATGTATTTAATTGAAAGTATTTTTATGTACTGGATTACAAGAAAAAAAAATAACATGTTGAGAAAAACTTGACTTGAATCTAAACTGTAAACAAACTAACAAACATAAAAAAAACTTGCTTTGCCATTATAATTAAAAATAATCTTTTCTCTTTAAACAGCTACATGATCCGAAAATAACAATTTTTATTTAAGCAAAAGAAGTTTTTACCGCGATAAATTTTATTTTACATTTGAACCCTGCATTTCGGTGTGTTTACAGACAACATAATAAAACTAACCGTGAAATCTTGGACTAGCTATATCTTATTAAAATATTTCAACAGGATCATAGCTTGGTAGATAAAACCTTGCAAAACTGCAAGTTTAACGACTAGGACTTCACTTAAATAATTGAAAAAATATGCTAAATAAAATCATCACCCGACCAGGACTCGAACCTGGGATCTCAGTTATTTAAGAGTAATTGAGCATGTCTGCCTCAGTCGCCTGGGGTTGCGGTTTCGATTCCCGCACGGAACTAGAAAAAAAAAGTTCCGTGTCTAAAACCTATATGTAAATGTATTTATATTCTAGGTTCCCCCCTAGTTCGCTACATGGTACCCCATAACACAAGCTATGCTTACTTTGGGGCCATGTAGTTGGTGTGATTGTCTTGGGATTTTATTTTATTTTATTATTTATTTTTAAATACTTAAAAATATTATTAGAATTTCACTTTACCAATATTTTTTACGTAAAATACGTTAAACCATGTGAATAAGCACTATAAAATTCGTAACTAGGTTAAAAATACACACGGCAACGCAAGTTAATTGCTTAGTTAATAACACTTTAAACAGTAATGGTATGATTGATGTTGTTCGCTGTATAGTTTTAATGTCCATACACGCGCTTGTGTATATCTTCATAATGGTAAGTGAAAACTAAGTCATTATAAGCCACAATTAGTAGCGGTCTATATACTGAACAGCGGTGGGTGGAAAAACGTCATGTTAGATTAAAATAGACCTTATGAACAGGAAAAACTTTTTTTAGAAGCGGATATTTAATTGTTATGATCTTTTTGTTCAGATGGGAATTAACATTTGTTGCACTCATTGATAATGGAGCACGCAATATGAAAAGTATGATTTTGTTCTTTACAAATGGCGCCCGACTTAAACCCGCGTATTACCTTAACCTTAATGAGTCTTATTAAATATATTAATACTTATTTGATAATGTGCTAGATTTAAATAAGAGAAAGGGTAATGTTTGAAGCGATTGCATAGCTTCTATCGCGGGCCTTGAGCGTGGGGACCGAATCCAGAAATTCCGTAACGAAAAAAACCTAACACCCCCCACTCCGACCGGCACAGCGGTGATACTTTGATTTCATAACTTTACACGCGGGCTTTAATAAACAATCAGCGCCATCTACTAGGAACTTGTGGAACTTCATATTAGATCAAACATTACTGCATTAATAAAATAAATAAATAATTATAATTGCATAAGTTGATAAAAAATGCTATGCAATAGCTTTACCGCGGCAGTCTCCGAGTGCCACACGTCTTTTTTTTTATTACCATTTCACACTTTGGCACTTCGGCAATATGGTGCTTTGAAAAGTACACTGAAAAAATGAGGAGTTAGCAAAGTACCTTTTTGGCTTTGTTAAAAGGATCTTGTTTAGTTTTAATCAAGACTCGTGGAAAATGATGGAAGTAAACTTGGTAAATAATATATACGTAAACATGGCTAAATTCACTTGTTTATTAACACCATACTGCTCATTAAATACAAATAACTCAATCTACAAATTTTACAGTTTACAAAATTGTTTAAATTTTAATAAGTTCACTCAATAAGCTTTAACAGAGTAATTCGTGTAATATTAACCGTTACCACTCTCGGTTAAACTTAAATAACCAGTACTTGACTACTAATAACCACTTAGCTTTGCTAATACAAAAGAACACTCATTAGTATTTAACCGAGTACACTTATTTATTGGTAGCAGGGTGGAGTTAGCTATTTTGTTTGCTATTTAGTTAGTTATTTTTAACAGAGTACTTGTTTAAATATTCATAAGTAAATATTCTGGCTGCCGGTGGAGCCGCCGATGCGCAGATATCCCCTCCACGTTTCGGTCAGCGCTAGAGTTATGTGCGTGCCGCAAACTAACAGTCTTTCGTTCGAACGTTTAATAATTTAATTAAGTGAGTGCGACGACGTATAAAGGAGTGTGTTACCTATAAAACGTAGTTGATTGATTAGGTACCAATATGCTATTGCTTTGTGCCTGAACCTACTGTTTATTCCTAAAGACGCTGCCGGCGGCGGCCCCGACAGCGTCGTATTTTTTTATAGTCAGGTGATTTAATGCAGGTAAATGGATGAACAAGTACAAAATCTGCTGAAAGCCTTGAGTCTGGATGAATATATAGAAGTGTTCAAAGGTAAGTTCGTTTATGTATTTATTTTTTATCTTATATATTTTATTAGACAGAGACCGTACAATCGCACACCAGTGACCAGTGAACGCGTGATCTTGAGCCAAGGTAGCGCCGCCGTAGAGGGTTTCAATACCTTCTATGTGAGACTAGCTTATACTGGTTTATTGCCACTGATATGCCGTTGTGTCTTTAATTTACAGCTGAGTAGCGGCTTTGCGCGGTTTGACCCGCGTAGCTCTTGATCCCGTGGGAGTTTCTTAGCAAAATATGTTACTTCTGGTTAATGTAGCCATCTAATGGTGAAAGAATCTTTGAATCATTCTAGTAGTTTTTGAGTTTATTCATTACAAACATACAAAAATACAAATCTTTCCTCTTTATAATATTAGTAAAGACTTCAAAAAAGAGGAGGAAAGTAGTTTTTATTAATATACATTTGAACTATACATATTGTTTGTTTGATACATTTGATGATAATTTTTCTTAAATCAGTTATTTAATTACAGAAAATGCAATTACATCTCTATCACTTCCACTACTCCAGGAATCTGACCTAAAGGAGCTATTTCCTAAAATTGGCCATCATGCCATATTCTCAAAAAAATTAGAAATACATAAAAAGACTATGCATCCTATTACCGATGATAAGTAAGTCACTAACAATTCAAAAATTTAATCTGCTTTAATTATCTGTATACTGTTGTCTTAATTAATCCTTCAATTTACAGGCGTGTGATGTTTCAAGCTTTAACTTATCTATGTCTGACTTGCTGACATATCCGGTTGACCTTGATGCACGTCCTCAAGTTTCAAGCTCACCCGCACCCAAGACACCTATCACAATAACCATTCCATCAGAGAACAAAATTAACATTATCGTAAGTATTGTAATATTTCTTCACAGCTATAATTAGATACTATCTATACATATATCTCTATTTATCATCATTCATACAAGATGTAAAAAGTCAATTAAAAATAAATGAAGGGTATACCACTTTGAATCAACTTTGAATCCTGAAAAAAATCTACTGTTCCATATTTGTGAAAAAAAAATTAAACAGATTTTTCCTATATACAGGGTGTCCCGTAAGTAATAGATCAACGGATCTATTGTACCAAAATAATATAACATATACAACAGTTTACAAGTTAGATATTACAAAAAGTTGTGTCAAGTTATATAATCTGCAGTCGAACCAGGTTAGATGCCTGTATGTCGGCAGACAGTGCCTCGTTTTTAATAGAAAAATTATTATAAAATAGGTAGAATGAGTAGAAATTATAATTTATTTATTTCTGTTTTTCAGGATTTACCGTTACTTTTAAATAGTACCCTTGAAGGAAGAGGTTTATTAAATTTAGATACACATATTCCGTTGGATAATACGGCAAGAATAAGATTGGTAAGGCTCATCGGAACCTACATTTTGAGCAATCATCCGTCAAATGCAATAAGGAGTACCATTTATGCAAATTGGGTACACGAAATTATTAGAGTATTCCCACAAGAAAAGACATCGGTGTACTTCCATAGCAAGATTGTGGAATCTTCACGAGGTTTAATCACCGGGTTGGCAGGAAAGTTGCCTGATCAAATCCTGTGTGCCTACTGTGCCTATGCTGCTGTACTGTGCTAATGCTGACTGTGCCTACTTTGTAATTTGGGTTTAGTATTGTAAACTTTGAGACTGTTCTTTTGTGATTTTCAGATATATGACAATAAATAATAAGTGAACAATAACAGTTTTTTTTTAGTTTTTTTTTTACCCTCATTGCAGAGAAAGTCTGCTATGGCTACAGAGTTAAATGACTCGCATTGCAGAGAAAGTCTGTTGTGGCTACCTAGCAAAACGATTGCAGATACCAAGTAGGTTGGCTGTGGCTACAGAGTTAAGTGACTCGCATTGCAGAGAAAGTCTGTTGTGGCTACCTAGCAAAATAATTGCAGATACCAAGTAGGTTGGCTGTGGCTACAGAGTTAAATGACTAACATTGCAGAGAAAGTCTGTTGTGGCTACCTAGCAAAACGGTTGCAGATACCAAGTAGGTTGGCTGTGGCTACAGAGTTAAACAACTCACATTGCAGAGAAAGTCTGTTGTGGCTACCTAGCAAAACGGTTACAAATACCAAGAAGGTTGGCTATAACTATCCAAGAAAGTTTGTCAATATAAACAGTAAAGTTGGCTACGTTTGCAAACATTTTGTTTGTAATAATAATCAAGCTTACTTTGTTATTTCTAAGCAAACAATTTTAACCGATTTACTCGGTAGATTCTGATCAAGTAAGAATAGCAAACTTGACTTATTTATTTTTAGCAACAAACTTTGCAGGTTGTATATTGACAAACACGCTTTGTTAAAATCAACCGAAACTTAGTTATTTTTACATGCGAAATTTTTTCAGTGTAGCGTTGTCTACTTCAGGCAAGATTGCTAAAAGAATCCCTTTTGTAAACATATGTTTTTCTTTCTTTATTTTTTGTATACTCGTAGGTATGTGTCTATAAATTGTTTTTATAATATTATTATTATCATACTAGATGCTAAGTAACGATGAAGTCGTAGCCCACGAGTAGATATAGTACCTACAGAATAGGCCCTTTGTGAAACACATTAGCGCCGATACATCGATGGAATCTTGCAGCGAATTTTATATGAAAGGACCGGTTTTTCAGGTGAATCGTAAAGGGATGCTTATAAGAAGCGAGGGAAGAAAGATCAGTCGCCGTTCATGATATGCAGCTATAAAGCTGTTTATAGCCTACTCTACCTAAGCGGTTTTAAAAAATATAATAAAGAATAAAGTTGTTTTTACATATAAATAAAACTACTTTTAACAAGTTTTACATCATCTCAGATAATGTATAACTTTTTCCACTATCAATCTGACGCCTGACACCTCAGTCGCTCGTCTGCAAAGACACCGAAACATCGAGTTAAAATGTAAAATATAAATTATACGCGATTAATCCGGTTAAAAAGTAGTTTTATTTAAATTATGAATCGTGAAAACTTAAGACAATATTATGTTTTTACATATGCCTAAGCTTACCTTTAGACGATACAATGCCTTCAAATGGATGTGAAAACGTTAGATGGACATCCATGTGATCTTTTCCACACATAACTTCTAAGGACTGTATTACTGGCATGCCGTCGGGTCGCTCCGTCGGCCATAGTTCTGCTGAAGACCTCTGTAAAAGAAAACAACAAATGAGTTTATTGCACTAATCTATACATATAATAAAATGGTAGGAAAGTCAAAACTGTACATTGAATATTTTTTTAAAAGAATACTTGGGGTATGATCTACAATCGAAACAGAAACAAAAAAAATAGTTTTTAGAATTTTTGTCTGTTTGTCTGTTTGTCTGTTTGTCTTTCCGGGATAAACTCAAAAAGTACTGCATGGATTTACTTCAAATTTGGCATGAAGATAGTTAAGAAGTCGGGTCAACATATAGGCTACATATTATCACGCTAGCAGTGTTATAATCGTAGGTGCGTTTGGTGCTGCATAGCGTTCACGCAGACGACGTCGCGGGCAGCAGCTAGTGTAACTAATAATATTGTTTTTTATATAGGTGAAGTGATTTTCTGCTTCATGTTTCAATATTTTGGCGCAATAAGGCGCTGCCAAGCCTAAAAAATATAGGTATATTCAGCGGGAGAATTTTAATAAGAAGTTGCTTTCAGGTCAAACCTCAGCACATACCATTACTTATAGCTGGGTTATTTGAATACTCATCTCATTATCACGTTTGTCCAGGTTTTAGGATTACTCTTAGCAATCCCACAAAAGAGATATTACAATTTCTTTTATGCCAATTAAGACATAACAACTGCATTAAAATTTCTCAAACTCACCGAAGAAAGTAAAGTGATTCATGAGACCGTAAGAAACGGACAATAAAAACTTTCTTTTGTCATCCTTACATGGTACCTAAAAAAGTGTATATTGTATAAAAAAAAAACATGACTATAAAAGCCTAAAATCATCGTAAATTCAAATCAACAGGTTTTTTAACGTAAACTTAGGAAGCCTCGTCGACTCTTCCTAACTGGTTTTCCGAAAGTGCTATAAATTTTTATACGTCAAAACAAATGAATGAAAAAGACCATAAACGTTTCTGTTTGAGTCATTCATGAGGAAAACTCGTTGGCTTTTATTTATAAATATTTAAATAATTACGATAAATTATAGAATAAGCGATTAAGATGAGTTATTATTCAAGATAGGTCTTACTTATGTTTTCAGTGATCGGCGTAGTCAATATTTTGAGCAGTAACATTCATGCATGCTTGGTAACTTGTAAAGCGTTCGTGTCTACTAATGCTTTAAAAGATATGGTTCGTATAGTTTAATTTTATTTAAATAATGTGCAGGCGATTTCTAAACTATTTTGCACTACCGTATTCAAATATTCACTAGGTATATATTTAATTTTTACACATTTTTTTTGTTTGAAGGTTCGGTAATTGCATGTTAATTGTCGTCGTCGTCGTCGTCGTCGTCGTCGTCGTGGCGCCGTGGTTACTGTTGCTTAACCGTGGTTACACAGGTTAAGCAACGTTCGGCGCGGTCGGTACTTGGATGGGTGACCGCCGACCATTCGTTTCTCACGGCGACTTCCGTGCTTCGGAGGGCACGTTAAGCTGTCGGTCCCGGGTGCTGTGTACTTGTATACAGTAGTCGTTAGGGTTTGTCAGAAGCCATATCGGCACCCTAAAAATTCTGACATCCACCACCCAGCACTGGGCCAGCTCGGTGGATTATGGCCTAAACCTCCTCATCACCCAGAGGAGAGACTCATGCCCTGCAGTGGGCCATTACACGGAGTTGTGATGATGATGATGATGTGGTCCGAAACAGCAAACACAAATGCTTCTACAATAAACGTTAATCCAATAGTAATCATGTTCTAAACAAGCTTTTCGGTAGCGGCCGGCGAAGCACCACAAACACCTTGGAATGACCACTACTTTGACAATGTCAGGGTTGTATTTGACCCAAACGTTAGCTTCGGTCAGCCTTATAAAAACACTCTAAGGTTGACTATGATCGCTATTCTGGTTTTTGTTTTGTTTAATAACATGAACCAGTTGTTTTTAATTTCTTTGCATTTTTTTTATTTGTTTACTGATTCTTCATTCCACTAGATTTAGTTTAGTGAAAAGGCATATCACTAGACTCACTTATACTTTCTTGTTAGCAGATGTAATAAACGAGAATATTTTATATCTGCAGTGATTTCGTGGTATTCCCAGGGATTTCCTGGATTTCGACTTAGTATGTTTTACAGCTAATAGTAACGTTACTGCCTACTACATTCTGTAGCGTTTTTGTGGTACCTAAACCTGTTTTGAGCTTTGGTGATTTTGGGTTTGACTTGTAGTTAAGTAATCATTTAGATAAAAGGTAATGTAAGATACTCATTAAGGTAGCCCAATTTCGCTTGTCATAAATAAGCAACCATTCAATTAGATATGCTTTTCTGAGCTCTGATTGGTTCCGTAATTTGAGGGTTCCAAAAATATTCCATACTACATTCAATTATGATTCCATTTTTTTTATAACGTAATTTAAGAGTGCAAAAGCGTTTAACATAAACACATATCGCCTCCTGATATTCGACATAATATTCATACGCTATCACGTTAATATGAATCCAAAGTTAAGGTTATTTGTTAACGTGTGTTGTCAGTGATGGCGATAAGTTTAAACAATTTGTTATAAGTTATACTATGTATTGATTTATAACAAATTGAATTAAGAAACATAAGAAAATTATAAATGTTAAACTCTATTATCTAATATATAAAATTCTCGTGTCACAGTTTTCGTTGCCATACTCCTCCGAAACGGCTTGACCGATTTTGATGAAATTTTTTGTGCTCCGGTATCTATGAGAATCGGCCAACATTTTTTTTTTATTTATATGTCAAAACAACGTTTGCCGGGTCAGCTAGTCGTCAAATAAGCATGACGATTCCTCACAAAAAATATTTGTATTACACATTGGCTCAGATACGATATAGATACTTTCTTCGTGTAAGTACCGTCTATTAATTTATCTCGTCTTTGACTACATCATAATGTGGGTGGTCTTTGGAAGCTGAGTTCAGTTCTTGTCCAACACCTGACAAACTTCGCTCAACACATTGGGTGCATTAGTTCCAAGGTATAATTTGGGCTAAAGATAAGAAATAAGTGGGTGCATAACTTTGGGTGAAACATAATATATGAAGGTTGTAATAGTTGTAGGCTGTATAAATAAGTACCTGCCACTTAAATAAATCTTAATATGAAATTCCATATATCTATACATATAATAAAATGGTAGGAAAGTCAAAACTGTACATTGAATATTTTTTTAAAAGAATACTTGGGGTATGATCTACAATCGAAACAGAAACAAAAAATATAGTTTTTAGAATTTTTGTCTGTTTGTCTGTTTGTCTTTCCGGGATAAACTCAAAAAGTACTGCATGGATTTACTTCAAATTTGGCATGAAGATAGTTAAGAAGTCGGGTCAACATATAGGCTACATATTATCACGCTAGCAGTGTTATAATCGTAGGTGCGTTTGGTGCTGCATAGCGTTCACGCAGACGACGTCGCGGGCAGCAGCTAGTTGGAAATAATCGAATGGAATAATTTAATATGTGTGCATCTGACTGTATAAAATTAATTGAAAATGACTGTATTCGTGAATTTCATAATCCTGAATTTCCAGAATTTCATAAATAAAAGGAAAAGTTCATAATTAAAATGACTGTCACATAATAATAGTGTGTGTCACAACACGACGTTATTATTGATTTTACACACATAATTCTATATAAAATATAATTACAGGAAAACCATACCAAAAAAAAAAATAAGTTGAGCGATTTTAGCGAACACTAAGACCGTACCTCTTAATTTTTCGGCTTTCCGCGAAATAATACAGTGTAAACATGATAAACGGGCACGAACAGCTTTTGAAAGTAGCATTTATCCCAAAATTGGATGATTGGTACTGTGATACAACTTTATGTTTGCCAAAGAATATTCAACAGAAAGGACACTTACCTACTTAACAATAATCCTTAAAAGGTTATTGATTTCATTTCAAGCGAGTTATTGAAAAGTAAATAGCAGAGTTAATAGCAAAATTATTTACTGCAATTTAACTGAACAGCTCATGAATCTTTCAATTGATTGTAAAATTATAAACCCCATAAACAAACACCGCATATACAGCAATTAACTGCAATAAATTGAACATGAAATTGACGTTCAATATAAATAATTTAGCAGAAATAAACTGTCAATACAGCCTCCATATTTGATCTGTGATACGAGTCGTTTGATGAATCGTTGGCGTTCCTGGAACGAACGCGAGCGCATTTTGTTCCCACGGGGAAAGAGACGAATACACCAAAAATGTATGGAACTAAAAGAGATAGCATCAGTTGAGTGTTGACGCATTTTCGTCCGCAAAAGTCTTACGTGAATTTTTGATTCAATCGCAGTTCTCCGTGAAATTTCATCTTCAAGCCTGGTCAGTTAATTACTCCTTGTTTCAAACGGGGTTCGTTCCGAAATGTCGCGCTTGATACTATCTCGATAATAGGGAAAGTGGTATTTGATCTTGTTCCTACACTGTGAATATTAAACTGAGAATGAACAAATTGCAATAGTGATAAATGTACTGTCATAAGCGAAGTAATGCAGAAATTATTGCATATGCAGATTTATATGAGACTGAGACTGTAATGCGGGAGAACTTGATTAACTATCAGTTAACATGACACCCATTAGTGTCTTGCGGAGAAATACATGTTCTCATAATTTTATCTAATAACAATAGTGAAGTCAACCTTTATTTGTGAATGATAAGTAGATATATTCATGTTGTTGCAGCTTGAGTAAGCTATGTGAATTGTTGTCGAATCAAACACAGCTTTTTGTTGTAAAGTTCGTTGGACAAATTTCGTGAGATGTTTATGATATTTTCATATTCACGCAGTTATAACGAATTTTAAAGGTTTATTATTAACGAGCATACATAAAATATGGGATTCTGTAACATATATTAAAAAGCTTTGTCAAGAATCTTAACTTCGACAGTCAGCGATATTATATTTAAACAATTATGTTTTGAAATTTTGAAAATAGGGCAGATAAGCAATGTTAAAAGTTTATTCGGTTAAAGGTTATACTGGAAATGAATAGACGTTATACTGTTTCACATTTACAGATGTTTCACGTTACAGACGTTATACAGAACTACAAGCAAATTTTTTTATTATATACTATCATAAAAACAAATGAATCAATTATTTTTACCTTCTACACTCAGACTTTTAGTTATCTATAAAAGCATTGAATATACAGGATGGCTGGTGACAAATTTGCAATACTGAAGGAGAGCACTCTGTACTCAATTCTGATCATAATTAGGAAATAAAAGTAGGTACTTAATATTTCACCAGAAATCCCTATGAATAAATAAAGATACCTTACTACACTTTTCCCGACCCGCTGCCTTAGTCAACACGCACACAGCGTGCCCAAGGACTGCATACCGGTATGAATTTCTGTAATTTTTTTCTGTATGACGTCATATCGTTAAATTAGGTGTATTTAAAAATAACAGTACAGGAATTCATACTGAAATAATTCGTGTACCCATTTTAATATTGTAGCATAACTGTTTTTTTTTCAGGTAACTGAAATTTTTCGATGTTAATATTGATATTAAAATTTTATTTTTAAATAACTGTAGAATGTTTGATACTTTAGTTGAAGCCTATGAAGCGTAGGGACACATATGCTATTTTAACCTATTTAATTTCTGTACCGAAATGTCCTAATGTATAGTAAATGTAAATGTAAATGAAATTAAAAAACACCTACAGAAATTAATTCGGTATACATTATTTGGATACTGATATAATTAAGTTAGATTTTAATAACTTGTACAGGTATTGTGTTTGATGAAGCAGTACACTAATAAGGGTACTGAAATTTTACTAGTGCTATTTAAAAAAAATATACCGGCACACACACCACCAGCCGCTAAGTATTTATTGTATTACGCTAATGTAACCATGCGCTGCGTAATGAATTTTTTAACTTTCGGAGAAGTTTACTCAGTAAATAATTAATATTTATTTATTTATTTATTTTTTCTCTTCATGTATAATCTTAAACTACCAAGTCCTGGAATTTTGAAAGTGACCCACCAGTCATCATTGTAATAGTAAAAAAGATTCTTAATAAATTACAGATAATTTCGTAGCATATTTCTGATTAGTAACTTTTTTGTATATAGTTTAAATGTTTTAGGTTTTTTTTTGTTTGTTAACTTTTTAGTATTTGCTTTGCATTTGGTACTTAAGATACTATACGCCAGTAAATTATTTCATTTCTACAAAATATCAAAAATATCTCTAGCACAATCAATTCAAACAAATAAATAGAACTTTTCGTTCCTATAAAATAAATATAATCTCCAAATCTAAAAAATCTCCATGGATACAAACGAATCTCCTATTCTTCCACTTAAGAAGAAATAACAGTACTTCAAACATTAATAATGCCTTGAGGAACACCAATGACGTTATCCTTTGAAATGATACTACGGAATGCGTTTCTCTTTTAAACTACTTTAAAAACATGATTAGAAATTAACCCTTTTGACTCGGTAATCTTCTTTAAATATATAGGTACTTATAACGTTGGTTTAAGATACGAGTATAAGATCCAGCTTGTTGTTACTTAAACGTTTATTGTCATGTTTAGAATGTAATAATTCATTGATTTTCATAAGGTAATAGCTGAAAATCAATGATATGCTCACCTGAACACTAGTTAATATGAAACGTTACTTATGTTGATTGCAATCTATTTTTTTTTTTAAGATTCCTTAAATTATAAACTTAATTAGTTTTAAATGTCTTGTTTTGTATAGAGGTATTGTTTGTTTATAATGCATGCTGTTTTTTTTAACTTTAATTGTAATTTTTGTGTTTTGTATTAATGCAATAAACTGATTCTATTCTATTATAATAAAAATATAATTTTGTCTCTGTAAAATTCTCATAAATTCTCGTAATAAGAACATCCTTCAACCTAGATCCTTTATGTTATTTAATAGCTTTGCAGTTCGTTAAATTTCGTTTCTTCAGCAATGAAATGATTCAATCATTTTCAAACTCTCTTTGGAGTAAACAAAAATACCTATAAATATAAAATAACAGAGTCATGCGAGTCGAAACTTATTAGTATAAATAATCAACGAATACAGAGCATTAAAAAACCGACTTAAATAACATTTTTAAATCTTAGTCCAAGCTTTGGCTGAAGTATTAGGTAATAAAGGTACAATTCATATTGATACATATGAATTGTACCTGACGACCGGCTGGTGTAGTGGTGACATACATTGCCTTCTATGTCAGAGGTCCTGGGTTCGAAACCCGGCGGCGGCGGATATTTGTGTGATGAACACAGATATTTGTCGTCAAGTCATGGATGTTTATATGTTTATTTAAGTTTATTCTAATAAAAAATATGTATTTATTCAATATGTTTATATATTTCTTAAGTATATCAGTTATCCAGTATCCATAACACAAGTTCTTTAAGAAACTTAATTTGGGCTAGATAATGTTGTGTGAGTGTCAGAAATATTTATTTATTATTTATTATACATATTTTTGCCGAAAGTTACAAAATTTTCAAAAAGTATGATGAAATTTATCCGGGATCACCACTGAAGCATCCTCTATCATATCAAGCAAGAATTTCAAAAATCGATTCATAATTGTCCGTAAAATCGAGTAACAAAAAAAGCTTCTATGCTGGACTGGGAGCGAAAGAAAAACATAGAATGTGCCAGCTGCTTCTCTTCCCGAGCATTCTGTAAAAGTCAGTTAAGGGACCGAGGTGTGATGGGAGGCTTTTTTGTGGGCGATAGGCTGACCCCCTGTCACTGCAATAGTCTCTCTCCACTATTTTAATGCTTCCAATTTTGTCAAACGTGACATCAGATGGTTTTGTAGCCTCTGGTGTTCTGTCTACCCCATACGGGATACAGGCGTGAAGTTATGTATGTATGTATGTAAAAAAAGATCATACACACGATTTGAGAACCTCCTCCTTTTGAAAGTCGGTTATAAACGGACACAATACAAGCAAACGCCATAAAATATTTTACTTATAACTATCTTGTGTCTTATGAGCTAAAATTATTACCAGCATTACCACCAATTTGATCACTAATTACTCCTTCAACATTCTTGTCAAGCTATTTTATTTATAAGGAGCTTTAATAACTTGACAGTCGCATTTCCCACAGCTTAAAGTGATCATTTCTTTCCACGCATCTTTAATAGTAGCGTGCGCACGAGCCTTATTACTTCTTAATGACCCACTAGTGGTTTATATTGAAAATGCTACTATCGAGCTATCACTGAGTTTCTATGGCCATCATTACCTTTGACTGGAGAAAACTATACTTATATGTCTTGTTATTTATCATTGTTATTATATTAACAAGCATCTTTGAGGTTGTAACTCTTAAAGTTATTCTTTTGTTCGACGATTTAGTTTTAAAACTTGTTACTTTTTTGATTCGTTTTAATACGTGGTAATCATTTAGAGATTAACATTTATATGAATCAGATGAGTTTTTCAGTTAAAATAATGATTTATCATCTTCTAAATATGATATTTTTGCTGGAAAAAGATAATATATTGGCTAAACATTAGCGTGTGGTGCTCTTCAATGAGCACAACCTTAAGGGGCTAGGCCGTACGCGAGCGACATCAATTACGCGTGATTTCGCGTGACCGCGAAATTGATGTCGTTTGGTGGTAACTTGGTTTGGCATCTTTGCTCTCTTCAGATTTCATTGTATCGGTACTTTCTACTTACTAAAATTAATTAGTTATAAAAATAATTATTAATAATAACTTACAGAGTACACAAATTCATAATACGTAACTTTGCCGGTGCAAAAAAAGGCGTGGTGTCGCCTTGAAATCCAAAAGCGCACTAGCGATGAGAGCCCTAAATCGAACGCTCGGGATGCGCGTGATTGTTCAAACATTTTTCTATGGAGGATTTACGTAAAACTTATCTAGATTTTAGGGCTTTAAAAAAAGAAGAATTTGTTTGAAAAGGTACAAAAAAGTACATGACTATATTTATTGGTTTCTTAAGTGTTCAAAAAGTATTTTTGTAAATTAATTCGAATTTATTTACTGGGTTAAAATCTGAAAAATACGAAGGCATGTTCTTGCATTTTTCATATTTTATAATACCTATTAGGTTTTAAGAGTTAAAATGAGCACTACGTTAATTTTTGGTCTTTCATTTTAATATATGCAAATTATCATCATTCTCAATCATATCTAAATAGGTAAAATATGAAAAATCGTAACACTCTTTTCGGTGATTTGCACGATCTCCCTCCTTAAGATTTTTATTGCATTTAAAAATATATGAGCAATGTTTAATTATCACCATCGCGCATAATCGCCCCGATACTGCCTTAGTACTTGGAAAACAGAAAAAAAATTGCGGTAAAAATAAGAAGAAGGTCGTACCTTAGCAAATGAGCATACTTTACAAAGCAGTTTTACCCTAGCACCAGGACTTTAGAAAGCCAGAGGAAGAACAGAAATTCCAAAATGTCAATATGTTTAACATGCGGATTACACAACCACAATGTGCTGATCATACCGTTGAAACTTCCTTCTCTTTTTAGAGGGTTATTTTGTAGCTGGGATATATTAAATCATATGTCAAGATAATAAAGAATTTTAAAAACATCGTATATTTTATTTATGACACTCATAATGTGTATACACTTTCACAAACGTAGAGCCATTTTCTCTCGCAACGTGCTAGTTTTTTCGGCCTAATCGTCACAAATCATGACGTGAGATTAATTTAATTGCTAGGTTAAGTAATAAAAATATGTAATCTAGACCAACACACTTCATTTGCTTGTGTACTGCTGATATCATCGCAAAACTAACAAGTTAACTGGTATAAAAGAACTTTGTAGATATCAAATAAAAAATGTTGTCTAGTCTTCCTACTGAAAAGTGTTCGACAGAAAATAATTTCTGTTTGTTGATAAAAATCAAATGCTCTTGTGTTATCACTTCAATAATGTCATAGTTTTGTTCAACAATATAAAAAATAAAATATGTTTATTGAATAAAAACAATCATTTTCACACTTAGATTAGAGCCTCTTTATAGGCTTGAGGTGCTAAAAGGTTCTGCTTTACCATAAAAACTTAATATTATATTTAGTTTATATTATTTACAAAAGATACCGAAAAAATGTGGGCGTAAAAGAATTATCAATATTTTTTGCTTTTTAAAAATGTAAATCTACAGTACCATAGCTGTTGCATTTTATGATGCACCTAACGATGTCCTAAATGAAAACCACAACACACTAGGATAGAAAGTCATGGTTAGTAGGTACTTTCCAGCATATACCAAAAGCTGTAATAAAATCACATAAAATCGAACCCTATTCCAATACACATAAAACATAAGGAAAACGTCGTAAATTTTTGCAGTGTTCCAGGATGTTACTGACAGTTTGTTTATAGGCTTATGCAAATTGCACTTAGATCATATTTACTTGTGTTTCATAGCTTTTATTAAGTTCAAAAGGTTAGCAGCGAGAATTTATGGTATCTCTGCAATTTTTCATTAGCGTCTCGAGTAATTAAGTGAGTGGGCAAATCGCAAGAGTTCAGTTATTTATTGATTATTGGTATTGATAATTTCCACATTAAAATTTTATATGACTACGAAATAACGTAGGATAAACATAGAACGAGATACTAGAGTCTGGCGCATTAAGTCATATTCGATGATGCCTCCGTTCATGACTTTTTTTAGAAAAATTATTTCAGAATTGACACTACACTACTTTCCTTGCTACCTTAGAAGTATTTTCGAGACCATTGCAACTGGGTGGTAAATTTTTGGTAAATAAATAAAACATTTCAAGCGATGAAGTACCGACCGATTTATTTATGCCATCAATATGTGTTCGAAACGTGAAAGTTTAAAAACATAAGTATTATATTTCACACGATAAACTGTTTTCTGGAAAATTAAGATCGAGTTGATAAATATGATTCAGTTTCTTACTAAACACGTACCTAAATATGAAAAACTTTGATTATTATCGAGTATTATTTGCCTACAACATTAAATAATAAATTAAAGTTTTGAGTTAGTTGACTTGATAAAGCCGACAATATCAATTTTTTTTTTTATAAGTGACTAAACCCGCGTTTGACCTCAATCGCACCTGATGGTAAGTGACGATGAGGTCGAAGATGAAAGCACACAGGCTTAGGAAAGAATTGTTTGTAAGTTTAAGGGCCTCTTGTAGCGCGTTGCGTACTTCCATACTTCCCGCCCAGATATCGCTAGCGAATTTCGCCGTCGACGTGAGCAAGCGAAATAACGTTTAACTGGTTTATTTGCCAAAATTATAACTATTTAAAAATGTTTCTTTACCTATCGGTTAAGAGAAATCCGCTTTATCTTTTTATGTAACTTTTACATGAATCCATTTGGGCATGTCGTAGCTATATCAGTTTATGGTAAGTTAGTGCTATGTTTGTGAGTTTTTTTTTTATTGAGCCAATTTTTACGTTCCCATCTTTACACATCGGTTGGATATATGGTTTATTTTTGTGAATATAGAAGGCCGGTCTCTGAAGAGGTCTTACAAGCTGGGGTCACATTGATTAGGAGCCTATTACGAAACCCTTATCCAGAGGTTAACGGCTTTTCCAAGCCGACCCTGCATGACTAAAAGATTATTATTTTTATACTGCACCTGATGTTTCATTCACTAAATGTCACTATAGGTAAGTCTAGAACAAATCTACGCCTACGCGTGGTTATTATAACAATTATAATATTAAGGTAATAAAAACGGCAGACCACAGGTAGGAAAAGCCGCCGACGGAATCTGCCGCACCCCGTTGAGTCACGTCGTTACAAATCTACAGTTCAAAGTCTTCTAAAATCATGTGAGAAGTATTAACTGAGTGGAGAAAGTGTTGTTTGTCTTTTTTATGGACAGTTATCCTACTTTGTTCGTCACACATTCTTAAAATAAAACCTTTTTCGTTAAAAAAACTCTAAGGAATTAAATTACTGACTTCAATTTATGAATAAACTTTGGAATGGAAAATAAAAGTCAAGATTGAAATTAAGATTGGCTTTTTTTCTCTCAAAATACTTTTTTTATTGGCTGGTAAATATCTTGCACGTTTTTGATGCAGAAAAGAGCTTTGTAAACATAATAAAGGAAATCAATTAAGAATAATTAAGCAAAGAGCATGGATAATTAAATAGTTTAAATGGTTTGTCTGAAACAAGGTGTGACTAATTTCAATGTAGCGCTATAAATCAGTTACGATGTCTGGGTTAGCTGAGCACGTTTGAAAGTATTGAAAAGTAATCTTCCGAATCTTTTGGTTTTCATTGCGCAGTGGATAAATAAATAACAGGCATAGAAGGCGAGTAAGACGGGTTCGAACGCTACACTAATAAATGAAAGAGATTGGTCTAGGAGATTTAAAAATATAAAATACAATCAGTTTTTTGGCTACGTACATGCAATTTCTATCTTTAAAAAGCAATATGAGCCCTATTTATGTTGTTCAAAAATTATTCTGTTTTTAAGCTATTGCATAGCTTCTATCGCGGGCCTTGAGCGTGGGGACCGAATCCAGAAATTCCGTAACGAAAAAAACCTAACACCCCCCACTCCGACCGGCACAGCGGTGATACTTTGATTTCATAACTTTACATGCGGGCTTTAATAAACAATCAGCGCCATCTACTAGGAACTTGTGGAACTTCATATTTGATCAAACATTACTGCGTTAATAAAATAAATAAATAATTATAATTGCATAAGTTGATAAAAAATGCTATGCAATAGCTTTACCGCGGCAGTCTCTGAGTGCCACACGTCTTTTTTTTAGTCAATCAGCTCTTAAATATGCAAAAAATGTTTTAGTACGTGTCAGTGACATTAGCACAGTTTACTAAAGTAGCTATACTCGTCATAAGCCTCGATCTCATCTGATGGCAGGTGACGAAAAGATCAGAGATAGAACACGTACAAGACAGGCGTGTTTCTTTATAAAACACTGTTGATACACCACAAAATTTGACTTTAAACTTTTTATGAAAAGCAGCTAAGTGATTAGGATGGTCTTATTCAAGAGAGCTCAGAATATTTTACTGTTAATGGAAAATACAAGGGAAAACTAAAGGTATCGTCGCGAGTATTGTAGTAGGTTTTTTAGTTAAAATTATGAATGGCTTTAAAATGTTTTAAATTTTACACAGACAGCCGATTTGATTGCTGAGTGCGAAGTCTCCAGAAACAAAATTACTATGACGAGTACATATAGCAGTTGATACGGTTGTCCTTAAGTATGCCATATATTATTTGTCATAGTTTTGTATTATCAAGTTCTGTTTGCGGAAACCTAAATAACTGTACCTCAAATCAGTAATCCAATATGAATTTGTGGGTCACGCGTATTCTTCAGGTTTTGATTATATTGAAATTAAACTTAAACTGAGGATTATGAGTTTTATGTTCATTTAAAATTACCATTTCAAGAATCCTATGAAATAAAATCATCCCTCCGAGCTTCATTATTGAATGGAGCTTAGTTAAAATGAAACTATATTAGAGACGGGAATCCTTTTGGGAACCATTAAATAAACGAGTATAGTATGGATGATGAATATTTTAATAAAAAGTTCTTCCAGAGTTAATATTTTTTCGTTTATTAGAAATCGGTTAGTCAAAAATACAAGTGGCTCAGCTACACTTACATTATTTCAAATTTCATTAAAATCCATCAAAATATTGGTCAACGAAACGGCAATAATATTCATACACAAACTTTTATATTAACCTTATACAGGTTGATGCGAGGTTTGTCTTCAATGTACAATGAAGACTATGGTGGTACACGTCCATCACGTCCAAACAGACTCAGGCAGATCGTTTCACCTTGGCAATCCGTACCAAAAAGGAACTATAGAAGCGTGTTGTTCGACTTTTTGGTAAATCCATTATATAGGAATGGAAGTTCTGTATGGTAGTGAATCTTGGGTGTGGCAGAAGAGACATGAAAGCAGGATTAATGCTGTGGAGATGAGAGCATTGAGAAGCATGTGTGGAGTGAAATTGAGTGATAGGGTGCGCAACAGTGAAATAAGAAAGAGATGCGGATTGAAAGAGGATGTAGTGACTAAGATTGAAAAGGGTATGCTACGGTGGTTTGGGCATTTGGAAAGGATGAGTGAAAGTAGATTTACGAAAGAGGTGTACAGAACAAGAATGGATGGTGTTGTTGGAAGGGGCCGGCCTAGGCGAACGTATGCCGATCAAATTGGCGACATTTTGAAAAAGGGCCTAGTCAAAATTACCCGTAACCGGCGATCAAGTATGAAAAGATTGATGAACGTGGAAGAAGCGAAAGAGGTATGTCTGGATCGCAGCAATTGGTGTTCCCTTGTCTCTGCCTACCCCAAGGGGAGACAGGCGTGAGGTTATGTATGTATGGAAGTTCTGTGTGCGTAAAAGTAAAAAGGAGTGGCTTATCTAGGATGTATTCTAATTAAGATTCATGCCTTCACCAACTATGAAAAGTTAATTTGTTCGGTTTGGATTCACATCCAGTATCTAAATGAATATTTGCATATCGAATCAATCACAAGTTCTCCAATCACCTTTTGACGGTCTCCGTAGGGCAGTGATCTAAGATGCTACTCTGCAAATCTTGAGGTGGTATGTTCGGTTACCGCACGCAACAAGAAAATAATGTTTCATATTCTACGTTCCACCTATCTCACTACGTGGTATCTTATATTACAAGCTCTGCTTAGTTGAGGGCCATGTAGTTGTGACTTTCTAGGCATTGTATTATTATTATTTATTTCATTTCACACCCCTACATTCCTTGAACTCCAACCAAACAATCTTGATAGTTTGACCCTTAGAAAGCTTTCATTAATGACCCATACTGCATATCATTTAGCAGTAGCTTAACCGGCTCAACAGTGTGCAAAGATCGACTCGCACGCATCTATGACTCATACATGCCTCCTGTTTGACAAGTCTCAGACACTTGTTGTCAGGCCCATAAAATTGTCTGCGAGATTTTTTGCTATTCCACTATAATGTTACCTTGTTATGAATTCCAGTCAACTTGGAGTTTTCTTGGGTTGTCGGTATTTTGACAGTTTGTTAGATACAGTGTGAAGATGTTATCGGATTGTTTACAGGCTGAAGTGAGCTTTGGAAAGAGTTATACGAGTTTCTTTTGTAACTTTTTTGGGTGCATTTGTTTATTGATTGATACAATTTAAAATGGTACTAATTTCAAAATGCTTAAGACAAATAAATTATTTATAGCTAGTTTTTACCTGTGGCTAAGCGGGTTTTAACCTTAAGATATCCTACAGTAATAACGGGATGAACAGTAAAATGAGATATTTAAGACTATGCTGTACCTATACACAAAATGTATGTACCTAATTTCGTCAGGCTGGAAGAGTGACAAACTTCAATCGTCAGAAACTTTCACGTTTTTTTTCAGAAATATAATAACATCTAATGCTTATATAAAAAATATAACAAGCAGTAACCATCGCATTAGTAAATAACGATAATTTTAAACTCTAGTACAAAAACAATTTGTACGAACAAAAAACATTGTGTTAGAGGCGTTGATACTGATTATGAACACGCCCAATTAATGTACTATTAGGAAGAACAGTACATAGAGCGTTAGAGTTTTTTGAGTTATATATAATTTATTTTTATTTATTTGAAAGATGTCTGAAAGTTTGTAATATTATGAATGATATAACAGTGTTTTGGATCTGTTAATATTACAATAAAATTACGGGCGGAGAATTTTATCAATTTTTTTTTAAAGATTTTTGCTAATATTTAGATTTAAAACTAGGATAGGACAACGTCTTTATCATTCATAATTTACAGTTGTAAGCGACAAGAGACTTAATATAGGTACTAAATTAAAATGATTATATTCCATTACGTACGGAATATTATTAATAAAAATATAATTAATTAATTCGATTTACATTTTTATATTTCAATCTCAAATACATAAACCAACAAAAACCTCGTTATCATTTAAATATTCTCATCACTCAAACGGTGATGACATGTGTCATCTGTCAAACTAATGACATACTACTCTAACACTTTCATTATTATCTGTACTTTTTTTCTGGTAGCGTTCCGAATCAAGCGCTCGGTTGTCAGTGGTCGTAAGTTCAATGCCACCGTAGCAGGTGTTACTTGCTTAAGATATACAGTAATTTGGAATAGATCATATGCTATTATTAAATTATATGGCGGCTCCGTGTTCTGGGAGTATGGAGACATGGAGGTTTTTAGTTTTCGGCATGTAAATGTTTTTTTTTTGTTGTTTTATTTATACGAATTTATTGTGATTGTTTCACTCGAATCCAGGTCATGTATTATCGGGTTAGTGAATAATGATAAAATAAGCTAAGGTCAGGCTTTCGTTGGAATTGCCATGTTTTGTGTTATTGTTTATTAAGTACTCAGTCAATCTAATATATAAAATTCTCGTGTCACAGTTTTCGTTGCCATACTCCTCCGAAACGGCTTGGTATCTATGATAATCGGCCAACATCTATTTTTTTTATTTTTTTTTATTTATATGGCAAAACAACGTTTGCCGGGTCAACTAGTATACAATATAAGTATAATCGGCTTTAGTAGATTACCTCTACCTTTCTACACCTTTCTTAGAAAAGCGTTTCAACTATCCTAGATGGTCTTACAGATTGAATCCGAGTGATTTAGATTTTTTTAGATATTGAAGGAGAGCACTCTGTACTCGACTCTGATAATAAGTATGCAATAAAAGTAGGTACTTAATTTTTTACCAGAATTCCCTATAAATAAATAAAGAGACATTACTCCACTTTTCCCGACGCGCCGCCTCAGTCATCACGCACACAGTAGTGTTCCCGCCACACGCACACCACCAACCGCTAAGTATCTTTTGTCTTAAGTTTTCGCGATTCATACTATCTTTTGTATTACGCTTATTTAACCATGCGTTGCCTTATACATTCTTTAATCTTCGGTTAAGTTTACTCAGTAAATAATTAATATTTATTTTTTATAATACTTTTCTGTTCATGTATGATCTTAACCTATCACGTCCTCGTGATTCGAATTTCGAAAGTGCCCCTGTATTATACCTGCTGTTAAATATCATCGCCTCGAAGAGTGCTGGTCCTGTGTGCTCCGACTTAGGCCTCATTATCAATTTTATGACAACAAATTAACGGACGATGCTACGCATGCATATAGTTGATCTATAAAATTTCAAGAGTTAGACTCATATTGTTTTATTAACGACCACTTTGACGATGGGGTAATGTCTGCCTCAGACGCCAGTGGTTGCGGGTTCGATTCCCGCACGGAACAAGAAAAAAAAGAAAGTTTTGTGTCTGGGTGTTTATCTATTTATATATTTATATTCTAGGTTCCCCCCTAGTTCGCTACATGGTATCCCATAACACAAGCTCTGCTTACTTTGGGGCCATGTAGTTGGTGTGATTGTCAGGGTTTTTCTTTTAATTCTAGTGTTTTACTGATTAACCTCATATTTTGCAAATGACATGATTCATACACAAAAACAAAAGGAACTAGGTGTTCGATAATAATTCGCAAAGCATGAAAAAATTTAAAATTTATATCAATACATATGAGTGGCATGATTGTTTGAAAACGCAAGCCTTCAAAAATCTGTTTCCAATGGTATTTGAATTAAACATTTGAAAAGCAGAAAAAATCAATTAGAATTTTATTTTTCATCATACCTTAACAATACGTGTAAGCCAACTCTGAATCACCGAGCCACACAGCCGCAGCACGCATCAAAATCATTCCAATAAGTTAAACAGTCTCAATACTTTTCAAATCCTCAAACCAACCGCATTCCATAAGAATGAGTTGCGCCTGAGTGCCAATTAACTTTCTTCACCGACCACGTGAACAATACTCTCTTGCCGCTTCTAGTCACAGCCTGATTCGTACGCACAATAATTATGATAAATTTTAACTCTGAAGTATTAGTAGGTGAAGTTCCGGTGACTGAAGCGTGTCTATACTAACATGATTAAGCTGGAGTGTTTGTTTGTCTATCTTGGAAAGTACTTGATTTGGTTATCGTTCAAGAAGACCGCAGGTTATATTTTATCTAATAAGTTCTACGGGATCTAGAGTTATGCGGGTTAAAGCACACGCATCTGCTAGTTTTTTTTACATATATGTTTTAAGATAAACTCCTTGAGCAGAATGAATTGACCTGTCGCTTTGTTTACCTGCCTACATTTTGATCCAATAGGAATATAGGGATGAAAATAGAGAGAAATTGTGTGATTTTAAACATAATCAATCGAGTCGTTTTAGTATGATAGAGTTATAAATACCTATCCTCTCAAACTCAAAAAACTTTGGAAGAATTCTATGATTTTGTAAATTGTAAAATAAAGTGTTTTTTTTATATTTATTGATACTTTACATTTGACACTTTATTGATACTTGAACCCAAACTAACAAAACTCTCATGTTGGCAAAATTATCAACATTTTTTGCATGATAAGTCCAACACCATCTACATAATATGAATGTAGAAAGCTTCACAATGATGTCAAAAAACTTATTGAAACCCCTTATTGCTATGACAAATGATAGACGCAATGATGACAACGATTGAAGAAAGTTATTGCTACACCTGCCTATCATCAATGATTACAAATCTTGCACTTATTGGTAAGAAAATAGTTAAAGTTGAAATAGTATTGCCGACAAAGCACTAACATATAATTTTAGGTGATAGAGATGAAAAAATACATTACTCAAAATGGTTATTCATGCTATAAAGAATAATTACAAAATAAGTATATTTATATGCGTTTTCATTCACCTAGAATTATGGATTTTTTTTCCGCCGAGGAAAGATTTGGCAATAAATAGAGCAAGCTCATTAAGAGGAGGATGAATGCATTTACGCCATAGAAAAGTGCAGCGATGGCTATACCCTGAAAGTGTGGAGACTGTGTTATGAGCCATTAGATTCCTCAGTAATCTTAGTATATCCACTTAAAATCCCCCTTTTCTGATCAAGCCTTTAAGGGCCAGCGATCTTCGTCGGAGATAGAGGCTGCGTAAGAATGTATCAAACTGTGGTTGGATATTTTATGCGCTTTGTCAAGTGTGCCCAAAAAGTGGAATAACACACTACGCTAGATTGTCGCATGCAGATTCATAGATGATAAAGATTAGTTTTGCTTGCAGATCAATATGACAACTTTTATTTTGAACCTTTTCATAAATTTTGTTGCCTCGGAAACCGAATCAAAACCGATGAATAACTTTCTTGACCTAGTGTACTATCGTTCTTCCTACTTCCTTCGCACTGCTAAGCTGTGTTTTTAGTTAAGCAGTGCAATTATTGGTACCGGTACATACAATGTAATACACTGGAATGTCAAAGCGTCTTTATCCGGTGACTATAGAACATCGTTTGAAAATTTACATATTTAGCTTAGCGAGGATTTTGTTCAAACAATGAAAGCATTTTTTAGAATACAAAGCAAACAAGAAAAGCTAGATCTTAAACAGGTATAGAAATTTAAAAATGCACGAAAACTGGTATCTTTTAGTTTCTCACGTTTTGATGTTAATAGATCAAAAGACATATTAACACGTTAACGAACTTTTGTTTCAAGTTAATATGACATATTAGACAATGCCTATTGTTGTCCCGAAGATTCGTTAAACTTTGAGAACCTCACGCAACTGTAAATTTTTCGCTTGAAAATTTGTCAGATTTAAGAAATAACCTAAAAACCATTGCTGCTAGGTGGATTTTCAAGGCGCCGAAAATGAAAAACTGCATTTGACTACTTTGGACCTTTTGACTACAGAACCCAGGACGGCGCGGCGTTACGTGCAGCCAAAGAATGAAGGTTCGACGAAATCGTGTCTATTGAATAGTCCGAAATCACACGTCTTTGTATCAATCTATTTCAATAACTCATCTAATATATAAAATTCTCGTGTCACAGTTTTCGTTGCCATACTCCTCCGAAACGGCTTGACCGATTTTGATGAAATTTTTTGTGCTTATCCGGTATCTATGAGAATCGGCCAACATCTATTTTTTTTTTTTTTTATTTATATGGCAAAACTACGTTTGCCGGGTCAGCTAGTATTATATAAATATAACTATTTTTTAACAATATAATATAACTGATAACTACTTTGTTTAAAATTGAATAGCGGGAAATATACATAGATTAAATAAAACACAATAATAAATTGACAATGAGGACTTATATAATGCGCTGGACTATTCATAATAAAATATCTGCATTATTAATAAAGAGGAGATACTTGGCTTCACTTTTAAAATATTGGTAAGAGTTTGCGGGAGGTTTTGTCGTCAAGCTTGACCTATCTAGATATTCGATTTACATGAGGTTTTGTTAAGAGATAAATATATATTTGTTATTTTTCTCATTAAAAGTTGTTCTTCAGCATGCAACTGGCGACAGACAGACGAGCACTTTGGCGGTGGGGTAAACCTGTCTGCCTCAGACGCCAGTGGTAGCGGGTTCGATTCCCGCACCAAACAAGAAAAAAAAATGTTCCGTGTCTGGGTGCTTATCTATATATGTATCTAGGTTCCCCCCTAGTTCACTAAATGGTATCCCATAATACAAGCTATGCTTAGTTTGGGGCCATGTAGTTGGTGTGATTGTCTGGGCATTTTACAATATATTTTATTTATTATGCTTTTAATACTTAGAAGTAATTTTAAGCGTTCTGTGAGGATTTAACTTGTGAATAATTAAGTAGAAGCAAATTTTTTAAGTACTTTTATCTTTATGCCTATTAACTTAACTTGTAAATAAATTTCCAAAGCTGACTGTTTGCTAAACTTAATTTACCAACCCTATTGCTTTTGCAAATTAATGGCAGTAGTTTATAAAGAAACGCAAAGTTATGAAACGTAACAAACTTATTTCTAAAGTAAGTTCATCCAGCCTAATGAGAGACTTTTTTGTATAAAAATGTTTAAGAGAGCGTAATATAAAAAAGGTTCATTATGCAATACTTTTAATTGTAATGCCGGCGCTGTGGTCTCAAGCCACAAATATATGAAAGTTATGAATTCATTTTAACGCACATATTTATATCAAATTATCATTTTTAAGAACCTTCTTACTTTCTAAAGGAGAATGATACGCAACCTTTGAAATCAAAAAACCGTTATATAGTTACCGACCATTTTTGGAGTCTGAATTCTGAATTCAAAATTAGAGAAAGGAGTTTACCAATAATTTTAAATGACGAATATGCTAAATTTAGATGATTTCTAATTAAAATAATGCGTATCAGAAGATAACTTTTAAGTGGAAAGAAAAAATTGGTGTGCTATTTTTAATAGACTTTTTTTAATACTTAAAGAAATTAAACAAAATTAAATATTACTTTCAGAATTAAGGACTAAACTATTTTTTGCCTTTTTATTTTAAAAATACTGCACTCTGTGAAAACTTCTTATGGATTTTCTGATCAAGTCTAAATTAAACTTACGGAGAATTTAATGAATACCTACTTAAACACTTAAACTAAAAGACTAAAAACTAAAATCCCCAGATAATCACACCAACTACATGGCCCCAAACTAAGCAGAACTTGTGATAAGAGATACCATGTAGCGAACTAGGGGGGAACCTAGAATATAAATACATATATAGATAAACGCCCAGAAACGGATCATTTTTTTTTCTTGTTCCGTGCGGGAATCGAACCCGCGACCATGGCGTCTGAGGCAGACAGTGTTGCCCCATCGCCAAAGTGGATGTCTTAAAAAAACTCAATAAATGATTTAACATTTTTTCCACAAATTAAGTCATTCATTTTTGATACGAGTAAATACGAATAGTTCAACTTTGGGTCAGTACGTTTGAAAAAAAAAATCTGTCCCAAAATTACATTATGTGTGTGTTTTCAGATAGCAAAATTTCGTTAATAATTTACTATTGGTATAACCTACAAGTTTTATTTCAACCCTTCACATATTTCTTTAAATAATATTAATACTTACTTCAATTTTGACCACACAGATAGTAGGTACACATAGTCTCTTAAGACTTAGTAAGATAAATCTTATAATATGAGCAAAGCCAAAAACTAAATCACTCTAACCTAAAGTAACAAATAACTCTATCGAGATTCAGATCTCATTGAAACTCTCTGATCATCTTCAAATTATACAAAACACGGCAAAACGTTTAAAGCGTACAAACCGTTAGGATTCCTAGACAACTCAGCCAAATGTGCATATTCATCAGGATGCATCACAATCCTGGGATAGGTAAATTTCATCACCGTTACGGTTTCTGACATTCTAACCACGTAAAGGTTTCCTCCGATCTGGGACCTGATAATTAGTCTCTCGAGGAACACTTAAAGTAATTGTAGAAGTCTTTGAATGGAATAATTTTGTTAAGTTGAGGATGACAAGGAAAATGCGTTTTAGAGAGTTAAATATAGGAGAGGAATGTTATTTTGAAGGCTACGAAGATAAGTTGTAATTTTCTACGTATTATCTTTATAAAATTTATTTAATGTGTTTAATGTTCATGTCAGATTTGTATTTTCTAATAGTTGTATGATTCTGTATATGCAATTGTTTTGGATCTTGTTCAGGAGCAAGTTTTTTTTATCATCACAACCCTTTTGTAATGAGCCCATTACAAAGGGCTCTCCCCTAGATTTCGCCCACTGCAGAGCCTTGAGTCTCTCCCCTGGATGTCAAGGAGGTTTAGGCCATAATCCACCAAGCTGACCCAGTCCTGGTTGGTCATTAAAATATTTTTGATTCTGTATATTAATAGTATATGCGTTTGTTTTTGATCTCTTCAGAAGCAAGTTTCTTTTATCATTGTAATTTAGTACATATCTAGGAGTTGTAACGGAATTGAGAAATAATTAAATAAGCTACGTAGAAGCTCAAGCTTACTGTACTTAATGCCGACACGAACGAGCCCTTTCTACCTTTATTGTTCGCAGCTCGGCACAGCATGGTTTATTCATACGACAAATTGAACTACAGTTCAGATTAGCAGTAAAACTACGACCTTGTAACATTGTCAGTAGTAAATATTAAGGGCTGAGGTTTTGATATTTTTAAAATAACCTTTTTATTTAAGTTCAAATGTCTAATGAACAACCTACATATCTTAAACCTGAGCTCGATACTGGGTTTGAAACAATACATTATGCATATATTTAGTAAATAAATGATGTAAAATAAAATGCTTTACATACTTAAAAATGTTTTGTGAGTCATATAAAGTATAGTTTATTATGGGGCGACTGCACTCACCCCTGATGAAGGACACCATAAGGGTTCGAAACTAGTCGGACACCTCCGACAATAAATGTGAGTAAAGCCGCATAATAAACTAATTCTATACTTATTGTGATCACAGAAACAACAATAAAGTGCAAGTAAAACAAAGCCAACAGAGCCAATAATAGATTCATATTATTACTCATAGGTAAAAGATACTAAAGCACTGCTTAAAGAAAGAAAGATGTATATGTCGGCGGTGTCTAGCTAGAGCCTTATAGTTTATTTGGATTGACTTCGGATGCCAGCACCTTCTTGGCGCTTGACAGAGTCTACGTCACGAGTTTGTCACCGGCAGAGAGAATAATAACAATACAGAAGATGGACACGAGAAAAGTGTCCTTCGAGCAATTATTCAAGAGAAGCTGATCTTCAACAGATCATCAGCAATGTAGGGACACGCCAGTGAAGATGTAGAACTGTCATGCACCGAAGATCAATCAGTTCAGCACCACAAGCATTGTCGACAGTAGAAAAACCGACTCGCCCTAAAGACGCCCACACAAAAGACTGTATTAGAGAATCATGATTGAAATCCCCAAGAATACCTGATGTTGAATAAAATTGGACTGAATCACCCCGATTCCGACATATACATAGAAAGCTTGTATACATCTTCTCAATCTATTAGTAAAACGATAATTTAAACGAAAAAGCACTCTTGCTCGAATTCTTATACCGTGACGTACATTAAAATTGTCATGTCATGGTCCAATTTCATTTTAAATACTTCATCGTTTATATCCATATCAACCCACACCGATGTTCAATGAATTTGCTTTCGTATAAATTAATTTGATTGTATGTGTCGAATTAGTCGCATTGATTATGCTTATGTCACTAATTATGGCCAGATAATTATTTAACTCGATTTCCACTTTGCATGTAAAATTTAATGCTTTCTCGAATATTAAATAGTTTTGACTTCTTTAATCTTTGAACTTTTCGTTGAATATTTTGTACAACCCTAGAGATTTGAATCTAAGAACTGTATGATTTGATCACCGTTAGAGCCCACATGCAATTGATATAGAAAACTAATGAGCTACAAATAAAGTAATAAAAGTACGCGTATTTTGCAAGATAGTTTACCGGTGGTCATGTGCTTTTTAATGAGAGTATAAAATAAGCCCGTATTCCTAATACCACCGTCCTACTTTTTACCATCGCCAAACATCTATGCTGTTTTTTTGATCGGAGCCAGATAGGCAGTAGGACAGTAGGACCGGGACTTATCATTGAATATCCCAAGGTTGGTGACTTATTTTGTGCATTAGTGTACGTAATAGCTAATTAATTGTCATGTGAAGTATGAAAAACCCATACACGTAAAATCCTGAATCGTGGCAAAACAGCTCAACTGATTTGAATGAAATTTGGCAAAGTGATAGAGTACAACCTGGAATAGCACATAGGATCCTTTTTACCCGAAATTAAAGCGGAATATGAAATTGCACGGGTGAAACCGCGCGCAATAGCTAGTAATTAAATAAGCACATATCATTCAGTACGTCAGGTTATTCAACACTCAGCCAGATCGGTAAATCGATGTGGGATTGCCGACCATGCATTTATCAAGGCGACTTCCGTTTCCCGGAGGACATGTTTTGCAGTCAGCTCGAGGTTTTATATTTACTTTGTAAGCTGGTGTCGTTATGGTTTGGCAGTAACCATTTTGTCACCAGGAAAATTCTAAAAATAAATAAAATCCCCAGACAATCACACCAACTACATGGCCTCAAAGTAAGCAAAGCTTGTGTTATGAGATACCGTGTGGGGAACCTAGAATATAAAATACATATGTATAGATAAACGCTCAGACCCGGGACATTTTTTTTTCTTGTTCCGTGTGGGAATCGAACCCGCAAACACTGGCGTCTGAGGCAGATAGGTTTACCCCATCGCCAAAGTGGTCTTATTCTGAGAACACTAAGCCGGTATCGGTGCCATAAACAGCTTGTCACTCAAGCCCTAAATTGGTGTGCTGATATTTTTTTGTTTTGACGGAGATTAGCACGTATATACAGACTAGCCACCACGCCCGGTTTTACCCGCGTAAGTTTTGATCCCGTGGGAATTTCGGAATAAAATATAGCCTATAACCTTCCTCAAGAGTTGGGCTATCAAATGCAAAAAGAATTTTTCAAATCCAGTAGTTTCTGAGATTAGCGCGTTCAAACACACAAACAAACAAAAAAGCAAACTCTTCAGCTTTATATATTAAAAGTAAGGTATAGATTTGATACACAGGGCCAACTAAAATTCATAAATATAGTTTTATTTATTGTAGTAGATTTCTCATCCCCATTAAAATCTATCAAAAAAGAGCAAATTTTAATTTCTTTTAGTGTCTAAAGAAACTTTGGACTAAAGTAAAAACTGCTTAAAGACATTTTTTTGACTATTCTTTTTTATATTATTCGCCACATAAGCTCTATTGTACGTAGTCACTACTTTATAACGTGACTGAACTGTATTGACAACATGGAAATAACCTGAACAAGCTGGCAAATACTTAAGCTATTTAACTTAATCACATGCTTAATCTACCATTTTCTTTATAATGCATCGCAGATAAAAAGAGAGCAGAATGTCTCAACAATTATCTATACACAGCATAATAAGTTTCTCTGATTAACAACAGTAAAAAGAAATACTTTTACCCATTAGTACTAGGTCAAATGACAAAGAATGTATGATATTAAGAGATAATGCAAATTGAAAAATAACAATGTTTTCCCATAGAAATGTATCGATTGAATCAATCAGTCATGTTAGATTAGGGTTACCCATTTTACTTTGCAAAAAAGTACTCGATGAGGAAAAACAATACTTAGTCTGTGTATTGTCTTAGTCTAAGTATCGCTTAATGTTTAAAGATTAAATATTACTGATTTTAGATTTTTACGTTTTTTTTATTTTTTCACTACTAACCGCTGCGCTGTTCTAAAATTGATTCGAATGGATTTTTGGTAGTGTCGAACTATATTTTCCTTTTGTCTGCCGAATTTACAATTGTTAGTTGTTTGTATTCTACTCTTGAAATTGAACTTAGTTTTGCGAAGGATAAGATTGATTACTATTAATATAGTTTCTGATACTACCATGAAAACCTGTCGATTTCCTAATTAGACGTTTTGTTGTATAGATCTCTTGATAGTTAGACGTTTTGCTAGATGGGCGATTAGCTAACTAGGCAGTTTGCCCATTAGACGTTTCGCTTAGTTAGACGTTTTGCTACTTAGACTTTCTGATCGGGAGTCATAAATACTGACAAAAGTTAACAAACAAAAACAAAAATGTCTTATTACTCTAGAAAACAACATAGCGCAGTCTATTTCCAGAAAACACACAGATACCCCAACACATAAAATACAATTAATCGATCGTAAAACACTACAAAGTAATAGACAACCCTAGTATAAAAAATCAATAATGTCGGCTAATTCCCTGTGTATATTTAACTGTAGATTCTACGTTTAGCTATTCTATGTAATTAGTAATGGCTAATTGAACTTCAGTACGTGACATAGAGGATAGGCTGTTAATTCGCATTCACACGAGCTTAAAACATCGATTGTCGGTTACAGGATGTGCTAAGGTACATCCCGTTAAGGCAAAACTTATAAACCTTAACGAGGCAGCTTTAAGGTATTTAACTTGAGGTTTTCTACGTTTCTACAATTGCTAGTAGAGTTGCAATTGACAGTTGGACAGTTTTAAGTTATTGTTTAAAATCTTAATAATAATAATAAAAGTAAAGGCAAGTTAAAAACAGACCTTGTTTATTTTTTATCCTTAGCGACGGATTTTCGTTTTTATGTAATTACATTTTCCTTAAAATAAACAAAGTACAAAAATGCAATTAAACTGAGAACTACCAACATCTGCCAGGTAAAAGTATTTTGAAAAATTAACTTCGTAAGCTTCTATGCACCATACAACTAAAAAGAGTCTAACTGAAACTCAAGATCTATTTCATTGATTAAGCAAATGTTTAAAACAAACATTGAATTTTCAGCGACACTGATCGTCAGCTTTAAACTGGCGCGAAATATTATGTTGTCTGAGCCATTTATCATTACCTTCCAGCGCTCAACAAATCTATACCAATAGTACCTACAATTATATGTTTTGGTAAGTCAGAAACATCAATAAATATTCTATTAGGTAAAGCTATTCATAGCTTACCTTGCATGTTAACCAGCGCCTGCTAAGAAACAATTAGTTACCACCTTATCATCGGTTGCAAAACGTGGGAACTATAACAGAATTATAGCCAGGAATTACTCTCCTATGTTTATAAAGTAGGTCCATCGCCTAATAACCGCCTGCAGACGCGTGTACTAACATTTGCGGTTGTCGGTCGATGTGCGATCTAACCGCATCGCTTTATGTGTTTTATCTTAATGTGAATCGGATGCATTATTGAAATTTTTATTTGCAGTTTTTCTTGTCAAGGGCTTTTTTATATTGTTTGCGGTCTGCGGTGAATCCAAAACTGGGAGTAATAAAGAAGTATATATAATTGTATACAGTATACAATTCTTGAACATTTCATTGATCTTAGAAAGGTTGAAGTTATATTGTCACGTAGCATATTGTGTAATATTACCCTGTATTTATTTGTTTATATTTATGTTCACATTATTATATTCTAACTAAACAAGTTAACTGGCTGTATTTCATTCATCTACATTGTTATTTTTATCTTAATATGATAAAATAGTCCACTAAGACTATTCGCTATATTTTAAATCAAGCATTTAATACTGTTTGTCTAATACTTAGAAATCTAATACCTGCAAAGTTTAACAAGGGCATCTATCTAGCAGCCATCGAAAACCAAGTTCTAATAAAAGCGCTTTCAGACCACATTCCCTACGCCTGTCCTGCGTCCGCCACGCGCCTGCCACGCGTCCGACCCATGCCCACACGCGTGAGGTCTACTTATGTTAAATAAGAATCAAATTATATAAAATAATATATAAAGTCCAGCATGGGATAATGCTGTAACTTTATAATTTTATTTATAAATATATAATCCCATGCTGGACTGGGAGCGAAAGAGAAACATAGAATGTGCCAGCTGCTTCTCTTCCCGGGCATACCGTAAAAGTCAGTTAAGGGACAGAGGTTTTAAAGACGTTTTTGTGGGCGATAGGCTGACCCCCTGTCACTACAATAGTCTCTCGCCATCTTTATCATTCCTCCAAATTTGTCAAACGTGACATCAGATGGTCTTGTAACCTCTGGTATTCTGCCTACCCCATAAGGGCGTATCAGGCGTGACGTTATGTATATATAAAGCTGAAGATTTTGTTTTTTTGTTTGTTTGTTTGAACGCGCTAATCTCAGAAACTACAAGTGGGATTTGAAAAATTCTTATGCATTTGATAGCCCAACTCTTGAGGAAGGTTATAGGCTATATTTTATATAGCGCGGTGGCTAGTATAAAATAAAATGCAATTGTCGGATGATGCGGGTGAGGTGCGTGGCGTGAGCCTGGCAGGCACATATGGTTGGAACGCTAAACACATGAATCAAAACTAGGACGCTATCACGTTTATATATTTTCAAATAAATTAAAAAGCATTGTATCATCACAACAAATTTCAAAAAAAAGAAAAGTTATGATTCGTTTTAGTAATATCAGTAAATAATACCCATTTTCCCAAGCTTAGTAGCTTGTGTCTTGTAATGTATTAAATATACGCACGAATTATTACGATAAAAATGTTTTTAAATTTCACCGAAACCAAACAAAATCTTTTGCGTCACAAGCTCTTGGAAAGAAAAACCTGAGCTAGATATTGATATCATTTTTCCAGAAACATTTTTCAATCAATACAAAATATGTATAACGCGGTAAAGATCCTGCCGTTCTATTTGCAGTAACCAAATCGGCTTTGGAGTTTTATTCTCATACACACAAGAGTCATACAAACGACTCTCATGGGATTTCAGTTCCTGCTAATGCTATACATAATTGCTTCCCATCCAATACAATCTGACTTATGACTTATAACTTAAGATCATGAAACGCGAGTTCCTATTCATAACAATAAATAAGTAAATGAAGTGGGAACTGATTCTAATCAATTTAATAATGGTACTTTCAATAATGATGACAACGATAATAATAGAAGTAATCTCTAGGGTGGTAAAGCGATATATCATTACTAGACACCGCGCGCGGTTTTACCCGCGTAACTTTTGATCCCGTGGGAATTTCGGGATTAAATATAGCCTATAACCTTCCTCAAGAGTTGCGCTATCAAATGCAAAAAGAATTTTTCAAATCCCACTTGTAGTTTCTGAGATTAGCGCGTTCAAACAAACAAAAAAACAAACTCTTCAGCTTTATATATTAGTATAGATTTCCAATGTTGTATGAAAAGAAAAATCGACAAAGATATATGAAAAAAAAATTTAGTAATAGAGAACCCTATAATTTGGTAGATATTACGCTTATCTTTTTTTTTCTTAATAATATAATAATCAAGATAAAAGTTCAATTGTTTTATCCTGTTTATTGTTCATCCAAAAGATAGAAAACTAGTCGAATTCCTTATTTTAACTAGAATACACATTTTTTTCCGTTACTCTCTCATTTCGTTATTGTTAAATCTTACCTCGTTTAGAAAAATACCTCAACAGACACATTCTCATTTCCCGATCGTACCACTTTAGATAATATTTTTTTACACCCGCTCCAGTTAAAAACTGTGCAATATGTCTGCTATGTGTGACACCGGACGCAGTATGCGACAAGCGGTGAAAATGGAACGGACGCAAGCGCAGACTCGCGAGCACGACTAAATAAGAGAGTCGCGCGCACCAATCAACTACCATACACACAGTGACATCTACATCTTGCCCGGTTTGCCGACCTAGCAAGGACGGCGATTCTGTTTACTTTGGCTACTAGGCCACTGTTTTTGTTCGGACAACCGGAGTCTAGAATACGGCGAATCAGAATTAAGAATTCAGCATTCTTTATTATTTTTCCGTTTGTATTATAAAAGATTAGTAATGAAATGCGCGGGTCATCTGATAGGATTTGATTGGATTTCTAAAACTTCTGTTCAATTTCGTCCAGTCATCTCCTACAGTCACAATTCAGGTTTTCTCTAAGACATATTTGTGTCAAATGTTTTCGCTTTTGTTTTCAAATATGATCAACTATTTCTCGTTTTATGTTTTTTAGATAAAAATGCTAAAATAAAGGTTTTGTACTCACATGTATTAACACTAAAATAAACCATATACAAGTCGTCCTAGGTATGTGATGGAGTATGCTTGATGCCATTTCGGACCTGAAACAATAAGATAATAGATTTTTTAAATGCCATGTTGTAGTAAGAATAAAATTTTTGGCTAAGTTAATTCAGCACCACGCTGAATGAAATTATAATTTGAAATTATTTTAAGATCTTAACCAGCTACAATAGAAAATTTCAAACTTATTGCAACTAAGTTAAGTTCATAACATTATGATATTATAGTTATAATCTATACATATAATAAAATGGTAGGAAAGTCAAAACTGTACATTGAATATTTTTTAAAAAGAATACTTGGGGTATGATCTACAATCGAAACAGAAACAAAAAATATAGTTTTTAGAATTTTTGTCTGTTTGTCTGTTTGTCTTTCCGGGATAAACTCAAAAAGTACTGCATGGATTTACTTCAAATTTGGCATGAAGATAGTTAAGAAGTCGGGTCAACATATAGGCTACATATTATCACGCTAGCAGTGTTATAATCGTAGGTGCGTTTGGTGCTGCATAGCGTTCACGCAGACGACGTCGCGGGCAGCAGCTAGTAATATAAATATTTTAGAAAACAGTTATAAACAATGTGGAACTCACAACACCTGTCCTTGGAATATGACAGGGTGAGCCGGTTACCATATATACTCGTCCTTCATAAAACATTGGATTGCTAAATCCTACTTTTGAAATCAATCCCACCCCACCGTTGGTAGATTTAGAATTAGATAGAGATCGTAAGTTAAGAAAGGTCAATGGTTTTACCTAAATTGATTAAAAGGCTATGAATGGGCTATTTGAATATTAAATAGCTTGACTAATAGTATTTTTAACAAATCGTTCGTTAAAAGAAAGATTAAGCATCTTCGTAAGGAGCATCGTCGTAAGGTTGCGTGTTTAACCGTGTACTACAGGATACATTTTGGTGAGTGCGCCAGTGCTCTGTTTGAACTATTTAAACCCTCACCCTTTTACCATCGGACTACTAGACGCAGACAGAACTTCCATCCGTATGTGATAGATATTCCAAAAAGTCGAACTAAGCGTTTTGACAGTTCCTTTTTGATACGGGTCGCCAAGGTTTGGAATGAACTGCCTGCGTCTATTTTCCCTGACCAGTATAGTCCTAGTACTTTTAAGCGTCGAGTGAATAGGTTTCTCGTGGATGGACGTGTATCACCTTAGTCTTCATGTTCACTTAACATCAGGTGTCATGGAAGACAAACGTCCCATCCATAATTTATAAAAAAAAATGAAATTTTAACGTTCTATTTCAAGCTTTTGTATATTTCTTATGAGATTAACTTGCGTATGTAATGAGCTTACCATGACAGAATATGTAAAACACCTACTCTTAGACTAAAGTCTTTCAATCTTTAGTATTGTAATCTTTGCCGTATAAGGGATCCAAAGTGATCCTTAATGTAATTAACCAAAAATCGTTTTTAATCTGCCGGTGTCAAAGCTAACACTTGACCAGTACTAACAAAATTTTGAGGAATTTTATTGTTAATTTCTAACCGGATTTACATATTTCACGGGAGTAAGAGAATTTACCACATTTACATAAGTGAAAATATGCGAATAAACTACCGCCGATAACTCGTTTGTCAGCTGCTCGGCGCGCACGCACGGGTGGCGGCTTATTGCTTTCTCAAAGCATAAAGTCGTTGTCAAAAGTTGTATTTATCATTACGATGGAATTAAGATACACCCTGTATCTTAGTAATCCTTTATTTGTTTACTTTAATTAGTATTTTTGGTCAGTTTATTTGTTTTTCATTTATTTCTTCCTTTATTTAATGTCTTAACCCGGTTTACCACACGACATGCATTTTATCCACATTAAGAAGGATAAAATATTGCAATTCAACAACAGATTTTCGAAGTCGGTAAAATAAGAGAGGTCTCTATCTAGTTATAAGACACTGGTTAACTGTAATGAATCGTTTTATTTGAGACCTCGGTATAAGTATGTAATTTTTCATTATATTCAAAATTAATATTTTTTTTGGTGACGTTATAAAAATAAAACCAGTGAGATCTGGTTTGGGGTAATATCAATCGATGGGATGAAATTAATGAAAATCTGCCGATAAATATCACCACTCCGGCGGTGATGTGTTCCAGCAATATTATATGAAGAGTTAGCCTATCATCATCATGTGCATCATGTGCTATCATCATCGTTCTCATATTCACTAAACTTATAATCAGGTAAGATTAATGTCAAATGCGGGGTTAGTTAACGTTAAGATGTTCATCCCATCACGTGTGGCATAAACTTGTGATGCATATGAATTAAATTAAAGATGATTCAGAATAAAAATAAAATTTCCACCTAATGGATAATCCCTACCTCGAACGCAACTATATTTTTTTCTAAAGCGTACAGCGAAAAATAAGAAAGCATGAACTATAAGTTTATTTTAATTTAAAGAAAGGTTTTTAAAGCAAAAATAGTTTTCTGATTTAATTCATTAAAATAATAAACGGTTTTTGAAACTTTAGCAATTAGCATCATGGATTTAAAATTTTAATGAGGTATTTCGAGATTTGGGAAAATAAGGAGTTTTCACAAAAAAAGCCCTAGATGGAATTTTTGAAAGAAAACCATATAGCAGACAATCCAGCTAGATATAGGACGGAAATTTATATTTGATTTGATTAGATCAGCCTATGCTATTCATAACTTAAATAATCCAGAATTTGACATCTTTCATCTTTCGATAAACGCTGCCCGTAATATGATTTCGAGACAAAAAAAGAATATTAATTGTTAAAAAAATATAATAGTTATTTCACGCTCTTTGAATTGGTAATTTTTTGATTTCTCATTTTTGTTTTTGTTAAAGATTTTTTTTTTCTCCTTTCTCATTTCAGTTTTTGTACAAAAGACAACGTCTTATTATCTTTTATTTAAATGTGGAAACTATTAATTGGTGTTTAGTTGTATAATTAGTTTTAAGATTGCTTTATGTTACACTGTAAGTTTTCCAAAAAAAAAAAAATAACTCGTTTATATTTTATTGGCTAAATAGCATACAAGCCTACAATCCAAACTGCTCTACTAACCTATACAAATAGCAGAAACCATAAATTATAGCTATCAGATCCAATATGTAACCATCACAGCGTATTTCTAGCATACTTTTAACTCTAACGAGCAGCATTGAGCCGCCCACACACCAACTATACTGTGACACTTTCTTACCATTTACCATCAAATAACAGACTGTACCATCCTGTCTCATTACCATTCCTCTTCTATCTGCCTCTGTGAGATGTCTACTAATAACACAGCAAAGCACAGCAGCAGGATTCCTTCTAGCCTATCATTGTTCTCATTAGGAACTTGTTTGCTGATAAATTAGTTGAATTATTAGCAATTGGTAATGAATTAAAGTAGCATTTGTAACGTGTAATCAAAAGTTGACCAGTTTTAATGTGTGTGAGGCTTGAGGTTCCAGAACTTTCTGATCATGAGGATGAACTTAAGAGTGAGAATTTGAAGACAGTGAATAAAAATGAAGTGAAATAAGATATACATGATAGTTTAAAAAATTAAATTTGTAGTAAAAACAGATGAGGCCGCCCCAGTAGAATACACACATATAAGTTTACTTAGTTTATCCTCCTTTTCGTACATGCACACTTGATTTCAAAATTAAATCCCAATATACATATGAAAAGTTTAATATCAATAAATATTAAATATAAATAAATATTTCTGACACTCACACAACATTATCTAGTCCAAATTAAGTTTCTTAAAGAACTTGTGTTATGGATACTAGATAACTGATATACTTAATAAATATATAAACATACATATTGAATAAATACATATTTTTTATTAGAAAATAGACTAAAATAAACATATAAACATCCATGACTTGACGACTAATATCTGCGTTCATCACACAAATATCCGTCGCCGCCGGGATTCGAACCCAGGATCTCTGGCATAGAAGGCAATGTACGTTACCCCTACACCAGCCGGTCGTCGAAAATGTTAGTTATACGTTCATAAGCCATCGCTGAAACTAATGTAAGCGCAAAAGTTTCCGGCCCAAGGTAGAACAGTGTTGTACTGTTCTACCTTGGGCCTTGTAACATATTATTATTAATACATTTATATGAATATTACGTAATCAGCTTATTAGAAATCGTTTTAAAATACTTCTTAAACTAACAGATTTTCAAATCAGGAATTGTGCTCATATTATCACAATAGAGAGAATTTATAATCTTAAACAAACAATTAATCGATCTTTTTAATTAAAAACTAACACCAACGCCGTAGCAAAGATATTTGGCAAAGATAGTCGCTGATTAGGTTCAGTTCCTAACATACTAAGTGAGAGTCACTTAGATAAGTCGCTTATGACGCGCTTATCCAGAGACTGTACGGCTATCAAGATTAATTTGCAGATTATCCACGCAATATTTAATTATATAGTTTTCTGTGTATAGTGTCTATTATTAAACGTCACTTATAATGAAAATCTGTTAAAGTACCTCTTAGTTTATTGGTCTTTAATCATTATTATTTACTGAGTACCTATTCGCAAAGATTTATGCATTATTGGCATTTAATCACAACTTCGGTCATATTCTGCTGGGATTTGATGCTTAAGGTGTTATAATTGAAACCATTAACGTTCTGCAGCTCTTGAAAGTGTTTTCCATAAAAAGATATCACGCCGCTACATAGCAATGTTTTTACTTAAAGTCACGACAATTAAACCGACTTTGCAGATAACTTATCTCGTCTTCAAGTAGCAATCAAATTTTAGCCTTGTTAAGGTGTTATAAGAAGAATCAAACATAACTACCTACTTTATATAAGCATGAATACTTTTAAATCTAAAAATATACTAAATGTACTATAGGTTATATAGTTTTTAAGGTCAAGTTTGCAGTTTCCAAATATTTTAACTTTAGTAAAGATGAATTATACAAATAACTCGCAACGTTAGTAAATCGGTTATTTTGAAAAGTCACACATTTAGTCGAATATATAATGAATGTAGTATGTGAAAATGGTACTAATTTAATGTTTACTACTTAACCAGGTATCTTTTAAATAAATAATTTAATGTTAGGGATCTCTTAAACAGATAATCAATTGTTTTCAAATAACCGATCTCATAAAAATATCTTATTATTTTCAATCACTATCTAAAAACGCCGAATATAAGAATGATACTAACTGGTACTTAAATCCTACCTATGACTTAATAGCATAATTTAGATCCCTACTAAGTAAATAATTGAACTTTGTTTTGCTTCAATAATTTTATTTATGCCTAATTGAATTAAGAAACAATGTTTTATTATTGTATATCAAAAATATTCTACTTAATTCTATTAAAATAGGTCCTACTTAAATAGGCCTTCTTTTTCTTTAACTTAAGAGCTAAGCTGTTGTAGGTGAAGTAATTTCCATTCGTCCCTTTTTTCTGGTAGATTTTTCTTCGGTCTTATATAATATAATAAATTATTTTTTGGTATTCCTTAGAGTTAAGAGGGAAAAATAGGAACTACAAAGTGTGTATAATCCGCCTCTTCGTTTTAGCGTGTGGGTAATATCATTCACTTTAGAATACTAGTAAGATTTGTTATGAGAACACATTGTAAAACTCAGGTTTCACCTACATCTGAATAAGTTGTAATTATTTATACAGTCTATTAAAATTTATTAAAGATTAGTTTTACATTTAGCGTGTAAACTCAGCAATAAATTTCGCCCGAATAAGTATTACACGACCAACAAATCTTCATAGCTATAAAAATAAAAACACGCATTGACAGTTATTTTATTTGATTGGGTACGCACGAAATGTCAATTATTCGCTAGTTACAAAAGTCTAAAGGTTCGTATTCTAAAAGCTTACGTATACTTGAGTACTACTTAAGTGTCTATTTTTGACAGAACTCTAGGAAGAATTGACAGTTAATTTATGCTTAAGTCATAATCAACGCTTACATAAGTTTTCAGAATAACAGCCCGTTTACTGGATACGTTTTACCGGATGCGTTTTTTTTTCATCGATGGCGCATGGAGTTGTATGAGCGACTTCACATCAGTATACGTATTTACGATACAAAAAAAGGTATCCAGTAACACGTATCCAGTAAAACGGATCATGTGTGATCGGGCTGTAAGGATTCTAAGTAATCGAATTATCTATCATCAATAATTTTAAGTGAATTTGTTTTAAGTAAATTTAATGGCTACCACTTTATGTAAATTGTCGTGGAATCAAGTTACTGGAACAATAGTTAATTCGATTTTGAGCTTAGAATCTATAGCAACCAATAGCAACGTCTGTGTAGGCAACATACTTTCATATCCCGTTATATAACTAACTATACCTACGTTAGTTCGTTTGACAGGCTTCAAACTACTTGGAAATAAACATAGGTGATAATTGAACTATCTCCACACATCATATAATTTAACTAAACAAGAAAATTATGGACGTCCACCGGCCGTAAGCGCTCGTGCATTAAAAAAATGCGGTTTTTGCTTAAAACGAAAGTATGTGATTATACCGCGGCGCATGCGTCTCGCTTCGATAGAACTTGATTACTATGTAAAATCGATTTCGCCAAATACATCGATGTCACACGGTTTTGTGAGATGTCGTGATTATTTTGATGATAGAACAGCGTGCTTAAATTAATAAAAAGGTGGTTTTACATACTTTTTTTTCCAAAGTTTTAAAACCATGATCTAATAAAAAAATGTTGTATAAAATATCTGATACAATTGCTATACTTAGAATTAAGAGAAACTTAAACTTAGATTAGTTTAACTGCTTAAAATGTTTACCATGAAAGGTGTAAAAATCAATGGTGTTAAATTAAAAGTACCCGGACTTACACCCTGTATATCAAATTTGTTGCCAATTTCCATTGTTTTTGTGTATTTGTCTGTCATATTTATACATATTAGAATCCAGTTCCTATCAGAACTTCTTTGCTTTATCCTTGTAACAGTCACAACTTACCATCACTTGATTTTTAAGTTTGCTTAAGATAATTCACTTATAAAAGCATAAAAGATATACAGAAAAGAGTCACAGTCTTAGTTAGTGGACATGGCGCCGCCGCCGGTATAGTTATCGACGTCGCGTTAAAATGTTAATAAAAAAACTATAAATCCGATAACACCGGTAAAACTCAGACGTTTTTTTTATAAACAACCTCAAATCTTTATAAAGAGCATCTGGAGAGAGTATCTGTATTGTTTATTTAAAATAAAAATAATGTATGCGTAGTATTAATCTATTATGCTAATTGTATTTCTGTTTAATAATCCTTTTTTTTTAATTTTTTGCTCTTATAATGCTCAATTATTCTTAAATAACTGTGGATCAATGATGTGGAGAATTAGTATTTAAGCCTCGTTTAAAATATTCGCCCTCAGTGTAAGATTAAAATAGGTTCGAACAAAGATCTTTTCAGAAAGTTGTCGTGGCACCGCCGTGGGTACTTGTATATCATACGACATCGCAGGTTAAGCAACGTTCGGCGCGGTCGGTACTTGGATGGGTGTTCGCCGACCATTCATTTCTCACAGCGACGTTCGTGCTTCGGAGGGCACGTTAAGCAGTCGCACAGTGTCCTGCCTAGAACAAGCTCGCTGGACAAAAACCACATCGACGATTCTGAAAACTGTTAATGAGATTAATCAGAGTTTGAGTTGCTTATCACAATAACAGGTATTGCTTTTTAAGAAATGTGTCGTGAAACTTTCGCAATGAGGGTTAGAACATCAGATACTCGAGTAAAATGCATTAAATTAGTTGCGTTAAAGCGTGTAGTACGAACACATTTTATGAGTTCTCATTTGTTGTTAAGTGGTGAATTAGTGATGGATTTAATAAGCAAGGTACGTAGTTTTTTTTGATATTATTATATGCAACATTTTTTAACGCGTTATTAAGAAAAATCTTGCTACTTAAAATATATTACTATAAAGGCTTAAAATCCCCCCATTTCCCCGGGCTGATTTTTTTATCAAGCGAGAGATTCATCATTGCAGTTTTAAATTCATGTATTTTTGTCTTGCTCTTTTATTTGTAATTAAATTTTTTTGTAGGAGGCAGCTATGCTGTATAAAAAATGAAGTTTTCTGAAGAAAGGGTGAAAACTTCCAGGGATGGGAGTTCTACTGCGCTTTTCAGTTTTATCGCGACGGAACATGATCTGGGCAGCATATCGAAGCAGTCGTTGAAGGATATTAAGACAGCTGCTTCGTGATTTTCTGCGATATTATAGGATAAATAGAAAAATTCTCTAAGAATTTGGGATCGCTTTCTGACTTCTAATAAGTCGTGGCTAGAGGCTGATAAAACGTTTCGTATGTTATACGAAACTGCGGTGTCATCCGCCTCATCTCAACAACCCTTGGCTAGCCCTGGAAGACCGAAAATAGACTTGAAAGATGCCGCTTTCAAGACTGAACATAGCGGGGCGGATGTTAAACAATCTTTTCTACCAATTGGGCAGATTACTGAAGAATCTCAGGAAGCTCGCAATAAAGATTGCAGAAGATACAGACTATACAGAAGAAGATTCTTCTGAAGAAGAATTGAGTGATTATGCGGAAGTTTATTTATTGTTTCCTTTTTATAATTTAATTTTTATAATTTAATAATTTAATTTTTTGTGTACCTATAATAATAATAAGAAATATCAAATAAAATAAGTACCAATTTTTTTTATTTTTTTGTTTTTATTTTCGTTAAATATTCACTGCAAACAACTTGGATGTATTTAAACATAAATAACAAACTTAAAAAAAAATAAAAAACATCGATAAACAATTTTGTACAGCTAGCTTGTACTAGACGACATACTGTGAGTCGGTCCCGGGTGCTGTATACTTGTATACAGTTATCGTTAGGGTTTGTCAGAAGCCTTTTCGGCGCCCTAAAAATTCTGACATCTATCAACCAGCACTGGGCCAGATTGGTGGATTATGACCTATGCCTCCTCCTCACCCAACGGAGAGACTAAAGTGGGCTCATTACAAGGAATTGTGATGATGATGATGAAAGATCTTTTTAGATTCTGTTCGAGGAGCTTCATACTTCATGTGCCATTTAGATATTTACCTTACTCCATATTTATTGTTATACCGTCTATATGCATTAACAGAAGTAAATATCAAGATGTCAAAAACAACATGTTCCGGCAGTGTTTTATTTTTAAAACCGTGTACCTAGACATCATTACACACCGTATCATAGACCTTATCTTCACCATAAACTAAGATTGATGTCAGGTTTAGTTACCAATAAAAAAACAAAGGTTTTCGAAATTCATCGCAAAAGGTGCTGTCGAACCAACTGAATCATGCATGACTCATTTTGCTGACAATTCGTTTGCTGACAATCTGTCAAAATTATACGGTCTATCGCTTATAAAGCACTTAGGACAATTTAGATACTGTACGAATTCTGTACTCAGTAAATGTCAGTGTCAAATATAATGATTACAAGTTCGTCACCAAGGAAACCTATCTTCATGCGAATTTCGACCTACTAGCGTTTAGTTAAGGTTTGCCAAAAAGAGCTTATAGTGTGGGTCATCATGATTCAGTTGGTTCGATAGTACGTACCTATAAATAATAATAAATAAATAAATAAATATTTCTGACACTCACACAACATTATCTAGCCCAAATTAAGTTTCTTAAAGAACTTGTGTTATGGATACTAGATAACTGATATACTTAAGAAATATATAAACATACATATTGAATAAATACATATTTTTTATTATAATAAACTTAAATAAACATATAAACATCCATGACTTGAAGACTAATATCTGTGTTCATCACACACATATCCGCCGCCGCCGGGATTCGAACCCAGGACCTCTGGCATAGAAGGCAATGTATGTTACCGCTACACCAGCCGGTCGTCAAAACGAGTACTCTATACTCAATAATAACGTACCATAAAAATCTACATTTAATCGACTATATCTTTATAGCTAAGTAGTAGTAAGGTATGTAAGTAGTAAACTTCCATGCTGGACTGGGAGCGAAAGAAAAACATCGAATGTACCAGCTGCTTCTTATCCCGGGCATACTGTAAGAGTCAGTTAAGGGACCGAGGTTATATGAGCGTTTTCGTGGGCGATGGGCTGACTCCCTGTCACTACAATAGTCTCTCTCCATCATTATAATACCTCCAAATTAGCCAAATGTGACATCAGATGGTTTTAAAGCCTCTGTTGTTCTGTCTACCACATAAGGGATAAAGGCGTGAAGATATGTATGTAGTAGTAAGGTATCACATATCACCAGCAATAAATCATAATTCTTAATTATATCTTTTCTCTCCAAACTTACATTGTTAGTGCCTTAGTTAAGATAGATAGACACTTCCCGTCAATTACATTCCAATCATCATCATGTTATACTATAATTTAGTCAAACTTTTTCCGTTTCAAACTGAGTGAAATTTGACTATTTATTCATATTAATATTTTTAATAGTAAAGAACGTCAATTTGGTTAGGCCAATTAATGGGATATATTACGGGAAAAATATATCACGTTTACAAACAATTCATTTTGATGTATCACAGAGCATAGGTCACTTTTGTGTGTTAATATTTTACATAGAAGTTTCTTATTTCCTCTTTTGTGGAAGTGAAGATGGATAAAAGTCACTGTGTGACAAACACCTTTTTTTCTAAATTTATAACAGTATGAGCTATGTATAAGTTATTTAAACTAATGTTAAATCTAATATATAAAATTCTGTCACAGTTTTCGTTGCCATACTCCTCCGAAACGGCTTGACCGATTTTGATGAAATTTTTTGTGCTTATCCGGTATCTATGAGAATCGGCCAACATCTATTTTTTTTTATTTATTTATATGGCAAAACAACGTTTGCCGGGTCAGCTAGTAAATTATAAATTGATTTGATATTGAAATAACATAAAAATCAATCAAGATGGATGAAGTAACAATTAAAATCAATAGTTAATACAAACGGTAATATAATTGCATATATTTTCAAAAGTAGCGAGTAAGACGGCATCAAAACATTACTGAAAAAGTCTATCAACATTATTTAAATGGATCAAACAGATATTATAAAAGGGCTTAACTACCACAGGTCTGCCATAGTAATAATAATATTATAAGCTACATAATTAACTCTATATTTACTGTCTTCGTATTTTATTACATAATGACACGGGTTTATACACTTTTGCTTCAACTTCAACTTGCCGCTTACTTAAAGTAACTACATCCAGGAAGTTATTAAAGTTTTATATGACAAAGTACATTTCCAGGTATATTTCATTCTTTCTACAATCATAGTGTTTGAGGCTGCACCGTTTAAGTTCCTTACATAGGTATGGAATTGGCGTTTTTTATGGGAGGAATAACAGTCGTTTATTTTTTTAATATAATATATTTAAATATATTTAAATTTGAATTTGGAATTCTAAACCAAAGAGGAGATATTTGAGATTGAAGTGGCCAGTACGACAAAATATCAATTTCATGTGTAAGAACCTAAATTTATGATTACTTTCTTAAACATACTATTCCGTTACAGTAATTTAAATATCATACTTGTATATATAACACTAAAGTCCTTTCTTTATGTTACAAATATTAGTTATGTAAGAAAGGACGTATGTCTTTATGTTATAAATGTTGGTAAGAGAGTCATTTAGTGTTGAAGAACAAGTAGGCTACAGCGTAATCAGATGTTATTATTTTAATTAAAAATATTTTACTATCGCACAGTTTGTATTAGTTTCTATGCCTCATATTACAATAATGTGTGTCTTTGGAATCTTAAAATGTTGTTAAACGGCGAAGTAATATAGTTACAAAAAGTTCAAGTTGAAAGTAAATGGAAGAATATTTTTTTAACGTAGCTGTTTCACAGTAATTGATAACGTAATAATTGATACAAATATTGGTAAAAAAATTACAAAGAATAGTTAGCACTCAAAAACCTATATCCATATCCATATATCGATCACATTAGTGCGTTCAGTATATTTACCAAAAGAATAAAATAAAGTAAAGCTCTAAAAACATAAAACAGTCTTCCTAATAGGCTTTCACTCTTAAATCCAAAGACTAAGAACCGTCAGAAGAACAGAAGCTTAAAAACAAAACGAACCAAATTCGCAAAAGCTCACACACAATATAAACGGCAGTATCACAGTGCAATTAACCAAATGCCACCGCCGCTTGAAACAAATTACAGACCAATAATTTCTTTCAAAACGTTATTAAAATGATAATTGTTATTTTGGGAATAATAACATCGCTCTGGGGTTCGGATAAAATCAGATTTTTTACCGGAACGAGGTCGTAGGACCTGCCTCAGCCACATTCTTTTGATACGGCCGACCATCGCGCGCTGGGTATTGCATCCGAAAGTATTGACGAAGGTTTGAATTAACTTTAGAAACGGGATATTTTTCGTCATTTTATGTATGACTAGCTGTTTCACTCGATTTTGTTTCATCAGGATAAAAAGCTATGTGCTATATAAAAAATAACCTATGTGCTATTAAAGGCTGTACACTATCACTATGCCAAATTTCATCCAAATCCGTTGAGCCGTTTTACCGTGATTAAGGAACAAACATCCAGACATCCATACACCATCCAAACTTTCACATTTGTAATATTAGTAAGATAAGATCTAAGCTAAGCCTAAGCGAAGATCTAAGTCTTCGAATTTTGTATAAATCTTTGAATAGTACTGAAATATTAAAAACACAAAAGAGAATTAAAAGATTAGGAAATATCCAGTTTTACAAGTTAAACGTATTTGTTTAACTTTTAAAACTAGATATTTGCTACTTAGGCAAAACATTCATAAAAACAAAGTTAAAAACTGATATCAAAATTACCTTTTTAATTAATATTTTCAACCAACATCCAAAAAAGGAGGAGGTTCTCAATTCGTCTGTATTTTTTTTTTGTGTCTTTGTTACACGATATTTCGGACAATTATGAATGGATTTTGAAAATTGTTGTTTCATATGATAGAGGATACTAAATAGTTGGTCCCATATAAATTTCATCGAAATCGGTTGAGTACCTCATTGAAAATTTCAAAGTTTTGAAAAAATATGTATGATTTCGGAGAATGTTTACGTTGATGACATTCTCAACTCAGCCAAAGTTTTGACGTGAAGTCGGTTTTTTTCCGTAGCTAACCCGCGATTAATATATTTGATTAAACGTTTGTATTAAATGGGTATAATTAAATTTTTCGTGGTTAACATTCATGGGTTATATTATGTGTCAATCATTGTTATAAAAAAAATTAGAAAACTTTTGGTGTAGTTTGAGGTTCATAATTCATATTCCTACGGAACCCGAAATATTTTGTCTCAGTAGGTACACCGCAATCTGTGAATTCTGGATATTTGGTTATTAATAACAAGGACTGGCCCACAAGTGGGTCGGTGTCATCAATCAAATTTACACATGAAAGTTTGATATTTCCAAAACAAGATAGGAACCGAAAAAGTTTTTGGTTAAGTTAGTATTAAGAATTTTTGGATTTAAATAAGATATTTTCTTGCTTTTGTTACTAGGGCACAGGTATATTTAAATAATACAATAAAAAACACAAAGGTTTATCAAAACAATATCGTTTTCCTGGAAGTATTTTCACCTATACAAAAGACATCAACGTTCAATTTCGGTAGATACGTTTAAGTAATAATCAAATTGAAATAGATAAATTATTAATATGACATTGCGACAGATATTTTGTTAAAAATTAAAAAAGTTATAGTATGCATTTACAACGTAAATCAATAATATACAGTGATACACGTTTTAAAAATAGAAAAGCGTTTTTCTATTTTTACAAATATTGCGTGTTTTATTGATTATTTAAACGTTTTAATATTAAAAGTAGCTGATTTTAGTATATTAGCAGGTGCTGCTATTCATGCGATGAAATGTACTATAGGCTGTCTATTCACAAAGAGATAAAAATACCAAAAATCATCAAAGAATGGTTTGAGTCTTATTCATGTTTCTTAAAATTTTTCTATATTCAACTGCTGCAGAAAATACTAGCAAAAATATATACTTTTTCCTTCTTAATTTCTGTCCTTGACAATTTCAATAAACATCAATGAAAGTGATTGTAAGGTATTATTGTAAAGGATCCACAAAAGCAGAGTCAATTCTATAGACACTATTATTCTAGTATAAGAAAAGAATGTTTCAAAATTGCAATAAAAGCACGTAGTCAAAGTATCATATGCTTAATAAAAATAAAAAGAGAAGTCCGGTCATACAAATATAGTCTTTACAACAACATTCATTACTGCATTAAAATATTTACTAACCAAATAACCTGAAAATTCTTGTAACTTAAGTAAGTCCTACATCATTCTAAATAACTATACTAATACAAGTTCTTAACGATATCCCACAGATAATACACAGATTTCTAAATTTGTTCGGCATTTCGCATATAACCGAGCCTCAGGGGACTCAAACGGGTTGTTCCGTTAGACATCCTATAATAAGTTCCCTGACTTGAGACATTACGAAAATATTTAATCGGCTGTCGTATTAGAGTCGGATAACTAATAAATTCAGGGACTTATTATTAAAATAGTTAAATTATGTTTTATACTATTTTCAGAATTTACAATAGTAAACAAAAGAATTACCTATTCTTTATCACGTGGAGTTAAAAGGTAAAAAATAATAATCAACATGATTAAACCCGTCAAAAAAACTTTATTTAACTGTGGTTGTACTGTAAAGTATTTTGTAATAATTAAATTTATGAAAAACTCTTTCCAAATGACTAGTTTAGAGATCAACTACAGTCATTTTTAGCTAAAGTTTATTACGTAGAGTTGTGTTTATTACTTCAGAACTCGCGTCGTCGTCGTAACAACGTTTTAATGCCTTTTTGAATAAACTGAAATTTTGAGTTAATATATAAAATTTTGAACGTTTGCAATTCGTATATTGAAAAGGTTAAATATATTAGATCTATATTTATTAGTGACATTCAGCTCAAACACGACAACATTGCAGACAAAATATGAACATTATTTGTATCGCAAAATGTTAAAATTTTTTTTAGATTTTTAAGAGCTTAATAGGCTTAAGTACAAGTAGTGATAAGTAAAAACCCTTAAGTACGAATGCGCATTATAGTTTGATGTACCGACACTTTAAGAACATATTTAACTTCAAACAGATACCCTGCAGCGAAGTACTAAACAAAACAATACGCTTAAAAAGACAGAGATGGTCTTATAGGAATCGTATTGGACTGACAGTGACACAACAATAATAACTACTTGAGGAATTTAGGTAATTATGATGCGATGCTGATGGATGATGAAAATTCCAATCAATAATAATAAAATGAAATTATTATACGAGGAAATAGAATTCAATTTCAATCGTAAGCAAATAATAAATAAGTACTTTCTAAAGTTGTCAGGATTTATTAGAAATTAAGCAATTTTAACCTTTGTATCTATAAATTGAACTCACCGTTTTGACTTTTCTTACTTAAACGACAGAACTTGCTTATTCAAATACAGTTTCAGGCAGGACTAAAATAAAAACCGCAATATTTTTCAATGTTTACATTATTCATAGCTCAAACGCCGAAAAAAATATAAATGAATAAGTCAAAAACATAAAAATTGTAGGAAAACTCACCAGCCACTTATTTTCCGACGACCAGTATTTTTCGCTCTCCAAAGTATCATTTTCCACAATAATCACAACATATGTCAGAGCACAAAACAAAGTATTTTCAACTTTATACCTATGTAAAAACCGTTCGGTTTGCAATCATACCAACATTTTTCGAAACACCACACTGCACTGCGATATCTGAAACAAAGAAGAAAGATATTTAAGGAACGCTTTGGCGATGGGGTATTTCTGTCTACTTCAAAACTCCGGTGGTCGCGGGTTTGATTCCCACACAATGCAAATATTGCAAATATGTATATACATGAATGTGTTTGTTTACATTATTGGTCTAAATTTGTAACGTAACGTAAGATATATATATACTTGATTTGTAGTCACCGGCGAAATTTTTTTGCGTAATAAGTATCATTTAGAGAAAACATTTTTTAATAAAACATTTTTTGGTGTATATTTTTTTTACAAAGAAATTAGTATATTCGCTTACACATTAAGCAAAGCATGGTCACTTTAACTTACGAATGAATACCATTAAAATAAAGACGACTATGCGCTACTACAAAAATCATTTAGTACTACGTCCTAGTATTATCAGTGAAATTTCGCGTCTTAGTAGCTATGTTCATCAACAGAAACTATTTATAATAAAATTTTTGATGCCATATCTTAATTTTTTGTACTGGGCGATACAAAAATAAATATGTAGTTATGTTTATTTCGTATCAAAGAAAATTACATTTCAATTTGGCTAGTGTCCAAAAAACAAACCTGTATGTATTTACGAAATAAAAAGCATAAATATGTATATTCATTGTCTATTACCTATAACAGAAGCATATGACCTTATTTCAGGGCTAAATAGCGCTGAGTGAATGAATACGTAACAATGAATAATGTTTATTTTAATTTTTTAACAAAAAATAAAGAATTTTAACTTAACTGTTATTTACTGTAGTTTAAAGTTGCGTACTTTATCCCCATAAGGCACCATATTAAATTGAGTGCCACGTAGCCCTAACAAGCAGACGGTCATTTCGCTTCGAATCATTTCGATCATTATTACTTATGTGGGAACATACCTACATACTCACACACATACCAGCTTAAGTCATAAACAACCTTTTGGCTTCGACGTAGTCGGATATAAAGTATAAAGATCATGCATCTTTTAGTAAATATCACAACTGCCTATAGACTCACATTAAATATAATTTTTTGGCGGGAGCAAAAGTGTGCTCTATATATATATATATAGCAAAGTTTATTTTTATGCTGCAAAAATTTTAATCTTTTCTTTTTTAAGAATAAATGAAATTTTGGAGCAAAAGTTTAATTTAGTCTATTTTCCATGTTTTTCTTGCTCGAGATGCCAAGCAAATGATCAAAACAGTGGTTATAAGGGCCAAATATTTACTGCAATACGAATTATTTGAAAATCCATCAGCATTTTTGGCAAAACAAAGTCTTAACGAAAACTCTAATAGATTTATATATTAAACTGAGATACCATTCTCGTAAATAGAGATCCATACAGTTATATTGTAATAAACACTCTTCAAGTAATCACATATTATTTCGACGTAACAAGATCTATCAATCCTATTTTTAGCCACACTTTTCTAGAAGAAAGAAACCAACTTTCACCTACAGTATTCTGAATTTAGAAACATGCCAAAATATCTCACGAAAAAAAATATCTGTAATTGTTCGCTTTTGAAGCCTGTTTTAACTTCTCCTTGAAACCTGCTCCGACTTTTAATAGACTTTCCAAAGGGGTAAATTAAAATTCATAATCTCTTTTATGCTAGTTTTCTAGATGAATTTCCGATCTCGTATCGTTTCAGTGACTTAATTGTTTTCAACATTTTTATTAAATCACACTTCCTTTGCAAATATTATAAATGAATAAATAAATATTTCTGACACTCACACAACATTATCTAGCCCAAATTAAGTTTCTTAAAGAACTTGTGTTATGGATACTAGATAACTGATATATTTAAGAAATATATAAACATACATATTGAATAAATACATATTTTTCATTAGAACAAACTTAAATAAACATATAAACATCCATGACTTGACGGCTAATATCTGTGTTCATCACACAAATATCCGCCGCCGCCGGGATTCGAACCCAGGACCTCTGGCATAGAAGGCAATAACATACATTGCCAAATAAGAAGGGTTTTTGTTTAGTGCTTTTTGTTGAATCCCTGAAATTACCTGTCAAATTATTTGATTTTTTACATTCGTCAGCCCTTAATTTTTTAATTATCTTCATAATATCGCATATAAAGCCCTCAGTAGAACTATGGCTTATTAGAGGTTATTTTGGATAATTTATTATTTTCACAACAGCCATGAAATGTTCTCAACCTCTTCTGATCTATAAGGAATGTGTAGAGAATTATTATTTCATAGCATAAATGTAACCTTTTATCTTAAAATCTGATTTCAAATCCTGAGCCAAAAGGGCTCAACCTGAAACCATGTGCTTCAAATACAACCTCACCGTCACTTTGTATCAGGTGTGAAATTTAACACGAGGGTAGAGGCAAATAAAATATAAATTCACAGTTTAAACTGCAGTATTTATCCCTTGGAAAATAAACGAAATAAATGTTAATTCAGATATTCCAAATAAATAATCAAATTAACTACTTTGTCACTTTCCTCAATATTGGTCCAGGCAGTTAATGTGTTTATGTTAATCGGATACTTAAGTCACGCAGTTAATTTTCTCCAACATTCACTTTTGCGTGCCGCTGTCAAATAAAATTTTTAAAAACAATTATTGAAGAAAAACATGACAGATTTTTAAACCGCAATGTACTTTCTGGCGATTTCGGAATTCTTTCCGAACGAGTGTTGTGAGTTATTTGGAAGAAATCCCATAAGTGTAAACTTGAGCAAAGCAGGCTGAGATGTCTTATTAATTCTTCTTAATTATCTTATTAAGTATTTAAAATAAATTTAGTACAGCTTCAGAAATTACAGAATCTTCTGGTACGTACAGATTGCTGTAATGGAACTATTAGTGTTACATTCTGCGCACGTTGCGTATTTGGACGTGTACTGCGCAGAATGTTACATCACTAGTTCCATTACAGCTATCTGTACGCACCATTGTTTGTAATCCTGAACAAACACAACTTTTTGTAATTGTACAAACTAACCACATTTAAGGCAATGAAGTTTCCAATTTTCTAAAAACTCTTCGATCTTACGAATTAAGGTTTGTTCAGTTTCATGAAACTTACTCTCGCGGGGTCTCAATACTATCGCCGTGTTCAAACTCAATCGTTCCTAATTTTTAAGTGCTAATGAGATCAAAGATGAAATATATAGGTCCAGGATCCTTTTTCAATTTAAAATCAGATTACGAGGAGTACACACTTTAACTGTAACTACCTAATTATTTGCCTGTGAACTATTTGTCACTGAATACACTAGTTGAAAGCAATACAGTTCCGTTAAAGTTTGATCGGCTAACTGTTAAAAGTGTGAACTTGAATCCTTATACGGTGATAAATCAAAGCTTAAAGGTTAAATATCTGAAAAATGTGCTAAATAAAGATTTTTGATTTTTAAACCTTATTTATTTACACTATATTGTTAACCTTATATTATAAAAAATTAAAATACATTCAAAGTAACTGAGAGTACACAATTGGCGGTCTTATCGCTGGGCAGCGATTTCTACCAGACAACCATGTTGACAACCATGTTGACAACCTTGATTGATAAAACAAAAACAAAACCTGATTTTTCCCTAGAAAGGCGCTTCATACGATAACACTGGAATACTTTTTAATGCATTCATGTCTGATGTATTGTGTTGGCGCCCAACTGCGACAGACCTACATTACATCATGTGTTCGAATGGTGTTATGAAGCAATTTAGAAATGTAAGAATGTTGGGCTAATAGATGCAGCATTTTTCAATAATTAGCATTCGTTAGACGCAGTTATTTACTGAGCTATTCTCTGTTATTGCCAGTGATTAAAATCAGTTGTTTGTAGCTTAGTTGCTGTTTGAAGATTTATATGAATTGCGTAAATAACCGACTTAATTCTCTATTAAACAGACTGTTTGATTGGATTTGTGGCTCCTAGGTAAGCTTGTTTTATGGAGATCACACAGCGGAATTTGGGGATATCCACATATATTCTCTCATATTATATACATATATACTCAAGATTATAATTCGTATAATCCTGACTGAAAAAGAGTGCCAAGAGTTTTTTTCCGCCGGTTTTTTTTGTCTCTTGGTCTACTGTAATATCTTATTCAATAACTATCAACACCTTGTTAAAGCCGAAGTACAAAATTGTGACGTCATTAAGCGGCCATTCGATGGTCTTATGATGAATAAAACTTTTTCATTTCATTTCATTTATACACACAAACCTGACCAAGGTAAGAAAAGTTTAGTTTTCTAAACTGGCCTAACAGGGGCTCCATCCAGCCCTCATCCCGAAGGCGAATACTTGACCACCGCCCCACGAAAACCGTCGAATATTACTGAAATACTTGACATACGTACCTGCAACTTAATCGCAAAGGCTCAATATCGATTCTTGCTACTCAGGTGATTTTAGGTACGATGGCCTTCTTAAGAACAAAAGCTTTTGTATTCAAGCATTCTTTTGAATTCTATCTAGGAACTGAAGCCTCTTTATAGAGCTGAGTAAACAAACAATGCCTACTCGATAGGTTCTTATCGATATTTGGAATCGAATCGTGACTTTTCTTATATTCGATAGATCATTTCTACAGACATCGTTTTGAAATGAAATATCTTCATGTTATGAATGGATTTTTTTTTTGTTCGCGGTAAATACTATTAGGTACTCTTTCCTGTGATTTAGGAAATCATACAATAACGAAAAATAAAATAAAAGCACTTCTTTGTTTAAAAACAAAATCTTCTGAGCTAAGATGAAAATGATTTTTTCTACTCTATGTAAAATTTGAGTTGTTCCGAACTGATCCCAAAAAGAAATCCCACCGGGGATCAGTTTTAATTTTAATTTATTTTTTATTCCTAACTGATCCCAGGAATGTGAGATCAGACGGGAATTGAAATTTTTAATAAATTTATTGTTCCTAACCGATCCCAGGTGAATTTTAGGTAGTAATTTGGTACAGACAGTCTCAAAATGTTAATAATTCTTCAAGAATTATCATTTTATGTTTTAATTTTCTCTCTAACCTAAGAAGCATAATAGTTAGCCGATGGTAGTAGTCGTAAGGACTTAGCAAATCTGCTAAGCTTGAACAATATTCTAAGAATTTGTTACCTGCCTACTCGCAAAACTGAATCGAAACACTTCCAAAAAGAACAACTTATATCAGCTGTTAAGAACTTTGAAAGACGACTCCAATTACCAAAAAACAATAATTGAGCATCAGAAAATCAAAGCGCCACCTTTGAAACGTAGAACAACGGACGAAACGAACAGAGATCAATGGATCAATTATGTCACTAACCAACTTCTGAATGGCGAAATTACTGTAGCCACTGTTTAGAAAAGTTAAAACTTTGACAGTTAATAAAAGTTTGAAGACAAATTTTGTATAATAGCTAAATTTAGACATAAATATGCACCCAATCAAAGGGTTTATTCATTTGTTGATTTTATAAGCACCCAATCAAAGGGTTTTTTCATTTGAAGATTTTATAATAATTTTATATACATCAGTTAAATTAGTTAAAAGCACCCCCAATCAAAGGTCTTTGTTTAACGTTGTTGATTTATTTGATAGTTTGGTGGATAATTAAGTATAAGTTAGACATTTAGTAAGCACTAAATCTGACCATTTCTTTTGTTGATTCTGTGATAATTTTATCCTCTTAAGTCGTTAATTTAACAAAATAAAAATTTATGTAATATAAAAAAATAATAATTAAAGACTGATTTTTACTAAAAAGTGTATAATATTTAATTTCCCTAACCTATTGCGCCATACCTACTTACAATCACTTAATTTATCAATGCCCCTTTCACTTATAAGTTTTTAATTCCATTGCATTGCATGAATTCTACCTAAAATAATTTATTACAAACTTGCTCCTTTTTTGCCTGACTGTACCGTCAATCTAACGTTGTAGGTAAACAGGGATCGGTTAGGAATAACAAAACGCATAGGGGATCCGTTAAGAAATTAAATTCGATGTGGGATTTGTTGGTGGGATTAGATCAGAATAACTCTAAAATTTAATTTGCTTTTAATAAATGACGATTAAATTCTTAATCTTAAAGTCAATTTAAAATATACTTAATTTATACAATTAAGTTTAAGCAATCTTACAGGAGTCAATGAGTGCATTTTTATAACTAACAATATGCAAATCAAAGTATAAATGTTAGAGAAAATAGAATTTTCCGCCAGATTTATGAAGAAAAGTGTATGTATTATATCCATATTAAGTTCAATTTGTGTTAGATAACATTTTGTTCGCCTCCCCATATAGTGCCACCATAGTAGTACACGATAACATTACTCACCAAATTTACCTTGAAAAACTCAGTAAATTGATAAAGGAAAGGAAATTTCCATAACCCTTTATTTCTCATGCAAAGCAACTATACATGTACACACCAAGTACGCACTTTATAACGGTCCTCAACAACTACTATAGGAATGGAGAGTCTAAGTAATTACCAGATTATGTTACGCAGCATCATCGCAGAAATAAGAAAAACCCGTTAAATTTGGTATTCTTTAAAATATACGAGGCGATTGTAAAAGAACAGATGTGGCGTTTAGACATTGATAGTTAGTTTTTATTAGGGAATTAGTTAGTAGCAAGGTAAAAAAGGGTTTGTGAATCAACCCATGTATATTTTATTTTTAACTAAGTAGATTTAATAACAGAATTAAAGAGTCTTTTAACAATTTAAAAATAAGTAATAGCTTAGAGTTTTACACGAAAAGTATGAGTATTGAAGATATTAAAGAAATAAATGTAAGAAACGATATTTGTTAAGAAAACAGTTTCAAGCACAATTCATAAGATTATTTATTTATGCCAAGATTGCCTCTAACAGTTTCGTTTCTCAAAATCCCTTTTGGATCATATTCCCTGTGTATAACCAATAAAACATAGGTACTCTTTGTTTCCTGCCGTCTTTCCAATAGGTGAAAACAATTTTTGGAATACAGATTTCCCAAACATGGCATTAAACATACAATGCATTAAATCAAACATATTTATTCTAAACATAAACTGTCCGAAGTAATCTATAGCTTTTTAAGTCCATTAGGCTTGTTCTAAATCCGTTAACGAGTAGGCAAACAATAAGTTAACGTACGATAGACATATGATGCCTTGGTAACAACGCATTTTTACCACTTGACCGCTTAAGTGCTCTTTCAACTGTCACTTAAAGATCTGTTTATTTACGCGTTTTGAGTAAATTGAGGTTTTGGTAAACCTTAAATTAGAAGAACTGAAATAATGACTAGAATGTATAGTGATGTTATTTTTCTAATGATATTAAAGGCGACCTCTTTTGAAAATTGTTGTTTCATATGATAGAGGATCCCATTTAAATTTCATCGAAATCGGTTGAGTACTTCATTGAAAATTTCAAACTTTTGAAAAAATATGTATGATTTCGGAGAATGTTTACGTTGATGGCATTCTCAACTCAGCCAAAGTTTTGACGTGAAGTCGGTTTTTTTAATGCTCTGCATTCCTTGATTATTGTTAAATGTAAAATCTTTAGCTGGGCCAGTTTGGCAAACGGACTGGGCCTAAGTGAGATTAGTTCAGGTCTTTCACAGGGATTTATTTCAAAAGTGAGCATTTTGGAATTACATTCACTCTCTAAACGTAAATAAAAAAAGTTCGGTTAAGGGTGGAATATAAATATCAAAACCACACTTCAAATAGTATCGAATTAGTATAACAATAGTTTATTTACAAACCCAAAAATTCAAATAAATATCAAGTAGATTTTTTACTCTAACTTAAATAGAAACCTCCACACAATAATTACGCCTCGTACTACGTTTTTATGAATTAAATCGTGAGCGACCAGATGTTCTAATATTACACACTCATAGCCTTAGGGCCTTACCAGATGGTACCTCCTCTATAAAAGAATTCCGTGAGAATTTAAATCACAGATGTCTAGTAATGAAAATGTCTTTAAATAATGTGTTGTGTGCCTTTTTTATGGGAATATAGATTTTAATAGCCCTAATATTAATAGCGAATGCTGGCTCATTTATTCGTTTTTGTACAGTTAGTCACTGAAGTAGTTGTATGAATCATCAGTTAGGTGTAACTATATAGAATATATTTACTTTTCATTCCGTTAGGTTGCTACTCCTTTTGTATGTCTTTTATTTACTTTGGATATAATTTGTATAGGTAATTACTATTATCCTTTCATGCATAGAATGTACCAGCTGCTTCTCTTCCCGGGCATACTGTAAAAGTCAGTTAAGGGACGGAGGTTTTATTGGCGTTTTTATTGGCGACCCCGTCACTGCAATAGCCTCTCTCCATCATAATAATACCTCCAAATTTGTCAATCGTGACATCAGATGGTTGTATACCCTCTGGTGTTCTGCCTACCCCATTAGGGATATAAGCGTGAAGTTATGTATGTATGTATGTAATTACTATTAAGTTACAAAAAGTACCTAAATCTTCTTTATTTCTATGAAACTGTGTTCACCATAGTAAAATTACATATTTTAGGTTATACCTCCTTACTATCAGTTATTTATTTATTCATTCAAAACATACAGCCATTATAAGAAACACAACTCCAAATGTTCTTACGTATTCTGAATTATACACAATTCATTAAAGTTTAGTTTTTATTGTACTTACATCTCAACTTATGAAGTATTTAAATAAGAAAAAAGTCTGTACAAAATTATTTATTAACTGCTGCTTAAATCGTTCGCTGTATTTATAAACGAGACAATCAACAGCAATATCTTTTAACACAATATTTCGTACTAAATAAAAGGACCATTTCAATCTATGAGTATGTCGAAATGTATCGATCAAATATGATATTGAATAGATCGTTTATAGAATGGAAGCCTCCAGTACAATAGGCATTGCCTGTCAAGTTTTCATTCAATGCATCGAATGAATGGATATGTCAAAGCCTCTATAAGACCACACTAGAGACCACACGAACTTTCGTATACTAACTAGTACCACATCATATTATTTATTACTATTTTACATTTAACACAAAGAGAATTCGTCATATTTGTATTTATTGTTGTAACAATTGGAATCCATTACATTGAATGAAATAATAACCGGATCTTACTGCGCTTTGTTTTACTAGTTTTACACTTTATTTCACGCGAGATTTTGGGTCAAAAAAATCATTTCCACAGATAATATAGCTTTATATTCTGTGCATACAATATACCGCCCTAACGATAGGTACGCGCGACTGAAAGGACTCAACCCTCACAAAAGTAGTATTCTGAATCATGATCCACAACAAGCTCATTTTGGCAAATCGTCTAAATGCTATATAGTAAGTCGAAATTTGCTTGAAGATAAGTTTCCTTAGTGGCGAACTTGTTATCATTTTATTCGACACTGATCTTAATTAGTACAGAATTCGCACAGAATTCGTAACGAATTTTCAGCAAAATGGGTCAAAATGGTTGGTTCGATGGTACTTAAGTAGAGTTTAAGTCGTAGTAAGCTTTCATAGTGCTCAACTTACTGTTGACTCGGGGTAGTATAGCTCTTCTGATTTCAAACGCCTGATTAACAATACGCCAGCCTTGTTACGATCCAGTTAAAAGACCGGAAATAGATAAGAATCCAAACTGGTGTACCGACGGTGCATCATAAATCATGACGATCTTCGATACATGCTGTCGATGAGCTTGCAGCATCCGTAGCCGAAGCCTACCGGTCGATCGTTGTCGGTTTTTCTATACAAATATTATGAAGGGGAAAGATTTGATTATTTGCATGTTTCTTTTGAATAAACTTAAAGCTTACCAAGCCGATTTTTTTAATTATTAAAAAAAATTGCAAACTGCATTATTCAAGCGGCTTTATTATGAAGGATTTTTATCAATAGCTACGCCCGCGGCGGTCTCGTCGCCGGATTTTAGTCAACAAGCGAGTTGGTCCCGTTTGGTGCGTTTTCCAAACTATTGTAAAAAATGCCATCACCGAATGGTGGCCGTTCGTGCGCCCAATAAATTATGCTTTATCTGATGTTTGCATTTCGATCCTTTTAAAATATAGAGCCATAGAATATTTGAAAACGGCCGTCGTGTTTAATGTTCTGTAGGTACCGTTTGAGAGCAAATTGTTGATGAACTAATTATTTAAGTAAAATGTGTAGTACAGACGAACGATTTTTTACAGTTATTATTATTTTAGATATACTTGCCAAGTTTGAACACAAGACGGTAGCAGAGAGCCACTTAGAACTACCATTTCTCATTGCTATAATTAATCGCATCGTACAACTAATGCTGTAGAAGGCTGGAACAACAGATTAAATAATCATAGAATAGAGAAAAGACTTCGTCTTGTATTTGAATATATTCAAAAAGTTATTAACGAATTAAAAGATGTCCATATAAAAATTATACAGCGACATACTCGTAGAAATAGAAAGCAGTCCACCATTTAACGCGAAGAACACATACGAATGACAGTAAGTTTATTGACAGATAATATCATAAATGTTACCAATTGTCTTGAATTATTAACAGTCAAATAAGTGTTTTTTTAAGTAAAGGTATTTAAGTTGTAAATATTTAAGTTTTGATACTTATGATTATCTATTAGATTATCTATAGATTGATTTTTATTTCTTGTTTAATTTAAATTTCAATTTTATATAATTTTTTATTTTTTATTACAGTTAATTTTTTTCTTGTTTCATTTAAAAGATTCATTGTATACAAATAAGAATAATAAGACTTTGCGTTTTTGAGGTTTAATTGTATGATAATTATAAATGAGACTGATTTCGAGGTCTTGATATTCAACTACCTAAAAGTTAAAATTTAAGTAAACCTAAAATAAGACTGAATTTTTGTGATTTTAGGTTTAAGTTCATTATTTAAATAACTTATACACATTAATATACTTACTGATTTTTAAAGATATTATCGAAAGAAGTCGTCGTTGCGCCGTGGTTACTGTGTGTATCATACGATATCACAGGTTAAGCAACGTTCGGCGGGGTCGGTACCTGGATGGGTGACCGCCGACCATTAATTTCTCACGACGACTTCCGTGCTTCGGAGGGCACGTTAAGCAGTCGGTCCCGGGCGGGTGCTGTATAATTGTACACAGTAGTCGTTAGGGTTGGTCAGAAGCCATCTTGGCGCCCTGGAAATTCTGGCATCCACCACCCAGCAATGGGCCAGCTTGGTGGATTATGGCCTATTCCTCCTCGTAACCCAGGGGAGAGACTCATGCCTTGCAGTGGGCTTATTACAAAGAGTTGTGATGATGATGATGATGATATCGAAAAAAAGAGATTGCTTTTTTATAGTTTTATTTTGTTAGATGGTAACTGTAAATTAAACTGATTCTGTTATTTTTAAGTTATAAATTACTTTACATATATGTGAATCGCTTGCTTTGAATTTTATTCAGATTTATTATTTAATTTTTAATTTTTATTTGATTTTTATAAACCATCAGAATGATTGTGTTTCTTTGTTGATTTATAAAATTTTGAAATAAAGCACCTTACTGTTTACGGACAAAAGTCAGTAAGTAATGATAGCAAAAAAACTAAATCCTTAAATTTTATAAAATATAAATATATATAAGAAACTAGGTTTGGAGAATCTGTAGTTTTATAATATCATGGTAATACATATAATTAGATAGATGTCAATTTTGAGTATCAATGTACCGTGTCATGTCTAAGCACTTAGTTAATCTATGGGTTTATTGTAAAATTCCCACGGTCGCAGGAGTTGTAAGCGTAATAATAAATTATTCAATAAATTAATAATAATAATTAATTAATAAATTAATACATACACACATAACTTCACGCCTGTATCCCGTATGGGGCAGGCAGAACACCAGAGGTAATAAAACCATCTGATGTCACGTTTGACAAATTTGGAGGCATTATAATAGTGAAGAATTAATTTTCGTGATAGTTAGATTATTCAACATCTAAATATACAAGGGAAAAAACGTAAGATTATGCTAATAACTGTATACAGTACTTTTCAAAACTTTTTGTTAAGCGACAGTTACAGTTACATCGACACGTGACAGGTGACTTCATAAATAATACATAGAGCCTTGCCCCGAAATTCCATTGTTTGTTGGTAGTCCGCTGTTTTTATGAAATACAAGACTTACGGACAGGAGACAATGAAATCACAGAGAAAAAGTGCAGTAGGTACTTGATAACTAGGAACTCTCAAAGAGGGAATAAAAGCAAAATAGCATTCAACGTTACAAGAGAATTGGAGCAATTGCTTATAAGAGATCACCTCGCTGTTATACTTTTTAATTTCAAATGTCGCGGTCTAGTACTCTTATGTAGACTTAAGTAAATATAGAAGTAGACTACCAATATAGGTTAAAATTTACATTGTGATTGGACTTTTTAAGCATACCTAGATTTAACTTTTTGTAGTTTACCGACATATTAAAAATTGTTGTCAAAATTAGTTCTTCAAAATATGCTAGAATCCTGAGAATAAGATTGCTAATGACATCTATAAATATTCAAAAACTGTTATGTCTGATTTTTTATTGCTTAAATATTCATTACCATATTTAAAGTAGGCTGCATAAAATAGTGCGAAATCTGACAGCAAACATACAAAACAATGTAGGTGAACTTCCTATGAAAATATGAAATGATGTTGAGATAATTGTTGTTCACACGTTTATCTTGTCTGAAGTCTGTCTGCTTTCGTAAAATAGTCATCAATCTAGTTGCTTTTGTACTTTTCTTTAATTACAAAATTGCGAAATTCTCTGGTAATAAGAATGCGTTTTTTTTTTTTGAATTTGAAATAGTTGTCATATACGATATTATCCAGTAAGGAAATATGAACAAGAGTTAACTTAAATGTCATTTGAAAAAAAAAATTGCAATAAATTAAACGCGCGCTTGTTGTTTCTATAAACTTGTGAATTTCTTTATAACTAGACTATACGCGTTGCTACTAAATCCCCAAGCATGGTAAAAAATGCAAGATAAAATCCTTCGTACATATCTTTATTCTTCTCACATTCTTTAAGGTAAGAACGGTAGCCTCACAATATTTACTCTGGCCACTTCTAATAGTTTCTAAGCCAGCAATTACGGTAAAAACGCTCGCGTGTGGAGTACGCCCGAAGATCGCACTCAAGTGCACGAAATTCATTTTCCACCACAACTCCTATGAAAATTGGGACTATTCCGGTATTTGGATGAACAATATTACTGCTTTAACAATTAAAATTAATAAACCAATAGAATTGAATTGTGATTTAATATTTGCGGAATTCTTACCACGATTTTTGATTTTATTTTCGCACGTCCTATATTTCGATGCTGTTACAAGCACCATGATCGCGGACTGGCGATATAGTGCAAAAAAAAATGAAAATGACCGCGATAGTTTAAAACAAGAATTGAATTGGTCACTATTTTTTTTATGTGAAAATATTTATGAATGATAACACTATTTAATATTTTTATATTTAACTAGCCAGTCCCTGCAATTCCATCTGCATTACTCCCGTCCCCGTGGAAAATCCGGGATAAAATATAGCCTTCCTCATAGACTATTCATCGCAAAAATAATTTTACCAATCGGACTAGTGATTCCTGATATTAGCGCGTTCAACCAAACAAACTCTTGAGGTTTATATATAAGTTTTCTTTAAGTATTAGCAAAAAGATGATGCATTTTTTTTATTTTGTCACATAAATAAATATAAATAAAGACATTTTTGTGAACATCTCCTAATTTAAATAATAATATTTTTCAGATTTTTGGTGAAACCACTTAATAAGAATGAAGTTAAAAACATAATCTTGAAAATTTAAGACAATATTAGAGAAAATATAAACTTTATTCACAGTCCAGATCGGAATAGCCTCCATTGCAAGAAACAATTTGCCCCAACGACACTACTTTGTATTTTTATTATATACTTAGCTCAATTTGTGTCACTCATTTCGATCCGGAATTGAACAATTTTCTGACTTGTTTTGTGTACTAATTTAAGTCTCTATTTTTTAGAATAAGAGTTTATTCTTGTGTTTTGTAACTATAAGCAAATAATGACAATAACAATAAATATAAGGCAAATATTTTCTCTTAAAAAAACAAAATAGAAAAAAATCTATTAAGAGATTTGTTGATTAATTTTTAATTATATACATGTTTTATTTATTTAACTTTTTATGTACACACTACAAATAATAATAAAAAACAGAAATATAAGTAAATGGTACAAAGGTACTGCTTATTCCTAGCGGAATCTCTTCCAGCAGTCCTGCGAGTGGAGAGTTGCATTTTAGTCTTTAAGTTTTATTCTAGCAGTAAATTGGTTATCACGTAAACTAAATTAAAACGCATCAAAGTTATAGCTTTTGATTAAGTATACCTTAAAGCTAAAGAGCGTCAGGTTTCGAGAAATATAGTAAAGTTTAGAAACACTTTTTTACAACTGGTTTTGTATATATCATACGTAAAACAGTATATCATAAAGAAAATCTTAAATTCTCAGTAATGTAGTGGCACTTTTAATCATACTTAACAGCTTATCTGGAAATCAAACCCGCGTATGTTGACACGTGCAATCAAAGCTGTTTACATCTGATTCATCGTGACCGGCCTTTTGAACTGCTTCTGTTTTTTTTTATCTGTGACTATATATCAACTAATGGGAAGTGATGAGTTCAAAGGTAAAACTTACGAAAAACTTACTTAAAGATAGGACTTGCTTACTTTTCTCAAAAGTTAGCTGGTATATTTGATCACCACCAGAGCTATGTTATTAGCCAGTAAAGTTTATGTGAACTGCTAGCCTAAAGGGGCTATCCTAAAAGCGAGGCCACTCGAATTAGTCTCTTTGAACGGCACGATTTGAAAAATCTATACATATAAAGTTTATTATATTAAAACTATAATCAGCTGAAAATTTATTCGTCCATTGAAAGGCTATGCTATAATTTTTGTTTATTTTTTGACTACCAAAATGATTTCTAAGCTGTCTAGTAAAGGATTATATTCAATGTTTTTTTATATGAGACTGGCCTGCTATCAGACATGTATCAAAAACGATCGAGATCCAGATCTGGATATGTCTTATATTGAATAGTTATCAAATTCGACATTATCTGTGCAGTAGCAGTAATTTATTGAACGACCACGCTAGTAGCTGTTAAGAAATTATCATAACACAACATAGGCACAACATATCTGAAGCATCTTGACACATGTCAATATGATGCAAATTCTGAAATGCAAGTAGTCAAACATGTACCCGATGGTTGTAAGTTTATCTGAGTGTCATGTTTTTGAAACTCTCCGATATAAAATATTCTCTTGGTAAACATATGATAACTGTTTATTTCATAAATAAAATAGAGTAAATAAATAAAATTGCTGGACGGGGAGTGAAAGAAAAACATAGAATGTGCCAGCTGCTTCTCTTCCCGGGTATACTGTAAAAGTCAGTTAAGGGACAGAGGTTTTATTGGCGTTTTTTGCGGGCGATAGGCTGACTCCCTGTCACTGCAATAGTCTCTCGCCATCATTATGATACCTCGAAATTTGTCAAACGTGACATCAGATGGTTTGATGGCCTCTGGTGTTCTGCCTACCCCAAATGGGATACAGGCGTGACGTTATGTATGTATGTATAAAATTGCTTTAGGCTCTCTTATGTGAAAAGCCCGATGAATGGGTACTATAGTACTATTATCAATGACATAGTAACTTCATTCCGGGATTGTTGTGTCCCTGATAACCAGTCACTTATCACTGCTACAATACGCTGACACAAACGAGCTATCTGAAACTCATCTTGGATTGACCATGTACTAAAATTATATCCAAGACGTGATTAAATATAAGTAGATATTCTTTTAAGAAAATAAAAATTATAATTAGTGAAATATAGTAGTTTTAACAATCATAAATAAAATAAATAAATATTTCTGACATTCACACAACATTCATCTAGCCCAAATTAAGTTTCTTAAAGAACTTGTGTTATGGATACTAGATAAGTGATATACTTAAGAAATATATAAACATACATATTTAATAAATACATTTTCATATTACGATATAAACTTAAATAAACATATAAACATCCATGACTTGACGGCTAACATCTGTGTTCATCACAGATTCGAATCCGCCACCGCCAGGATTCGAACCCAGGACCTCTGGCATATAAGGCAATGTATGTTACCACTACACCAACCGGTCGTCGAATCAGTAATTGTTTAGTTCATTACGTCTAGTTGAGTTTTTAAGAGGCTTCTAATTCAATTAGATTTATTATCCATGTCCAATAATATAATTTCTAATTAATGATTAGACTTAGGACTCCAAGCTAAACGGACAGTAAATTTAGTGGAAGCCTTAATTCAAAGGCATTAAGCATAAAGCGTCTTAACCTGGAACTCCATCGTGAGAAAACTTAGCCTATAAATGTAACGTTTTAAAAAATTAAATCTTCACTCATGCGCTATCGCTTGTTAAAATAAATAGGTTCGAAACTTATTATAAACATTGAAAACTTTCAGAAATATGTACATAACTTCACGCCTGTATCCCTTTTGGGTTAGGCAGAACACTAGATGCTATAACACCATCTGATGTCACGTTTGACAAATTTGGATGTATAATAATGATGAAGAGAGACTATTGCAGCGACAAGGTGTCAGTATATAAATAATAACGCTGCAATTTAAGAACATTAACTTTTTATCTACCGCCAAATATCACCGCTCCAATATTTTATAAAAATTCAGTCCCTTCCTAAGCCCGTGTCTCTACGAGCTCATCTTCACCATCAGGTGAAAAAAAAACTTTCCTAGCCCAAATAAATTTCCACATTATACCATATTGTTAGCATTTAATAGACACCAATCTATGCCAGGTGAGGCTAGCTCGTCGAGACACAACCACGGCGCAGTTGCTCACCGAAGCGTCAGTTCCATAAAGCAGAGAGAGCGAGATATGCTGTATAAATTAATAAATTAATCAACATTTTATGAAATACCATCTTTCCGTAAAAACTTTTTGAGAGAGATTAGAACGGATTGATATGGTGTTGTAATTCTATTAGCTGCGTTTTATACAATTTATTATCAATATAAACGATTTAAAAAACATAATAATTTATAACTTTAGATTGATAAGTATGATTTGAATAACTTGATGTGAGAACTGTTTATTTGAATGTAGGTAGGTGATCAATTGATTATACCGCGGTGGGCATTTAACTAGTTACTAACTTTTATTTATCAGGTTTCGTTTGAATTAACACGAAGTTAAAAGATAACATCTCTGAACTGCCGAGTCAGCAGTAAATAAAAATATTAAGATGAAATAAGAACTGCCATTAATTTGTTAATACTATAATAAATTGCGTGCGCTTAATCGTGCGTATGCAAATATCTTAGATAAATCATTTAAAATAAAATTAAATAGTATAATAAAGGAAAAAAGATATAAATTAGAAACAGTTAAAGCACAATGTACAGACAGGATAGTCCTGGATATTTTTCCACTGAAACGTCAGTATTCAAATGAGTCCTACAATTCATACTGGGACACGCAATCAATTCTGCTTTTTATCGAACCGCAAGTCTGGAGACACACACATGTTTTAAATAAATGAAAACTTTTCAGGGTTACTAGAATAACAGGATAAGTTACAAATACACAAAATAAAAGCTTTTGAACTTAATTTGTGCCATCTACGAACGCGTTATGGTCATTTTTGTTTCATAAACTATATTATCTAAAGAAATTCCTCAAACATGTAAAATAACGCTGGCTTGCAAAGCTGCTAGTTTAAAATTCAATTTAATAACTCTTTATGTACCTTTAGTTAATTAACAAATCGCAACTCGGAAATCAATTACTAACATAAAGCAATAAATAAATAAAGGCAATGATTGTTACAAATTGCCACATTAAAATATTTTGAATCTCAGTAGAATAATGGATAGGTATTTGATAAAGCTCTGCACATACACCCACAAGTACGTGGCACAAGATGTAAAATCTAACGTTTACAAATAGAACTTAAGGCAAATTAATGGATTAAAAACTGGTTTTTATCAGAAAACATATTCTAGTCGCGATGTTAAATATTGATAGTAATCAGATGTATTTTTTACACGGAGTCACTAACTTACGCCCAAAGTTTATAAATTAGCTTATCAAGGTGAAATACTGATTTTTAATCTTTTATCAAAAAAGCTGCATGTTCCACTTAACTAATCAATAGAATTTAAAATATACTATTTCATATGTAAAATAAACCGAATAAGCAGGTGAGAGGACATCAGCGATTTAAAAAATGCTTAATAAAAACTCTTAACAAATCTAAATAAAATTGTAGAGATAATTATATTTGCCTATCATATATTATTTAACGCGCATTTAAATGAGAACTATCAGCGTGCTATTTTAGAAAATATTATAATGTTAAATTTCACGCATATTTCAGGAACTATAAATCCGATCCGAATATTTACTTTAGGTTCAATTGAACATTTTTCAATATTCATAAAATATATCGAGACTTTTTCATCTATAATTTCTACGAGATCATAAACTGCTGATTAATTATTTTGTAACAGTGGGTTTTAGTTCCAATAATAATAATCTCCACTTTCCTATAACATAGACCACAGAGGAAGACGACTAGATACAAGTAAATCCGACAATGGCCATAAATTTGACTTATCTAAATGAATTATTGTACCCAATGAGTTTCTTTTGGAATAAATTACTTTGGATTAAAACATGGAATATGCTGAACGGCGATTCTAAGTCTGACACCTGTATTTAGATGGCTCAAATTAGTTCCGTTGAAATTTTAAACTTTATTGCCTAAAATAATTGCCGGTTATGAAAGTGCGATTTATAAAATCTGGGTGTTGGTTTTGAAAAGTGTAACTACGGAACGGTTTCAATATTTTATTCTACTCGAGATATCGATGAATCTTACTAATATTATTAGGTGGATGTTTTATAATAAATTATGAAAGAATGTATTTTTGTCTTGTAAGTCGGCGTTATGTCAAATTCAGGTTATTTATATTATTTTTAGCTCAAGTGCGATCATGCATGGAGTACTCTGCAGTCATCTTTGGGATGGTTCAGCCAAATATCAACTAGAAGCGCTGGACTCCGTTGACCGAAGAGCCCGTAATCTAATTAACAACGTCGACCTTACGACCAAAAAACTACAGACCCTAGAGCATCGTCGTAAGGTTGCTTGTTTAACCGTGTACTACAGGATACATTTTGGTGAGTGCGCGAGTGCTCTGTTTGAGCAAATTGAACCCTCACCCTTTTACCATCGGACTACTAGACGCAGACAGAACTTCCATCCGTATGTGGTTGATATTCCGAAAAGTCGAACTAAGCGCTTTGACAGTTCCTTTTTGATACGGGTCGCCAAGGTTTTTAATGAACTGCCTGCGTCTATTTTCCCTGACCAGTATAGTCCTAGTACTTTTAAGCGTCGAGTGAATAGGTTTCTCGTGGATGGACGTGTCCCACCTTAGTCTTCATGTTCACTTAACATCAGGTGTCATGGAAGACTAACGTCCCATCCATATTTTATAAAAAAAAAAAAAATGTTGATCTGCTTTTGTATTTTTATTAGCATCTCGGCCAAAAGACACCTAATAATGGACAAGTATCTCTGCAAAGACTGTTTTCGTACAGCTTTGTCTATCGGCTGCCTTTGATCTTCACCAAGTCGTCAGTCCATGTAAGGCCATGATTACCCCTCTATGAATGTGATTTTTACAGATGTTTTTAGCTATGTCACTCACTCATAGCTACTATCATTCTTTTTTCAAACCCGCCGTGAAACTATGAACTTCTTTTCTTTCCCTTACAACCTTAGCCTGTTTACTTTACTTTTTTTTACAGTGGCAATAAGCTCTGGTTTGAACTTCGCCTAAATGTTTTCAATAACACCCACCTTCATATTATTCAGCATGAAAATTCAAAAGAATGTTGTTCCACTTTCATCTTTAAAATATAAATGCATATTACACACGCATAGTAAGCGAAAGTTTTAGAAATTCTAATTAGAAATAATAATTCGCATCTTTAGCACAGAAACTAGATAATTATGTTAATATTATGTGATGATAATAATTTAAAAAGTAAAATCGGTATGGTTCTTTAAACATCTCGCGACTAAAATACTGAGTCACATACGCAAAATACCTACGCAATTTAACCTTACAATTTACAAAGCTATTTCAATTTATGTGGTTTTATTAGTTTGGTTAGTTATTTTTCAACACACTTGCTCGTAAAGTGAGCATTATTCTATTGAATTTAGAACTATAAACTGGGCTATAAGTCACGCGTGCATAATATATTATACCCTAGTGCATAATATAATGAATCCTACAAAGTTGAATTGTACCTTTGTGCAAATTACATGCGAGTAAACAGAACATATTTTATTGGTCCGGGTTATACATTAAATATTTTCAGAAACAACAAAGAGGTTTTATACCACTTCAAATCCATATACATTTTTAAATGTTTGCGCCTTATATTAGTAAAACAAATTTGTATATCAAACAAATTATTCACAATTTACAATAATTTGTATAAAATATTAAAATATTTGCATTTACCACTCCAAATTAAACATTTTCACTTAAAATAGGCTGTATATATATGCTATACAGACATTGACACATTTGGCGGAAAAAAAAACTACGCGCATGCGCGAGGTTCGGCGCCATTTTTCAATCACAATTCACAGCTTTGTTATCAAATGTGTTTGTTATTTTATACCACGTATGTCTGTCTTTTACTCACAAGTGTGTTGAAAAACGTCGTATGTAACTCGTGAGCGTTGCTAATTACAGTCTCGGCTCATTATTAAGCCTCGACTGTAATTAGCAACTTGGCTCACTTGTTACATAATATACTATTATTGACGTATGTCATCAGAACCAAATTAACATGTGGGTTGCCTGAAGTTACCTTGTCATACCTAACCAGTGAAAGCCGTGGACTTATGCATTGTAGCTTATTGAAATGAAATGAACCTCACCGAATACCTATAGTTTCTCTAATATGATATTGTGATTCAGCAATATGACATGACGAGTCAATTCCTTCATAGCCACGTGAGATTATATTTGGGTGAAACCCGAGTTCAGTCGCCAATCATCGAATAAATAACAGACGAATATTTTTTAATGATAATCAAATAACAACTCACTTAGAGAATTTATTTGTACAATAACATAAATCTTCTTAGAAGGTACTGTACCAATTTCATCGAAATCTGATAAGTGGTATCGACATTAACAACAGCTTTTACAGCTTAAAGTTCTCACGTTCAACATCGTGCCGGCAAACAATGCTGCTGACAATTTCATTCATGAGCTTCTATGTAATCTTGTATTAATCAGCAAACGATTATAATCTATTATAATCTTAAAAGCTTTTAAATCTATAAGATCATTAGCACTTTAAAAGATATGGACATAGCTAGCCGCACTAAATTAAAAGTTTGCGAATATAGGCTAATCGGTAGTGTGTTGTTTTGCTCAGGAAAGCTATTGAAAGTAAAAAGCTTATCGTATATATGTCGCAGTCATCTGGTTGAATTAGCCACTCAATTGGACGCCTAGGCCGTTTCAACCGGCTTAATCACTTGGCTGAATTTTGGTCAGCCATCTTCAAGGGACTAACTTTCAACACGCCAAGTTGTTAAACGTTGCGTTTTTCGTGTTCAATCAACAATCGGCCTAGGCCGTTGATTCGGTCTAGGCGTCCAATTGAGTGGCTAATTCAACCAGATGACTGCGACATATACATGCTTTTAAAACTCTCAAAAAACTCAAATTTCAAAACGCAACGACGACGGACAAAGGTAAAAAAACCAAAACATTTTTTATTATTTTTTAGAAAGAGGGCGACTTGTGGAATTTGACCTATAACTACCTGTTGCAATAAACCTTGATGCGTTCCAGCGAAGCATCCAAAGCCTCATATTATGTTGGTTTGTTTGTCTTTAACAAGTTGTCCACGATTGCACATCAACTGATCTTTGATCCTCCGAAGTGCAATAACTTTTTATGTTACGCCGCGATGCCGGAGGTTCTAAGATGAACTTTCCTTAACTGGTTCGCATCTGGGTGTTTACTAGGATACCCTTGCTTGTCTAGTCTCTATGACACATTGATCACAGGTTAGTTGAATGACAAAATCGATAGTAGGTATATTGTTTTCAATGACAGGGTGATACTTTAGAAGGTTATTTCGTCTATAAGATATATTTTTTACTAAGCTTTATGATCTTAATTAAAAAAATAGTCTTTTATTTTCCCTACAACTGATTGAAAGGGATGGTAGAGTCTAAGACGTGTTATATGTATACATAAGGTGCCTATTTATTCCACTTGGAATATATCCGTCAGGTAAAACATCGGCTGCCCAGTAAATCAGTGTTTTCCTAACTTTGGAATATCTTTGAGTGAAAATTTGCTATTGTCATCGTGAACTATTTACTTAGTATTGAAAGTCAATTATAATCATTAGAATCTAACTAAAGCTATATTAAATCACTTAATCACGTAATTAGCTCTGAAGCATGTACTATTTTCTCATCACATATAATTTATACTATGACTTGACTAGTGAGCTACTCCGGATTCGCACGCTATTGAACTTACGGTAATTCGTAACTTGGTTAAGTACTCATAAATTTCACATATTGAAACTTTCTTGCAAAAAAGGCATTACCTGACAGATATAGTAAGAAATATGAACACCATTAAAATACTTAGCAAAAAACTGTTTGAAATATCTTTAACATCATTTTAACTTTTTTGTTACAACTGTTTAGTACCTGTTTATACAAACCTTTCACGCCTTACTATATATATATTATTATGCTTAGCTAAAGCCATGATAACTTTTAGTATAATTGTTTATTTAGTCATGAAAAGGAACATAAGACAAACAATAAATAGGATAAGATTTTATACAGAGGGTGGCCGCTAGCCAGACGAATCCTGAAGTTTTGTTTGTTTTTCCCTCCCTTATGTGGTTTTCCTTATTGACACTTAGCGTTTGATTTGATTTATATGAAAAAATCAAGGTTAGATTTATGAAAAGCAATAGTGATAATATTGACCTAACTATATACAAAATAAGCTGTACCAAGGTTAGGGCCTAAGTTTCTCCTCTTAGGTGTGTCATTTAAATGTTTGACGTAAGTTTCTTGCAATAGTTTAGTAAATGTAGTTAACACTAAAGCTATATAGCCGTAAATATAAACAAGCAATATTAAATCTATCAACACTAAACTTAAGATTTATTTCACGACTGTACTTGACTTTTTAAGTGGCTAATCATCAGAATGTCCAAAACAAATAAACGCAAATCGATGAAGAGGTGATATCTTTAATCTATACTAATATATAAAGCTGAAGAGTTTGTTTGTTTGAACGCGCTAATCTCAGAAACTACAGGTAGGATTTGAAAAATTCTTTTTGCATTTGATAGCCCAATTCTTGAGGAAGGTTATAGGCTATATTTTATTCCGAAATTCCCACGGGATCAAAAGTTACGCGGGTAAAACCGCGCGCGGTGGCTAGTGGAACAATAAGAAAAGACGGACGCCCACGAGATCATCATTGAACTGCAAGTCATGCTCACAGCCTAGTATTATACAAAAACAAACACTGACTTTTTTGGGTTTTTATACATACATACATAACGTCACGCCTGTATCCCTTATGGGGTAGACAGAACACCGGAGGTTACAAGACCATCTGATGTCACGTTTGACAAATTTAGAGGTATGATAAAGATGGAGGGAGACTACTGTAGTGACATGGGGTCTGCCTATCGCCCACAAAAACGCCTTTAAAACCTCTGTCCCTTAACTGACTTTTACAGTATGCCCGGGAAGAGAAGCAGCTGGCACATTCTATGTTTTTCTTTCGCTCCAAGTCCAGCATGGAAGCATGTGTACGGTTTTTGTTTGTACGGTATATGTATATTTTGGATGATATTGAAATGATAGACTTTAAGTAAACTTTTTAATGTTACTAGTAGTTTTGAGTGGTTGAAGTGGTCGAATGTCACTTTTGATTGAATTGCAATTTCTTTATGAAGCGTAGATTATTTTTTCAAATCGGAGTGGTACTCTTAGTGTTTAGAGCGTTCAAACAAACTCTTTTTATATTAATAATGTTTTTAAGTTTTTTGCATTTTAAAAAATGCTCAATTATTCTTAAATAAATGAAAAATGTGATAAATAAAAATCCTGGTCGGGTAATTTTTATTTATCACATTTTTCATTTATCTTTTTATATTAGTTAAGATGAGAACTTCATAATATGGAATGATATTTGAAGACAAGCATAGCATGATATGAAGTCTAAAGCTTGTTACTGTCACTGACTGTAATTCATAAATATGAGGTAAAAAGTTAACTGTACCATCTGAAAGCACCTATAATCGGTACGTTTTCATCCAATGAACTTTTGTTTATTTTTCGCTGATTATTTATAATATACTAGCTGTTGCGCGCGGTTTTACCCGCGCAATTTCGATTCCCGCGGGATTTTCGAGATAAAAAGTAGCCTATACGGATTCGGAAGAATCCCTCTAAGTAATGGTAAAAGAAATTTTGAAATCGGCCCAGTAGTTTTTGAGCCTATTCAATACAAACATACAAAAATACAAAGGTTTCCTCTTTATAATATTAGTATAGATATATTTAAATTTTAGTACATTTCAAATTTTTTTACACATACATAGCACGGTAGAGCTCTATTACTCCCAAAAAAGCACTTCTCTAAAGGACGTGAGACCTTTTCTAATAGAGTATTCGATATTGAATATTTGTATATTTTACAATATGAATTTTCAATTGAAAATTCTTTCGTTATAAATAAAATGTTTTTTTTTTTGGCAACGCTACATATTCTAGTGTGTGTGTCTGAGATCGAGGATTGCAATTTAAAATCGAAACCCACTGTTAGTGATAGAAATTAGCTGTTGACGGCTCATAATATATACTGCCAGGTCTTTACTAGATCCGTGTTCTCTATCATTAGCTTCATTGTCACTAAGTACTATACTATTCTCTTTAATTTTTACATAAAACAGCAACTTCTTCGAAACGTGAATAAAAAAGGCCTATTTTGTAAAGCAAATAGATCAGTTAATTTATACCTCTGGACAGTAAACGGCTGTAACATAAAATGTACAGTACGTTACGGTACAAGTAGTAGATCACGCGTGCGCGTTGATGTCTTTTATATACGCGCTCGTCCAACTTAAAATGCACCGTTTTTAGTAAAAGTTTTGATGAATTATTAATCAACTTTTTACTCATATGGTCGATATTTTATTATAACGGTAATGAAAGCTTATAAATAAAGAAGTAATAATGTAGAGTTAAGTGAAGTTTAATATATTGCAACTGATTAAAAACCCTTTGATAAGGAAAAGTCTATCAAAACTGAAAGGTTACTACAAGATAAATATCTAGACATTTGACTTAAATCTTGATGCTCTTATTAGAAATGCTATTAGAATTTTCTGAGCAGAAACTAGGATTTCAAAGAGATCTTGAATTAAGATGAAACATATTGATAACATGCCATAAACAGCATTGATCTCGATAGAAAATTGAATAAGGAGTATCTTATCGATTTCCTATCGAAATGTCTTATTTGATGTTTATTTACTTTATTTAATTTAAAAAGTTCCATTAATAAATATTTTGCTGCAACTAAGAAAATGCTACCGTCTTACTGACACACTTATTACACAGCGCGAAAACTAATGAATTTTCACCGTTGAACACTATTTGTGCACGTTCATAACCTATCTACTGTTATCTTACTCGCCCACATACTGAATCCGTAAAACAAAACAACCTATTTCGATTCCGAACCTCCTTTCTAAAAAAAAAAACAAAAACATAAACTCACCTCGTATCAGAGTTCAATTTTCAAACACAAGCCAAATAGCACAGCACAGTTTGTTTTATAAATGGAACGTTTTGAAAAGTTTAGGGTTGTGCACGTGAGGTTTATGGTATGAGTTGGTCCGTGAGACGTGCGTCTGCGAGGTTGGTTCGCGAAAGACTGGCGCGCCATTTCGTCTGGCCCACCTGCCGCCCGGCCCCCGCCATAGTGACAGGTGGATAGCGGTTACCGATATCGATACTCGATGTTGATGTAGCGGTATTCGGGACGTTTTGACGTCACTACTGTAGAGCTAGATGATGTCCTTTTATATTTTACTTTTTATCCTTTATAACGGTTGTCAACAAGCAGAGCTAAATAAATAGCGACCTAAAATTAAATACAAGAAAAATACAAATAAGTTAATTCGATTATTAAGTCAGAGTTTCTATTAAACGAATAAATATTTATATTTTTCGTGGCCCTGATTCAAATATATCTAGGGTGTCTTGATAAAACTTGTCATTCAAGAAAGCCAATACCTGTAACAATTATTTCTACCTTCTTCATTGCCACCTGATAAGCAAAAAACTATAACATATAAAAACTACTACTTATTAAGACTTCAACTTCAGAGCTCTCCCCTTAATCCAATTGAGCCCTCAACTATTATTAGGCGAATGTTATCTAAAACTTGACTTAAGATACAAAACACTTGAAAATTAAACTTTATTCTTTAGCTACCTTAACGTGATAGAGATATCTCTACATTAAATATTTCTTAACAAATTGTTCTGAAAAGATAACACACAAATAATCACCGACAATTTTATCGACAAAGCACATCACTACACCGAACGTAACAACCGCGTACCTATACCGAATGATCAAATTAATTAGGTACCGCCTAATCTCAGACGCAGCTTGTCGAAAAAAACTACAACCATCTCTTTCTACACAACCAGCATTTACAGCATCCATCTCGTTTCTTCGGAATTTTTAATACACACAGCAGCAACGCGTGCCAAATGTGAAACTGGAAGTTTCACCTCTTCTCAATGAATAAGATGGTGCTGTCGAAAGTAGGTATGTGACGATGTGTCGGCATGAAATATATTTTTTTAATGATATAATTTGATCTTTAGATTAGATTCGATTAGGAGTATTTGAGTGATGTCTTTAGACGCTATGTAATTATCGGGAGATTAGAATGATGCAATGTTACGTGGCTGATGACTATGCATTTTTTTATTAGTTATTTGTATTGCTACATATTTTTAAATGTAATAAGTATGGGAAGTTTGTCTTACTTATATGATACCAGGTTGAAAAATGAACATGAAGAATAAGGTAATACACATCCACGAGAAACCTAACCCTTCAAAGTACTAGGGCCAAAGTACCTCATTCCACACCCTGTCGACGCCAACAAAAACAACATATAATTACGATTGATCAGCCTGGATTTATACAGGAGTATCACGATTTTTCTAGCCTTTACCGTAAAGTGAATAATTTACTTATTCCAGAAGTGAAGGTTTACGGATACCCTACAGACTCCTCTCTATTGCACTTGCCACTCCACCTCACTATATACCGCAATCACTAAACAATTACACATAAATACACACTGCGAGCTACTCTTATGTCTTTATTTCACAGTCACACTATATTTTCCAATAAATAAGATCCTTCAAAAGTTACGCCAGCAGGAAGGGAACTAACTCTTAAACCTTTATACGGCCTATTTTTCTAGTTGCGCACACCCATGCACTAATAGGTTGTATGTTGACTCCACTTCACAATACGTAACGTTACCTTCGACTCCGAATTTCAAAGTACGCTCGAATTTTCTATTTTTTTTTATATTGTACGGATAGGACGTTTGTCTTCCATGCCACCTGATGGAAAGTGCGCATGAAGACACGTCCATCTACGAGAAACCTATTCACTCGACACTTAAAAGTTCCAGGACTGTAGTGGTCAGGAAAAACAGACGCAAGCAGATTGTTCCACACCTTGGCAATCCGTACCAAAAAGGAACTATCGAAACGTTTTGTTCGACTTCTTGGTAAATCCACTATATAGGGATGGAAGTTCTGTCTGCGTCTGGTAGTCCGGTGGTAAAAAGGGGTGGGTTCAATTTGATCAAAAAGAGCACTAGCACACTCACCAAAATGTAGCCGATAAAATACTGTCAAACAAGCAACCTTACGACGATGCTCCAGCGTCTGCAATTTTTTATTTGTAAGATTGTTGTTATTTATGAGTTTACGGGCTCTTCGGTCAACAGAGTTTAGCGCTTCGAGCTGGTACCATCCCAAAGGTGACTACAGTACTCCATGCACGACCTCACTTGGGCTGTGTATATTGACAAAATTTCCTCTAGAACATATAGGTACTTTTCTACCGGCCATACCATATGTTTTCCTATAAGCTACGATAATTTAGTATTGGATTAAACCGGATATTTATGTACCTTCCTGCTAAAAATAATATCCTTATTACATATTATTCATTCAGATTGCAGACACCCACAGGTAGCCCCTAACTCAATAGATGGGAACTGGGTAGGGCACCATGAAGTTACCGATAATTATTAATACCTATAAGAGAGCTCTACATAAGAATAGAAGAAAGAAATAATTCAAATCAGTTTCAATCATATAATGTCCATGTGCTAGTTGTACAAAATCTTACTATAATACTTATGTAACAATTTATACAGGGTGACTAGTGACAAATTTTAGATACTGAAGGAGAGCACTCTGAACTCGATTCTGATCATAATTATGTACCTAATAAAACTAGATATTTAATTTTTCACCAGAAATCCCTCTGAGTAAATAAAGAGACCTTACTCCAGACGCGCTGCCCCAGTCAACACGCACACAGCAGTATTCCCGCCACACGCACCCCACCACCCTGATGTAACCATGCGTTTCGTGATTAATTATTTAACTTTCGATTAAGTTTACTTAGTAAATAATTAATATTTATATTTCATTTTATTTTTTCTCTTTATGTATGATCTTAAACTATCACATCCTGGAATTTCGAAAATGACCCACCAGTCACCCTGTATGGTTGCTAGCATATATTTCGGTTAATCGTAATATACAACTAAATGAATTGATAAAAATAGTACACCGAGACTGAATAACAAATCCATTGGTATATTGACGGTCCTGGCAGCCCAACGTTAACATATAATTAAGATTGATGTGCCCAGGGCTCAGAAGGGATGGTGTCCAAGTTTCAACTTTACGACTGGGTTTACGAAGATTTACTTGAATTCTTAACTTAGTCTTAATTCCGCTATTAAAATCTTACATATTCATGTCAGCTTGTCGTTATTTGATCATAAGAGATCAGCGCCAGCCTCGCACGGGTGAAAAATTGACATGTTTTAGTCAACTTGAACTAAACTTAATCTATACTAATATATAAAGCTGAAGAGTTAGTTTTTTTGTTTGTTTGTTTGAACGCCTAATCTCAGAAACTACAAGTGGGATTTGAAAAATTCTTTTTGCATTTGATAGCCAAACTCTTGAGGAAGGTTATAGGCTATATTTTATCCCGAAATTCCCACGGGATCAAAAGTTACGCGGGTAAAACCGCTAGTCGTGATATATACGACACCACCAACCAGCACTGAGCCAGCTTAGTTGTTTACGGCCTAAGCCTCCTCGTCACCCATGGGAGAGACTCATAGCCCTGCAGTGGGCTTATTATAGAGTTGTGATGTTGATGATGAGGGATTGTTTTGCTCGCCATTATTTCCTTCCGTGTAGTTGTTTATCTCAAATGACTTATATTTAAAGTAACCATGACTCTTGGGTCCTGAATTAAGCTAGGAGACAAAGTAAAATTGATTTTTGCTGTGTTACTTACATTTGAATGTTTTAGTTTTAAATTAAAGCCTTTCGTTTTCAGTTCTCATTTTTATATTCTGAAAGGGAGGATGTCGCTAGATTCTTTACATGTAGATCCACTTTTTAACTGTATCATCTATGGTAGAAGTCTTCGTACAAGAAGGGACTCTATAAGGCTCTCCTGCAGATATATTCCATTACACTTATTCTTTTTGTATTTGACTAAACTCGCGGTCGACTCCAAGCTCATCCAATTAGCACATAATGATTTTTAAATACTTAGTTCCAAAGTATTCCCAGATAAGCAATATAAGCTTGTTTCTGTGTAGATCCTAACATACATACATACCTAACTTCACGCCTATATCCCTTATGGGGTAGGCAGAACACCAGAGGCTATAAAACCATCTGAAGTCACGTTTTACAAAGGAGGTATTATTATGGTGGACAGAGACTATTGCAGTTACAGGAGGTCAGCCTATCGCCCGCATAAAACGCCAATAAAACCTCTGTCCCTTAACTGAGTTTTACAGTATGCCCGGGAAGAGAAGCAGCTGGCACATTCTATGTTTTTCTTTCGCTCCCAGCCCAGCATGGAAGAATAGACCCTTAAGAATCATCATAAGTCGTCACATGTCGGTACCACGGGATTCTATAAGCTGCAATAATTCTAGCTATGAAAATGACGCAATGTAACATGATTACCATCAATGAAAATAAATTCGAAGATGCAGCAAACGGGTTTAATATAGGAGTTGCTTTACATAAGATGTTATTGTTTTGGCAACATTCGTCATGTCACCAATGGCAGTTCAATCGAATAAGTCGCTGCTACTTCTTAAAATCAGTGGTGCAGCGCTATTCTTAGTTTAGTCTACACGACCAAATGGCTAAACGAAAAATGCAACTTTGATAAAAATAAAATCACAAATGCGAAAATAACAAATTTTAAAACGGCAGCAGAGAAAGAAAAATCATTGCAGCAGTAAAGGGATGTAAAAATTTCAATAGCAGTACTTTAGCTTATGTTAGTTTTACTTTAGACCTTTCATGTATAAAGGAATTGAGTGTGTATCAAATTGAATTTGAAATTGAATGTATCACATAGGTAAAATATCAAAAGTAATTCCAGACAAATCATACTCAAACACCTGATACACCAGAGAATTTTAAGATCTATGAAGTAGGTAATGGAATTTCGTTCTTTCATTAATTTGTATGATCAATTATTATTTTTTATAATTTTGGTGTTTTGTTGGGCAATATGCATGTTCAGACTGTTTAACATATAATAAACATTCTTTTACAATGCTACAGCTAAACTAAACTCTACTCTACTCTATTCTACAAACTAAAGGCCTTAATTATTCATTTAGTTTCATTATATTCCATACCAGTGTGCTATTTAAACTTTACAATATAGTAAGTACAGTTCTAAATCATACACTGTATTACTTCATCGAAAAAACTAATAAAATATTGATGGTAAAAAGCGAACCCACAAAATGCAAAATGCTTAGAAGAGCCCAAAAATTTTTTTGAATTTTCTGAAAACATCATATCTCTTAAACTAAAGAAACTGTTAAGCCACGGGAGTAAGACCATTCTAAACAGATTATTTTCTGATTCTAAATATGAAATAAAATAAAAAATATGATATGTGTGTGCATTATAGCAGGTTTGCTTTTTACCATTGATATGTATTTGAAAACCTATATACACCTGACAACTGCTGCTTCAATCAAGTGCATCCTAACCATTTATGTAAAAAATAAAACATATTATTATTAAATTGCTACCTTCAATCATCTCCAACTTTCTTAAATAATACGAAAATTGTTCTTCCAATATTTAATCTTCTTAAAACTATTTAACATTAATGACAACAAAACAAATTCTTCATGAATTTTCAGTCTCTTTATACCTGAAACAAAAGGGTACATCAATTTAATTTAAATAATATATTTTATTGACGACCATGACAACCACTTTGGCGATGGGGTAACACAGTCTGCCTCAGAAACCAGTGGTAGCGGGTTCGATTCCCGCACGGAACAAGAAAAAAAATGTTCCGGGTCTAGTTGTTTATCTTAATATGTATTTATATTCTAGGTTCCCCCTAGTTTGCTACATGGTGTCCCATATCACAAGCTCTGCTTAGTTTGGGGCCAAGTAGTTGGTGTGATTGTCGGGAACTTTTATTTATTTATTTTTTATTTGTAATATGATGAACAACTGTACAGTGTAACAAATGTACAGGTATTACTTATGTACAACATCCCTAGTGGGACAATAACAGGTTTTCACCAATATTAATCAAATGTGAACTAAAAGTATTTAAAGAAAATTAAAAATAAACTAAGTTTTATAGTCAAAACTACAGTGGGGGTTAAAAGTTAAATCCAATCACAAGACATTTATTTTTAAGACCTATTTGGTTTCAAACTGACAAAATGGCTATTACTCAAGCAGTGTTGCCCGAAATTATGAATAACTAAAACCAAATGTTGCAAGTAGATTAAATATGAAAGTATTTAAGGTAACTTAGACCAGTTATCTTTTTCTGGCATAACTTTTTTTTATAAAAATTAACTAGTAAAGATCTTATAAAAATTAAAAGTTTGACGGCCAGCTGTTGAAGGAATCAAAACACTGCCTTTTACTTCTGAAGTCCAAGTCCATCGGGCTGGGGTATTCTGGGGGGGCTGGGGTATTCTTGTATCATGTCATGTTCTAAGTTTGTCTCTTAAATTTACACCAATATGTATGTACTATCTAACCAACTGAATCATGACCCACTTTGCTGAAAATTCGTTGGAAACTGTCAAACTCGTAAAGTCTATCGCATATTTATTTATTTACACTTCAGTTTATAAAGGTACAGTAAAAGAAAGAAGAACACTTACATTAAACATAAAAACTTGGCGGTCTTATCGCTGAGTAGCGATTTCTACCAGACAATTTAAGTGCTTATTATGCACTTAGGACATTTTGGATACTGTACAAATTCTGTACTCATTAAATGTCAGTGTCGAATCAAAATGATAACAAGTTTGTCACCAACAGAACCTATCTTCAAGTGAATTTCGATCTACTAGCTATTAGATGGTTAGTCAAAATGAGCTTGTTGTGGGTCATGATGAGTTGGTTCGATAGTACATAATATAATGTAACATACATGTTTGTATTTTTCTTATGTTTATTTATTCATTACCATCAAGTATCCACACAACATGATCTATAGAGTCTGGCTAACGAAAGAAGACACTGGATGTTTTTGCAAACTTTTTATATGGCAGTACTAGCATGAATGTCAAAGTCTTTTTTCTGGTGTCACTGTTGTCAATCGAATGGTTGTTGGTGGTTTTGGTATTTTCATAGTTTCATAACCAATGTAGGAAACAGCAATACCAGTGACTGACTATTAATTCAGTATAGAATTGCTGGATTTAGATTTTGATTACAATGAATTAAAATAATTATTATATTTTGTTGTTTTATTTTTAAACCGGATGATTACAAGTTGCCTATCATTTTAATAATATACTTCACATCAAAAAGTAGGACAGTACCAATAGTATTATTTTGTATGATAATTTTATAAAAAAAATAATCAAGTATCAAGTTTGTTTAATCCATTTATTTCATACTATTGTTGGGGTTACCATGATGCTATTTTTTTTTATTCACCAGGTTTTTCCAGTCTCTACTTACATTAGCCAGACTACTTTACTTAAACACTTACTTTACTTATTTTAGGAGAGCATTATTTATTTAATTATATATAAAGCAATTACTTACTTGCATGATACACATGTATAAAATACAGTTTGTCCTTCATCTGCAGATCGTAGTTGTAAAGTTGCATATGACATTCTATCACATCCGCATCGTGGACATCTCCTCTCAACTACTGGACCTTCCGGAGAATCTTTATTCAGTATGTTTTCATTTGTTATGGTTGATATTGCATTAAAGTGAATGGTGTAATTGAATTTGAGGTTATTAAATTCTGAAATTGCATAAAAAATTAGTTTACTGTTTTGAGATCGCTGCTTATAACACCATTCATTGATAGATATTTTCTCATTAAATGAAAAATATTCATAAAATTGTGTAAGCTATATTGTATTGAACTTACTGTCGGCCTCGTAATTCGCTTTACAGGCGTAACACTTTACGGAGCCTAAATCTTGCAATAAAGGAAGAATAGATCCACAACGAGCACAAAACGAAGTGCTGCTTATAAATGGAGAATTAGATTCCATGATTCAAAACGTAACTATCAGAATTAAGTTATTTAAGTTATGAAAAAGTTTGTTCATAAATCAGCTTGGTAGCTCTTCCAAGAATTATAAACTACACACAAATACTATCACCACGAAACAATGTTAAAAATATCCACTGCCATCAAGCGTATCTTAACAACCTATATAAAATGTTTGTTATTTATTATTCTTCTTCTCTTTTAAGTTTTAGGTTATGTTATTGTATGTGTGTCCTGCTGCTGCACGCCATTATAAAGTAACCATGCTAGTTCGTCTTCCATACAATTGGGAAATTCTGATATAAACTAACGCCACCATACCCTTGGGCTCGGAACTATTACGAGTAGAAAAAATGCGTTCAAATAGCGTTCATAATAGAGCTGCCACTCAAAAAAAGTAACAATTAATAGTAGATTTAATAACACACTATTAAGCTATTCACTTTAATTCAAATAAACCTATTGTAGCTTGCCTAATGAAAAACACGTATTATTACTCACCTAATTATTGAGTAGGTAATATTTGTTTTACTAAAATCTTGAATTAGCATATCTATGGCTACAATTTTACAGATCAATATGGTCTGAGTTGTCCCTTAGTGTTTTTTCATTGTTTTTTTCATCAACTTTGGTGTTTTTTCATACGTTTCCTGTAACAACTTTTGTGATCAAATAAAAAAAACTACTAAACTGAATGAGTATCAATAGCTGGGAGGAATATTTTTTTAAATCCTGGCAACACAAATTTTGTGTTGTACGTACTATGCGATTCAAAGACGTTGTATCACTGAGAATCCGTTGGTTTTCAGTGGTATACGTTTGCGTTTTCAACTTTTTACCAATTTAGACTTTTTGTTGTTCGAGGATAAATTTATTCTTAAGTTCGAGGATTATTTTCGTTTAGGCTGAGGTTCTGCAAGTAGTTCTAAAGCTTTCTTCAATATTTTAGATGAAGCATCTCCCGCCCGCACCCTTTCCCCGCTTTTTAGTTCCGGTCCCGGGGCCTAGTTGGCGCCCTAGTGCAAAATCGGCGAGACGGCCATCTATACTTTAGTACTTATTTTCATCTATGAAAGTAACTTTTATAGGTTGGATAGAGATATCAGCTAAACGGAGCTCTAGCGCCATCTAGAACTTAGTGACTGAAACTTTTACTAGAACCAGTCGGGAACTTTCCCTGTATTTTTCTTTAAGAATATTTAAGACTCCTCAAATATGTATATTATCATGATTATATGAAATATGTATATATCATAAAATCTTTATCACGATCAAAATTCCAATAAACATGCAAAGGTTGAATTGCAGCGTTGTATCCGAAATCCAGTAGAATTGCCGGGTCAGAATTAAAAAAGGGAGCATTTACAATATTGCCACATACAAACCATAACTAATCCTATCAAAATATTTTTTAAGATTTTCACAAAAAGAAACATGACCGATAAGTTTAACGTTCCCGCGCTTTTTTTCGAACATTTCTTTTTTAATTAAAAAAAATTCAAAGATTTTTTTTTCACAATAAAGATTACTATTACTAAGTATATACAAAACAATAAATTGTCTTAAGTTTTCACGATTCATAATTTAAATAAAACTACTTTTAACCGGATTAATCGCGTGTAATTTATATTTTACATTTTAACTCGACGTTTCGGTGTCTTTGCAGACCCCGTGGTCACGAGCGACGGTTAAAAAGTAGTTTTATTTAAAACAATATAACTTCATTGCCAAGATATAAAAGTCCAGAATGAAAAAAGAAACACGAATACACTTTGACAATGTGAGAGAATTTTAAAAACAAAACAATATAATATTAAAAAACAATATTAGGTATAATTTTCTTAAATATCTACCTAAATACCATTGTTTTCTATACAATTAAGTAGGCGTTTACGCATTGAGCCTACAAATATCTGTGCCTCTTAAATTTTCCTATAACTCTAAACAATGGGACTTTAACTCCTATCGTCCCGTGCTTTCCACCTTTGCACCATTAAACCCCACACATTTTCAATGGGGTTAAGGTCAGGGGATCGTGCCGGCCACAGAATTACATGAATATCTGCGTGTTGACTAAACCAATGTCGCACAATACCCGCACAGTGAATACGACAATTGTCTTGCACAAAACTTATGTCACTAAGCTCTTCACTGGGATAAACGTTACGCACAGTCGGCAACATAATATCACTCAACTCTTCGACGTAATTTACACGTGTAGAAATGAATGCTAACTCTCCCAGTTCCGCCGCACTGATCCATCCCCACATATTAACACAGATTCGACCAGACTCGGTATTAGGAACAATATTTTGTTCAAACTAACGCATGTTGCCCGCAATTGATCAACTTAACCACAGACTAAGAATATTATGTTCATAAATTGCCAGTATTCAAAATAACATCAATCACAAATCATACATTGCAGCCACTGGAGCTGTCACTTATTTTCGTTCATAAATGAATGTATACGTAATCTCGGCTCGATTTATTGTCTACTCTGCTGTTGGTCGCAAGAAATTACCCCTTTCTTTCCACCGGTTGTGAAAGTTTTTCATGGAACATACTCGAAGAGTCAGTATCGTCTGGATTTTTCTCTCCTATCTAGGTGGAATGAGGGAGAGCCTTAACGTCCTTGGTAAAGATGCGTTAGATTTACGACCACGTATGTGGTCAGTATCGCCTGGATTTACCTCTCCTATCCTGGTGGATGAGGGAGAACCTTTCCGTAGTTGTGCAGATTCGTTAGATTTACGACCGTGTGGTCAGTATCGTCTGGATTTACCTTTCCTATCCTGGTGGGATGAGGGAGAACCTTTACGTACTTGTGCAGATTCGTTAGATTTACGACCGTGTGGTCAGTATCATCTGGATTTACCTCTCCTATCCTGGTGGAATGAGGGAGAACCTTTACGCACTTGTGCAGATGCGTTAGATTTACAACCGTTTGGTCAGTATCGTCTGGACTTTCCTGTCCTATCCCGGTGGGATGAGGGAGAGTCTTTAAGCCTTGTGAAGATTCGTTAAATTTACGACCGTGTGCTTGCTTACTTCCACGACCTCGAAGGGGCTTTCTAACATTATGATAAGTGATGGCATGATTTCATACACTAAGCTCGATATTGTTTAACACAATAATAGGTAATAATAACTTTAGTTTTGTGAAAAGAAAAATTACTTTAAAATTATTATTCTAGAATGCTTCCACGGCACTATTCTATTGTATTTAAAAAACAAAGTCAAAGGGATTGCTGTGATATAACACGATTATAAAATTTTTATTATAAATAAAAAACACGTTGCATTATAAATAACAATAGCCGTGCGAAAATTTATCAAAGAAAACACATAGGCAAGTAAAATAATTAAGATAAAATGAACTCACCAATGTCACCTTTAATCCGAAACAAGTTTTAGAAAAGATAAATATATACCTTCAGTAAACACTGTGTCTTCTCTGATATAGACAAGTTGTCAGAACAAGAACAACGACGTCAATGAGTCAAAATTCTAACGCATTCAGCATAGCTGCTACTTGTGTGGTGGTAGGTGTTATATATGTAAGGTAGTTTTAAGTTTGTATTTTGTTTGACAGTCTCGAATATATCGATAACTGAACGCTCGTGTATTATTTAACAGTGGCGCGAGGATAAAAATTAAAATATAAAATTGTGTGAACGCATTGTATCTGTGCACTATATTTCTTTTTAAAATGTCGATCGGAAAAGTGAAAGAGTTTGACTGTAAAAGTGGTCACTGGACAAGCTACATAGAACGGTTCGAAATGTACTTTTTAGTGAATAAAGTAACGGAAGATTTCAAATTACCGACGTTAATATCCGTTATGGGTCAAGATGCCTACGAATTGCTATCTACTTTGTCAAGCCCTTTGAAACCATCCGAACTAACTTTTAATAGGGCTGTAGAACTATTAACAGTGCACCTTCAACCGAAACCATCAGTATTGGCGGAGAGATATAAGTTCCGGCAACGGCGCCAGCATAACAACGAAGCCATCTCGGATTACGTAGCTGAGTTAAAAAGGTTGTCAAAATTTTGCGACTTTAAGACGACATTAGACGACAACTTAAGGGACCAATTAGTGTGTGGTCTCAATAGCGAAATTATTCGTCAAAGATTATTCGCAGAAGAAGACTTGCAGTACAACCGCGCAGTCACCTTAGCTTTGTCACTGGAGGCGGCTGAGCGGAACGCTACCGCGGTGGACAGTTCGAGTTCGAGCGAGACCCAGAGATTTCATAAATTAAACCTCGGAGAGTGCACAAGATGTGGAAATACAAACCATCGGGCGGACGAGTGTTCATTTAAAGATTACATGTGCAGTGCGTGCAAAGGTATCGGTCACCTAAGGAGAATGTGCCCAAATAACACGGTGCATCAGGAGTCGAGACGGATGGCGGGATTTGCCAGATCACGTGGAGGTCGCGTGAAGAGGGGCGGCGCGGGCTACACGGCCGGCGCGGGCGCCCAGGGACACGGAGCAGAGCGCGGGCGGCACGGCGCGGCGCGGGCGCACGGCAGCCGGGACAGGCCGCCGGTATATTCATTCGAAGAATCGGAAAACAACGCGGGAGAAGATGACATCGACGAACCTATGTATCAGATGTCCTTGAGCAAGTATAAGCCGGTGTGTATAACTGTTGAAATTCAAAATCGTTTCCTTACTATGGAAGTGGACACGGGATCAGCCCTATCCTGCATTAGTAAGAGTACTTATATTAAAATGTTCAGGAACTTACGATTGCTTTCATGCAGCTTAAGTATTAAATTCTACGACGGCTCTGTTATTCAACCATTAGGCTATATTGAATCAACCGTTAGCTACAAGGGTATTACAAAGACTTTAGATTTGTACGTCATAGATAAGGGCACTACTAGTTTGTTGGGTCGCCAGTGGTTAACGGAGTTAAAAATACCGATTTTATTGTGTAAAGATAACTCGCAGAGAAATCAACTTAATGACATGTATAATATTTCGAACGGTGACAATGTAATAAAAGAAATTATTTCTAGGCATAAGACGCTCTTCGACGGTGCATTGGGTGAATTCAAAGGAGGCACGGCCGAGTTATGTGTACGCGCAGACGCCGAACCGATATACTGCCGCGCGCGACCGGTGCCTTACGCGCTGCGCGAGCGGGTCGACGCGGAACTGGACGCGATGCTGCGCGCGGGCATCATCGAACCGGTGGATCACTCCGACTGGGCGACGCCTCTGGTGGTAGTACGTAAAGCCGACGGAGGTTTACGAATATGTGCTGATTATAAGGTAACCTTGAACAAAGTACTAGCAGTTGATAGATTTCCGGTTCCAAAAATGGAGGATCTATTCAGTAATCTAAACGGGAATGTTTTTTTTACAAAAGTAGATTTATCACAAGCATACAATCAGATTGTTTTATCAGATAATTCTCGGAAATACACGGTCATCAATACGCATCGCGGGCTCTTTAAATATTCTCGCCTAGTTTATGGTTTATCATCGAGTCCCGGAATATTTCAAAAAATAATGGTAAATTTATTCAAAAACGTCCCCGACGTAGTAGTTTTCTATGACGATATATTAATTAAAAGTAAGGATTTAGACAGTCATATTAAGTCGATAAAGGAAGTATTTCAAATACTAGAAAGCAATGGATTAAAAATAAAACCCAGTAAATGTGACTTTTTAGCACGAGAGGTCAAGTACCTCGGGTTCATAATTAATAAATATGGCATCCAAGTGGACCCTGACAAGGTTAAAGCAATCGTCACTATGCCACATCCAAGCAACGTGACTGAATTAAAATCTTTTATCGGGATGGTTAACTTTTATGGGAAATTTATAAAAAATTTAAGTGTTCATTTATCGCCTCTTTACGAACTCTTAAAAAAAGGTGAACATTGGTATTGGGGAAACGAACAAAACTCAGCTTTTATTCTTATAAAAAAGTTTTTATGTAGTGCAAAAGCGTTGGCGCACTTTGATATAGACTGCGAATCCGTATTAACGGTGGACGCGAGCGCGCGGGGGCTCGGCGCGGTGCTGGCGCAGCGCGCGCGGGCGGGCTCGGCCGGAGCTGCGGGACCCGAGCGGGTACTCGCTTACGCGTCGCGATCACTTAACGCGCACGAGTTACACTATAGCCAAATCCATAAGGAAGCCTTGGCTATCGTTTTCGCGGTGGAGAAATTTCACCAATATTTGTTTGGTAGAAAGTTTGTTCTCCGTACCGACCATAAACCACTCGTTAGCATTTTCGGACCGACTATCGGTATACCTAGCGCAGCGGCTAGTCGGCTCCAACGCTGGGCAATTAAATTGTCAGCCTATGATTTTAATATTGAATATGTTAAAACGGATAGTAATACCGCTGATGCTCTTTCTCGTCTTATCCAATCACAAAAAAAAGAGGTAGCTTCAGAGGAAAAAGATTTGCCTGAGCAAACTTATTTACATTTTGCAACAGAAGCCTTATTATTAGATTATAATATTTTAAAAAAAGAAACCAGTTCGGATCCTGTGTTAAGTCGCGTTTCAAGTTACATAACAGATGGCTGGCCCCCGAATATCGATATTAGACAATTGAAGCCGTATTATAATCGAAAATCAGAGTTGTATTGTGAAATGGGTTGCATTATGTGGGGCCCGAGGGTAATTATACCTTCAGCGTGCAGATCAAAAGTGTTAGCGGAGTTACACGACCCACATATGGGAATAGTGAAAACGAAATCCTTAGCTCGTAGTTATGTGTGGTGGCCGGGGATCGACGAAGCCGTGGAGGCGGCGTGCCGCGCGTGCGCCGTGTGCGCCGCCGTGGCCGACGCGCCACCTGCGCAGGCGCCCAGCTCGTGGCCGTGGCTTTCGCGCCCGTGGTCTAGGTTACACTTAGATTTTTTGGGCCCAATTCGTGGCGTAACATACTTGATCGTGGTAGACGCGAGCTCAAAGTGGATAGAAGCCATAAGAATGAATAGAACTACGGCATATTCGGTAATATCAGTTTTAAGAAATCTGTGGTCTAAGTTTGGTCTCCCGAAACAAACTGTCAGTGACAACGGGCCACCATTCTCAAGCGCGGAATTTCAAGGTTTTTTAAAACACAACGGAATAGAACACATATATTCGGCCCCATATCACCCGGCGTCAAACGGAGCGGCCGAAAACGCGGTCAAAATTTGTAAACGCGTTATTAAAAAGGCATTCGTAAATAATGTGGATATAGATACTGCATTGTGTCGTTTTCTGTTAGCGTATAGAAATACCGCGCACGCTACGACCGGCGATAGTCCAGCTACCTTACTGCAAGGTCGTAGGCTTCGTATGCGGTTGGATAACTTAAAGCCAGACAGGCAGGCTAGGGTGGCCTCGCGACAAGCGCTGAGCGAGCGGGCCGCGGGCGGAGCGGCGCGGCAGCTGGAGGTCGGGGCGGCCGTGTGGTACCGCGAATACAAAGGCGGGAATAAATGGTCTGCGGGAACCATAATCAAACGATTAGGTAACTCAGATTACTCTATAGAATCTATTGATGGAACCGAAATTCATAGACACATCGACCAACTAAAGCACAGGGTTACAAAGGATGCAGATAGCAATCTAGCTTCGTATAACAATTTAGATAAAAGCATACAAAAAAATATAATAAGTAAACACTCGCGTAAATCGTTGGCAATACCTACAGCCAGTGAAAAGTCAGATCCAGAACCAGAGCTGGAAGGTTCGCGAGTTTCCGATGTCGAGAGTGATTCACCGGGCGAGGAGCAAGAGGAGCAAGTGGCGGCCGAGACAGTCAGCCCCACCACTCCTCTGAGGGAACCCAATGCACCGGCCGAACCTGTGGCTGTAGGCCCGAGGAAGGCAGCTGATAGTGACACCAGACTTCCCCCGAGAGATAGACGAAAACCGGTTCGTTTTGGTTTCGACGATATCGATTAGGTTAAGTAATTTAAGTTTCTGTAAATAATAAAGATATAATATAATATTAAGTAAGTTAAGTTAGTTAAGGTAATAAATAAGGGTGGAGGTGTTATATATGTAAGGTAGTTTTAAGTTTGTATTTTGTTTGACAGTCTCGAATATATCGATAACTGAACGCTCGTGTATTATTTAACAGTAGGGTAATGAACGAGAAGGCAATAGAGTAGGTATATGAAGGATAGAACGTGCGAAAAAAGGACAGAACGATGGTATCTCTCTCAAGTATTATTAGGATTCAAATTAACGGTCAAGTTATTTAATAACGCCATTCAGACATCTTAATCAAGTAATTTCTTTCTTGTCTTATGAGGTAACTTTTTTAACCCCCGACGCAAAACGAGAGGGGTGTTATAAGTTTAACGTGTCTGTGTATCTGTGTATCTGTGTATCTGTCTGTGGTATCGTAGCGCCCAAACGGATGAACCGATTTTCGTTTAGTTTTTTTTGTGTTATAGATAATTTTATCCCGAGTGTTCTTAGCCATGTTTCATAAAAATCTGTTCAGCCGTTTGAAGATCATCAGCTCTTTTCTAGTTGATGAGGGGATCTGACTACCTTCCATATGTCCTTTCGATGCGAAATTTGGTACCGTATTGCTTCAATTATATTGAAAGTATATGGTAAGTTAACCATGACCTGATCAGCCGTTTGAAGGTCATCAGCTCTCTAACAGTTGATGAGGGGATCTGACTAAATTCCATATGTCGTATCGATTCGAAATTTGGTGCCGTATTACAACAATGATATTGATAGTATATGGTAAGGTAACCATGACCTGATCAGCCGTTTGAAGGTCATCAGCTCTCTAATAGTTGATGAGGGGATCTGACTAACTTCCATATGTCGTATCGATTCAAAATTTGGTGCCGTATTACAACAATGATATTAAAAGTATATGGTAAGGTAACCATGACCTGATCAGCCAATTGAAGATCATCAGCTCTCTAATAGTTGATGAGGGGATCTGAATAGCTTCCATAAGTCGTATTGATTCGAAATTTGGTGCCGTATTACTACAATTACATTGAAAGTATATGGTAAGGGAACCATGACCTGGTCAGCCGTTTGAAGATCATCAGCTCTTTAATAGTTGATGAGAGGATCTGACTACCTTCGATATATCCTATCGATTCCAAATTTGGTACCGTATTACTTCAATGAAATTGAAAGTGTATGGTAAGGTTACAATGACCTGATCAGCCGTTTGAAGATCATCAGCTCTCTTATTGTTGATGAGAGGATCTGACTACCATCTTCCTAATATTAAAACCTACTTTAAAAAGTACAAAATAAAAGTAAAATTAAAAATTTTAAAAACCCCCCGACACAAAAAATACCTTAAAAACTAACAAATAATATTTTAAACCTATTCTAATTATTATCGTCCCATATATAATTGACTGTAAGACTTGTACTTTAAAATATTTTTATTTTCCGAGCGTCGTCGCCGCGTCGGGGGACCGCTAAGTGAGAAAAACAGTTGTCAGTTGCAGATTGCATGAAAAGAATTAGCTCATACCTAAATGTAATAATAAATTAGCTGTTGTTGGCTTAATACTTTATATACTTGAGCGGTCCCCGACGCGGCGACGAAGCTCGGAAAATAAAAATATTTTAAAGTACCTTCAAGTCTTACAGTCAATTATATATGGGACGATAATAATTAGAATAGGTTTAAAATATTATTTGTTAGTTTTTAAGGTATTTTTTGTGTCGGGGGGTTTTTAAAATTTTTAATTTTACTTTTTTTGAATCTTACTAGTCTTTGTCAATTCTATCAATTCTTATTGTAATATCAAATTAATAGATAAAACTGGATTCAATTTTAAATGTATAAGACAAGTAAGGAAAAACTGAAACTTTATACACATTACAGAATATTACGTAATACATACATAACGTCACGCCTGTATCCCTTATGGGGTAGGCAGAACACCAGAGGTTATAAGACCATCTGCTGTTGCGCTCGACACGTTATACGTTATATATAATATATAAAGGCTGCATGGGAACTACACCTTCATCGCCATGTTTTTTAATTTAAAAAAAAAACAAACGTCATCTTTCATTCGTTCAACATGGCGGCGGTGACCCACTACAGTGAATAATTTTGTTCGTCAGTTGGTAGTCTGATACGTAGTATCTCTAACTAGTCTGTGCTTGGAACGCACACAATTAGTTACTCTAACTGCGTTAGAATAACTGCATTAGAAAAATCTACGATTTTTTGTATTTATAATTCAATTAAAATATTAAATATATCATCTTGCAAAGCGGATAAAAAAATATTAATTTTGCATCAACTACATAGAGCACAATATATTTTTTCAGGAACCGTTGAGCAAAAGTGACATCTATTGGTTTAAAATGGAACATAATCTTTACCGTGTTGAGAATAATGCCATCTATCGGAAAGCATCAATACTTTTACCACAAGAGCGAATTCTAAGGAAAGGGAAATAATACTAAAAGGCCTTCCAGACGATCGAATCCAACCGCCAACAAGCGTGACCTTGGTCGGATCAACCGAAATTTGTATTTGTTCTACACGGTCGGATGGTTGACTCAACTTGTCACTTCTCTCCGGACTTCGTAGCGTAAACACGTAGGTATCTACATATGATTCCGTGTGTTTTGAAGCAACAAAAGATCGGCTTAGCGTTAACTTTTTTATGTTTGAGTGAAGTAGAAAAATAAAGCAATTTGTTTAGAAAGAGAGCATGTAATTTTTATAATAACAATCTGACATTTCATCTCAAAATTTTAAAATTTAGAAAAGAGTTGCAGCAGAGGGTTAGAGTTTATATAATAAATACCTCATTACTTTAGTTTAATTTTTATGTAAATCAATTGTTTTAGCTATTGTTACTACACACTTTTCTGTATTATCAAACTGTGGAAACTTCGCTAGTTAATGTGTTATTAATGTGATTAAATTTACGTGCTATTTGTAACTGTTTGTTTCCCAAAAAAACATAAATAAATAAAATAAATAAAAAGAAGAAAGTGGATGAAACTGTGGCTGAAAGAGCGAATAATTTTTATTTTTATCTTTATATGTTTCGGGACTAGAGTCTCAAAGACATGGTAAATCAATATACAGACATATAAATTCAGTCAGAATCTCTCGTTCGCGGATTTCGTATTGCGAATCCATTGCAACCACAATGACGTGTGCTCGCGACGACCGACAAGCGCACACTGCAGGGCTCGCGTTGGCCAACAGCGTTCCAGACGGTTGGCTCCAACCACGATCGCAGCCTGTCGGGACGGACGCGCTTCCAACCAAGGCCGTTGGCATCAATCAAAAAATTGATCGGACAACCGAGTTCTACACGATCCATTTTTACATCAACTCAACCAAGGTCACGCTTGTTGGCGGTTGGATCCGATCGTCTGGAAGGCCTTTTAGTGAAAAAACACAGCTACCTACCTAGCTATAAAGTTACGTGGGAATTTCGAATAAAAATTAGCCTGTGTGCTATTACAGATTTTTCAACACACTTGCTCGTAAAGTGAGCCTTATTCTATTGAATTTAGAACTATAAACTGGGCTATAAGTCACGCGTGCATAATATATTATACCCTAGTGCATAATATAATGAATCCTACAAATTTGAATTGTACCTTAGTGCAAATTACATGCGAGCAAACAGAGCATATTTTATTGATCCGGGTTATATATACATTAAATATATGAGCGCGCGCGTCCAGGCGGCGCGCTGATAGGCGGCGCGCGGACAGGCGGCGCGCGGACAGGCGGCGCGCGTGCAGCAGCAGCGGCTGCACGGCGCCTCCAAGCAACAATAGCGTGTGTACAGGGACGCGCAGCAGCTAACAGCTGCTTCAAATAAATTTTATGACCACGTATGTCTGTCTTTTACTCACAAGTGTGTTGAAAAACGTCGTATGTGACTCGTGAGCGTTGCTAATTACAGTCTCGGCTCATTATTAAGCCCTCGCCTGCCTCGGGCTCAAAATTAATTAGCAACTTAGCTCACTTGTTACATAATATACTATTACTCTATCACTATGCCAAATTGCATTCAAATTCGTAGAACCGTTTTGACGTGATTAAAGAATAAATAATAGACGTGTGGCACTCGGAGACTGCCGCGGTAAAGCTATTGCATAGCATTTTTTATCAACTTATGCAATTATAATTATTTATTTATTTTATTAATGCAGTAATTTTTGATCTAATATGAAGTTCCACAAGTTCCTAGTAGATGGCAGTGATTGTCGGAGTGGGGGGTGATGGGTTTTTTCGTTACGAAATTTCTGGATTCGGTCCCCAGTATCTCCCATAGATGAATATAAGTACTAAAGTAGTGTCCATACGCTCAAGGCCCGCGATAGAAGCTATGCAATAGCTTAAAAATCCATCCAAACATTCACATTAATAATATTACATAGATGATGTTTTTATTTTTTTGCTATGTAGGTTGTCATAAATTGTAAAATTTTAATTCCATTCTTAAGTATCATTCTTAACCCAATTTTAAAATATTATAGATTATTTTTGGGAGTACTTGTATTTGAAACAGATTTCTCCTCGATTTCTTCTTGTATACCTACCAATACTTTAGAATAGCAAGATTCTAGACAAGGATACAAAAAAAAATCGTAACTACACTTTCGCTTATATCGTTTACTCGTTATGTGCTGATTCAAAGTATTAACGACTTTGTACTTTTTACTAACTTAAGGTGATTCATTAAAAAAATACAGCGCTGCGTCTTGTTACTAGTAATGTCTTTGTTAAACCCATACGTCAATCGAAACCTGCGCAACAGCTCTTTTGTATTTTACCTGTGGTGTAAACAACGTGATAGATCAATCGATCCCGGATAACTAATGCCGGCCGGCTGACTGATGCCTGATTTATTTGTTTTCTTTCAAGTTTCGATTTTTTTATTTGATTTTCTATAAGTCTTGAAATAAATAATAATAAATCATTTCACCCATAGTTAATCCTAAAAGAACGAATAACAAAAAACCTTAGGATTTGATAGCAAGGAATATAATACGTAAGTCCACGGCATGTTACTTAATAGCACCTACCTACTTACTTACATTTTGATTTTTGAATTGTTTATTGTCTTATTATTCTAGCATGTACTGACCTCGTATTTTACTTTCATTTCGTACATTTTGCCATACAAACATAGCAGCCGCATGGCGTCAGTATTTGCAGTTAGACTCCAAAATATAAGTATATCATTTGATCTTGTCGATGTTAAGTTTGTTGGTAGTGAACATAATGGTAAAAGAAAACATTATAAGATTACGATCATTGAATTCATATTTCAACCCCTACTTTAATGCAACTTTTCGCAATTAATTCGTATTTATTCAAGAATGTATTAAAATTATATGATCCACGGGCCTAGTTTATTTATCACTTACTTTAAATAAGTAGTTTTTTGGATATAAATAAGCTAATTTTGCCATATGAGCACAAGTCTCAAAAACATTTTAAGATATTTTGAGTATCAATATCTGTAAGAATATTTTGTGCGTCTCACCAAACATGTCAAGCTGTGTGTGAAGCTGAGTGAAATAGCAAGATATTTTTGCCAAACTCAACAACAAGTTTGGCTTAGCAGGTGGCTAATCCTTTAAATCTGTGTATTGATTCTAAAATTTCTTTAGCAATTGCCTTTTCATATTTTGTCTTCCTACACTTTTGTATCTGATATTCAGATAAGTACATGACTTAAAGCTAGACTCAATTGTTTGTAAGTAGCTTTCAGTGCCAAGCAATAAATAATAATAAATTAATAAATATGTTTGTTCTATAGTGATTTGTGCCAGTTTAAATGAAATAAATCACATTCTGCTTTTGAACAAAACTTAGTTTAATTATGTATGGAATTTGAATTGGAGTCCTTGCAATTATTGCAAGTAAATGCAGCTCATTATTTGTTATATTTTTAAATTTATTTTTCATTTTACAGCTGGTCATAAATTCAGTAAACTATTATTAATCATGGACACAGTTGAAGATAGTCATACCACTCGTAAACGGAGTCGTAACAAGAAGAAGAGAATTGAGGTATATCATCGTGATTAACCATGCTATCTTTTGTTGACCTTGCATGCTACATAATATTTTCATATTGTCTTCTAATAAAAATTAATAACTTTAAGAAACCAGCTAGAAATTAATTGTTTTAAATTGTTGGGGTACTTTGACTATAGTGAATTCATAGGATTCATGGTTATGTATTAAATCATGGTGCTTTTATTAGTGTCAACCTATTGGAAACTTGTAAATAAATTTTGGGGTAAGAATTTCTATACTTATAAGCTAAAATTCATCTACTAATTATAACATTTTCAGGAAATTGAAAAACCAAGAGGTCTTGCTCGAGGTTTACAACCAGAGAAAATATTAGCAGCCCAATTACATCATGACATCTTGTATATGTTTGTGAAATGGTAAGAAAAGAAATATTATTTGATTTGGCCCTATGTTACCAGCATATGCATATTAATTAAAATTTTACATTTTAATTTAAACTGAATAAAATAGAAATCTCATATAAAATTTAACTCATGAATCTATTTTACCACACTGAGAGCTCAAGGCTCACAATAGTTGTGTCTAAGTATCAGCAGTTTTTGACATGGTCAGCTCTATGTACTTGATATGTAACTCAATTTTCTAGTTAAACATACAAATGAATGACTTAAAAAGTATTAAATATTTTCTTTGTTATTTACAGGGAAGGTTGCTTAGAAGTAGATGTGGTACCCGGTCACGATCTAGGAGTAGCCTTTCCAGAATTCATTATTGACTATTATGAAAGATGCGGTCCGTTCAGTGTTAAGAACACTGTTTGGAAAACACCAAGAGTTGCACCTGAAGTAAGATATTTTTTTCTTTTATATAAAACTATGATTACTTATTAAACATACCAGACATGACTGATGTGGCAATAGTGGAATAACACTATCTTTATGGGTGCGCATTGTTTCACATAACTTCAACTCCAAAAATTGGATTTAAAATCATAATGATCATTCTTAATAAAAAATTTAAACACTAAATATAATATTGAAATTCATAGTTTAATTATGATTATTATGGACACAAATTGGTAGTAAGGCAAAAATAGGAGTTAGAATTTTATGTGAGCCGATATGGACCCATAATATGATTACAAAAGATATTTTAAGTAGTGAATACTTGAGTATTGTTCCACAGAGAACGAAGTTTGTATAAAATTCAAAAAAAAAAATAAGTTTTGTTCATCTTAGGAATTTCACAAAACACTTGATGAAGTCAGTCATCACATACTTCGGCTTTAACTAGGTGTTGATAGTTGTTAAATAAGATATTACAGTAGACCAAGAGACAAAAAAAGCCGGCGCAAAAAAACTCTCGGCACTCTTTTTTCAGACAGAATTATTAAATTAATACAAATAGGTACAGTACAAATTGACCGTGACATGAAAAAAAACAAACACAAGACAGCTGATTGTAAGAGCCAATGTCATGCCACAACCAAATTGCTTACATAGCAAATGCAATGAGCTATGGATGCACAATACGAACATGACAAACTGGGACCAGATTATTTGAACAAGAATGGAATAAAATAGTCATAGTATCATTAGCAAAACGACCTGGCACCGCTAGTAGCACCCGTTCACGAGTTAATGCAAGCACCAGCCATCACCCTCCTCAACCATATTTTAGGGAAGAGGGTGACCCGATACCCGACGCTACCACTAGTCATGCCGCCTGAGGGAGCATGACGTTCTTGCTGTTGTCTTGACAAGAAAATAAGTGAGTGGGACAGTCACCAGTACGTCATATATATACTGCACAGCCAAGCCGTAAACAAAATTATTAAGTATGTAATTACAAAAAATCCCTCATATTAAATTCTAGCCGTACCATGCCATAACACAGGCAATGTTTTATGAAAAACTAATTCCTCCTTAAAACTTTCTTGATCTCAACGGCCCTTACTATAAGGTGAGATTGACAAAAAAGTCTCAAATAAATAAAGTACTGTGGAATCAAAGACTATCCATGCGGTACCAATTTAATATTTTCTTGCTTGAGTTATACAGGATGGTGGGTCACATTCGAAATTCGAGGACGTGATAGTTGGAGATCATACATGAAGACAAAAAATAAAATAAATATCAATTTCTAACTGAGTAAACTTAACCGAAAGTTAAAGAATTCATTACGCAACGCATGGTTATGGTGTGGTGCGGCGGGAACACTACTGTGTGCGTATTAAATATCCCTACCGCGCCCTTGGATAAGTGTCGTGAAAGGCAACTAATAATTAAATAATTGCTTCAATTGGCTAGCGATCATTCTTCAAGTAAGATCTGCCGCTAAATATCACCGCAGCGACCATGACATTGACATATTCCAGGAGTGTTCGGAAGAGCCAGTTTCTTCTTTATCATCTTCACTCAGCATCAGGTGAGATTGAGGTCAAACGCGGGCCTAGACACCAATAAAAAACACAATAAATACTTCCATGCTGGGCTGGGAGCGAAAGAACAACATAGAACAACATATTCTGTCAAAATCATCCAATCTATCATTGACGGTATTGCACCTTATTTAGCCAGTATGTTTAATAATTGTGTTGATAATGGCAGGCGCGGTCGCAGGCTGAAATTTTGCGGGGGGGTCACAACAGAATTTTGGTGGGGGTCATGTCCCCTGTGACCACCCCTGGGACCGCGCCTTGATAATGGTGTGTTTCCGGATTCAATGAAACTTAGTAAAATAGAATGTGCCAGCTACTTCTCTTCCCGGACATACTGTAGAAGTAAGTTAAGAAACGGAGGTTTTAATGGCATTTTTTCCAGGCGCGGTCGCAGGCTGAAATTTTGCGGGGGGGTCACAACAGAATTTTGGTGGGGGTCATGTCCCCTGTGACCACCCCTGGGACCGCGCCTTGATAATGGTGTGTTTCCGGATTCAATGAAACTTAGTAAAATAGAATGTGCCAGCTACTTCTCTTCCCGGACATACTGTAGAAGTAAGTTAAGAAACGGAGGTTTTAATGGCATTTTTTCGGGCTATAGGCTGACCCCCTGTCCCTCTTTCCATCATTATAGTAGCTCCAAATTTGTTAAACGTGACATCAGATGGTTTCATAACCTCTGGTGTTCTGCCTACCCCATAAGGTATACAGGCGTGAAGTTATGTACGTATGTAAAAGACACAAGATATTCAAGATTAATTTAACGTTTTATTATTATTATTTTAGCTACCCGAAGAGTCGAATGAACCTGATGCATCAATGGAGACGCAACCAGAAACTCAGGATTCTAGTGCTGTTGATCAACCAGGTAACATATTTTTATTCTTATAGGTACTAGTTGTTTCTCGCAACTTCGTTCTTGTTAAAGGTTTTATTTTTAAGTATATGTGGAATTTTGAAAAGAAATTGCGTAAAGATTTGCAACTGAGCGATTCAAATACTTACCATCTCCTTGTCCACGTCCGTCTTGTCCAGACTTCAGAAGGTCACCAACTCGTTCATGGGTACTCGTTTATGCGTACGCTTTTGTAATAAAATTCTAAAATATTTAAGATTAACCCTTCGATAGATTTAAGGATAAGTGTTATGTGAAAAGGTTTACTATAAGATATCTGGATGCAAGAAGATGGGATTCCCTGGCTGTAAATTGTCATTGTGTATTTTTAAAAGATGATTGCTGTTGAGTTTCTTGCCACTTCTTCTCAACAGATCGATTTTCCGAAGTGGTGGTAGGTTCAGTTCAATTTGTAAATTGTTTGACTTATTTCAGATGTATTTAAATATTTACGAAATAAAGCATATTTTGACTTTCAACTTTGACCATGCCATCTAGGTGTCAAAGCGTGAAATTGAATTCTCGAAATAGATCTCTAATAAATAGTATGTTTTTCGGGATAATGCCTATGCGCTATTCCAGACTATAAACTATTTCTGTGCAAAATTTCATCAAGATCCGTTCAGCCATTCTGCCGTGATTGAGGAACAAACATCCATACATCCATTCAAACTTATACATTTATTATATTATGTAGTATTAAAATTAAAATTGATATTGTGAGCAGGGACCGGAAAACCCCTTTATTTGATTAAGCCTATTGATAGGGTAACCCTATCAAAATCTTACCATATGGAAGTGTAACCCTATTGATATGGTAAGCCTATCGACGTGGTAACACTTTGAATAAAGTTAACTACTTTCGGATTCGCTTACCCTGTGATAGGGTTAGCCTATTTCTATCTCTTTTCCGCGCATGCTGTTGAATTCGGAAGTATAATTCGAAGTGCGAGATTGAATAGATGGTGATATTTTTGATAATTTGATATTCTTAGAGATTAAATTTGCCTGCAGGTTTTAAAACCCTATTGAGTCGGTAACCTTAAATAGGGTTTTCGATAGGCTTACTGCTTATATGAAGCTAACTCTATTGATATGGTAAGCCTTAAATTAGGGTAAGTCTTCGATACGGTTACCAAATTGATAGGGTTTTTTAAAACAAGTCTATGAAAAACCCAATCAAAAACCTCTTTAAGGGTAAGCGGTTCCGGTCCCTGATTGTGAGTTGGCCTCAACACAAACTCGTCGAAGTATTCGGAAGAAAAGTGTCCTTTGTGTTATTCCAGGCTGTTCCAATTTTTTTTTTTGATTCGGTTACTTATTTATCGCTTTCAATATTTTAAATTTCATCTGACCTGTTTGCTCAGCGCAAGTACACTGTTAAACTACTTCAATATACAAATGCGAGGTAAATAAAGTTGCGCGCACACTGTCCGTATAACTGCGAAGTATTATAAGATGGATGTTAGCATAATAACGAGAAAACCCAATTTACTAATTAATTTTGATGGCTTCGGCCAGTACCCGGTAGCTTAGAGGTTAGAACGCCCGCCCAGCATGCGGAAGACCCGGGCTAGATCCCCGGTCAGGACGAACTTATTAAGTATTTTTATTCTTTATTTAAGCTGAAGAGTTTGTTTTTTTGTTTTTTTTTGTTTGTTTGTTTGAATGCGCTAATCTCAGAAACGACATGTGGGATTTGAAAAATTCTTTTTGCATTTGATAACCCAACTCTTGAGGAAGGTTATAGGCTATATTTTATCCCGAAATTCCCACGGGATCAAAAGTTACGCGGGTAAAACCGCGCGCGGTGGCTAGTTTATGTATATTTAAACTTTAGAACATTTAGATGCAAAAAGGCTTTCAAATAAAAAGTATGTTTTTAAGGAGCACCTAACTATAAATGTCCTTGTAAGATCAGCTTAGTATAACCCTAGTGCACCTGGATGCGATCTTGTTACGATGGGGTTACGATCCTGTCAGGGTTTGACTGGCTGGCGACCACCCTTCACATAAAACCTGCTGCTATATACGAGTATTACCCCTCCGGCCATGATGTGTTCTGGCAATATTTTATGAACAGCCACTTTTTTCCTTTGCCCGTGTGCTTCAACCTCATTTGAGATTGACGTCAATCGTCGGCTTAGTCTATGATAAGAAAAATAATGTTTTAAAAATAGAAGCACTCAGTTCTATAATTTAAAAATTTTGGTCTACGCCTTGGCAAATAATTCAGTGCAGTAACGTGACAGTTCTAGTGTGATCACTTTAGGGAAGAAAAAAAAATTGGTTTAAGTGAATGAACGAAATTTTTTTTATATAATAATATCATAATATATGAAACCAGAAAATATTTAGACTCACAAAATAATGTTTTTATGATTCTGCTGGCAAAGGATAAGTCTTCTTGAAAATTCATTCTTAACTACTAAAAGAGTTAAAAATAGGGAAGTTATCAAGTCGATTTAACTTCTACTGTAACCGTTTTAAAGCACTAGGTTTGTTTGGTAATTAATTGTTTTCATTTTACTTTGAGGATAAAGTACACACCTCGAATTCAATTATTTATACATAGCTTTAAAGTTTTATGCAAGGAATGACAAAGACTCATTCATTTTCAATAATTCCTTTGTACTTACACTACGAAGTTTTTAACCGGTATCATTATTTTTATTTCTAACATTTGGAACTGTCAGTTTAAAGCATTGAATTATTTGCCAGGGTACAGATAATTTAGGCGATCAGGTTGCATATTTTAAGCCTCGACTATATCAGATGTAACCTGTCTTGTTTTTAGTGCAGAAATAAATCTTATCAAATTGCTTGTCGCTACACTTACCGTATTAAACAAAATTGTTTATTTTTATTTTCAACAGAAGTTCCAGACTTGGATTTGCCTGATGCCGAAGCGCCATCTATGGGCACAACCAACGCACTACCTGAGATACGAGCAAATTAAGCACTTTGTATACATCTTTTAAAGTCTCATAGATATAAGTATAGTAAGTTAAAAGTGAATTTTTATGAAATATTTTCAGTCTTATCAAGAATTCAGACTTATGACATTTTTGCAGACAAGCATACAGTATAAAATCGTTTAAATGCTAATTGAAAAATCAATGAAATACACAGCCTTCAAATATTATTTAAGTACCGAATAGAACAAGTGTGAAAATAGATTTTACATATCTATATAAACTTTTGTTTTTGTTATTTTTACTATAACTTCAACATTTTTCTATTTCAATTAAGAATTAACTTGGATTTTTTTATGTGCGGAAGTTTTAGGAAATAAATTTATTATTTTAAGAACGAAAAACATGCTGTTTTATTCATTTGTATTTATTTCGATTTTCGTACATGTTTGTAAAATTTCAAAAAAAGTATAAAAGCGAACGTAAAATTAAAATACTGTTAGTCAACTTAAAATTATAGTATTACAGAAATGCTTTGGTATTTTGTTGTTAATATATTATCTAAGTTATATTTGATGTTCTATAGATATTTTTGAGGTAGTTTTAATTTTTACTTAGATCCTGAAACTATCTTCTAAATGTACATTTGGAATGTGCATTGTAACAATTTTAAATCTAGGTGTTTTTTTCTTTTGAAATAATATTAACTAAATAATGCTTTAGTGCTCTGCAGCTAATTATATAGTTTTTATCTGCCTGTAGAAAATTAACTTTTCCATAATCTATGCTTAAAACTATATCTAAATACATAGGCAGTGTAAGAAGCTACATAGCTAAAATTAATAACATTCGTATTCGATTATAAGACTATAAATTCTTGTTTACCATTATGATTTATATCAATCCATTTCAGTCATAAGTACCCTAAGAACATCAAACGAATTTAAACCTAATTTACAACTTATTTAAGAACGGTGATATCGAGGCGAAGTCTTCGCATTCAGGGATCAATTTGCCTTTGAATTTGATGCAGGATTCCGCACATAGAGGTCCTTCGAACCAAGCTCCCAGCATTTTCTTACATTGTGCGCAGTTTTCGATGCAAACTTCCATCGCGTCGTAGCCGATAGCTGAAAATGAAATTTCGGTGATTCATGATTTCAAACAATTGAAATTTTATCAGTGAATAGGAAACCACGGACTATGACTACTAACGCTTGAAATTAACATGGATCAGGGTAAGCGCCAATAATGGTAGTGTTACAATGCGTTGCTTAGACAACTAGCGACGAGCGTTGACAATTAGTGCCAATCATAATTTCGTGATGTTCGTAGAGAAAAATTAGGCGTTAAAATAAAACAAACGGCGTGGGCTGCTTTTCAAAGAGATTTTGTTTGAAGTTACAATTCCATGTTTTTTCCGTTCACGGAATGTTATACTAGTAATATGTTATACATAATGCGTTTTAATAAATAATAAAATTGATATAAATAAATTCTTGATTCATAAGAAAATTGTAAAATAGTGGATGCGAGAAACTGATTAGTAGATAATTAACTTGGCTAAATTGCCATCAATATTGGAGCAGTTCGACGACCACTTTGGCGATGGGGTAACGCTGTCTGCCTCAGACTCCAGTGGTCGCGGGTTCGACTCCCGCACGGAACAAGAAAAAAAAATGTTCCGGGTCTGGGCGTTTATCTGTATATGTACTTATATTTTAGGTTCTCCCTAGTTCGCTACATGGTATCCCATATCACAAGCATTGCTTAGTTTGGGGGCATGTAGTTGGTGTGATTTTCTGTGGACTTTATTTATTTATTTATTAGTTATGGCCGGTCTCAATAATTTACCAAAAAGTTAAGTAAAAGTAAAGATACAAATTCCTATACTATTTTTAACCCAAGTGACAGATTTGTGACAGATCTGACAAAAGTTAGTATGGGAATTTCTATCTTTATTTTTACTTTAACTTTTTGGTAAGTTATTGAGACTGCCCGTTAGTAACTCAATGCGATGGGTATTGAAGATGAATAAGAGATAAGACAATACAACTAATACAACTGAACATACGGACTTCCTTATTAGGATACTGTCTAATACTTTTAAAGTCTGTATCCTGGGCGGTTATGTGTCAGGGAGTTTTAATGAATCCAAATTTTCCAAGAATTTTTCAAACAATATATTGATGTGGATTTTGATCGTCTTCTTCATGGCAACGTTGTAGACAATTGTAGTGTGTTTTTAACGATTGCTAAACCTACATTTGACATCAAAGTCACCTGAAGCACGGATTCAGAGAGAAAAGGAGTATGGTTTTAAATCTTAGAACGACAATTGGGATTCAATATTGAAATCTGCATATCTGTATGTATGCCAATTGCCAATCATGCTTCGCAGAAAACCGTTAGCTTTCAGAATGTATACTTTTTAATGGTCGTTAGGATTTGTGAGTATTTGTATTCGCGTCCTGAAAATATGGTCATCAACCAATCACCTCTGCGCCAGCCGAGTGGTTAATCGTAACTATAACCACTCGGGGTCAAAGTCATTTTATTTTATTAAGATTAAGATTATAATCACTTTGCAATGTTTTAAGGCTTTATATGAAGTAAGTATAGTTTATTACCGAATTTTTCATAACTTTCATAAGCAGTTTGTTGGTCAAGTAAATTGAATACCTTAAACGTGGATGAAGTTGATTTTTGGATTCTTACTTATTCGTTCTCTTCCATGAATAACAAATAAACAATTCATGTTCTCACAAATTCGGGTGGCTTACCTTAGAGAATCTTGGTTCGAATCCAAGAATATGTGGGTATATGGCCGTAGATCAAGCGTTACAAACCTGTAAAATTTCCCCAACCAATTTTTAACTTAATGTCGAATGCATAGAGTTCAGATTCAATTACAAATTGACTGATTTGGAACATTTGATCCACTGCCTTCTGTACTTTTCTAAGCTGGCTCAAACACTCTTTGTGTTTACTAAACTGTGTTTTAACGCTGGTTGTTTACATGCAGTCCTTTGTTAAAAAGATAGATCATAGAAGTTATTTTCCTGTTCGTTTACCGTTTATGCTTTGTTAAGCGCAAACGTGTTAATAACTGAATTATGTAATAGACAGATTTAGATTTGAAGATACCGGTCTATCGATTCTCTTGGGTCGGTCCCTCATGTCTGAGGATCGTGGTCAGCATCAGGGCTGCATTTGGAGCGGATGTTCTGCCGCCATCGGTTTCGGTCCAGCGCGTCTCTTATTAGCGTATGGAATTAAGAGGTCGACGAGTCTTTCAATTGATCGATCCATCTCGAAGGCGTACGAGCGCGTGATCTTTTGCCTTCGGTGTTCCCTACGACAATCAATTTTTCCAAATTGTCATCTCCTTTGCGCATTGTGTGGCCGAAGTACGACAGTATGCGTGGTTGACAAGCGAATCTTTATTTGGAGTTGGGTTAGTATAGACGTATTGGTGCGCTTTGCAGTCCAAGATATTCTAAGCATTCGTCTCCAGCACCACATCTCAAATGCATCAATTCTTTGTCGCTCTCGGGCCAGGATTGTCCATGATTCTACTCCATACAGGAAGATGGGGAAAACCTGAGCTCGTACCAATCTGATCTTGGTTTTGATGCCAATCCCCCTTTTCTTCCAGATGTTGTTCAAACGGGTCATCGCATCTTTTGCCATTCCAATTCGTAGTCTTATCTCGGGACCAGAGCTGCCGTCTTTGCAAATTTGAGAGCCGAGGTATATGTAGTGGTTCACGATGTTGATGCCAGAAATGTTGCAATTGATGTTCATCAGTTTCTCGGCTCGATCCACTATCATTACTTTGGTCTTTGCTCTATTCACCGACAAGCCTATATTCCCACTTTCCATCTCGAGTCTCTGGAACAGCTCACTCATATCTTCCATTAGTGGGGTAAAATTTTGGTAAGTCTTCATAATTACAAATACAAAAAATAGCTCATTTTTGGTTGCAGGCGAGCATGTACGTAAACTGATATTAAGTAGTCACTGGACTCTCGCACTTCCTAGTGAATTGCAAAAAAAAGCTCGGAAATAATTATAATTTCATTTTATTAATCTGTTTCATGAACAAAAATATATACGCATACAATACAAAAGACGATGAAAATATATATTTTCACTTGATTGCCACTATTTTAAAGTAAGTAGGTATCTCTTACAATTTCAAGTTCATAACTGCAATGGCCTTAGAGGAATAGATAAACAAAATTCGCCATCATTATCGCCGGGTGATTTGCGCACTATGTTGAGTACAGAACCCTTGAAAAAAGAACTGCATAGCATAAATTTGTATTGCTGCGACAAAAGGTTGGTACCTACTTGAGTGGTTAAAGAAACTAATACCCTGCTAATGCTAAAACCGAAGCGACACTTTAAAACTTTGTTCCGTAGCTACAATATAAGAAAAGAAAAAAGGAAAACCTAATTTTTAAAGTAGGTACTGAGAAAAGTACATACACAGCATTCTAGAGAGTACAACCTAAAAACACTAAATGGAGGTTGTTATTTCAGCAAAGGACATAAGCACGATTTCTGAAAACTAAGAGTGCAAACTCTTACGCATTAACAAAACACGATAGTCAACTAAAACGCATTTCATATATTTCGCGATGGAATGAATGTCCAATAGTGTTTAATAATATTCCAGGACTTTACTAAGCTCGCATTTTCTATCTAAGGCTAACCATAAATTTGATTTAAAGTTATACCTAATACTGTTTCATTCACACATCAATCAATTCGGCATCTCAACTAACGATGTCGAGAAATCATGGATACGGATTCTGATTCTTATAACTTGTCTACGATGCTAATAATTATAAATTGTAGTACCCGGTTCCCCTCAAGTCTAGTTTGACTTTAAGTTGTTGCTGTCCCTACAGTCGAACTCTTTTGACAAAACCATGATAACTCTACTCTTAAGTGATATATCGTGATCTTCGACAGCTTTCAGTGAGGCCTACGCACTGTTATTAGACTGGTGCGAACCAGATGTACTGTAGTTCTGAAGATTATGCCAAACATACACAAATTCACTTACTACACTCACATAAAAAATACACAGTAAATAACTCTCTTTCGAATGTTACTAAAAAATTTTTTTACAACTACTAAAATAAAACGCTAGTAAATTTTTAACGAAAGACAAATCATTAAGTATACAGAAATATCGCTTCGCTCTGCCTTAGTACACAGCCTTACTTAACTCAACATTGAATGACAAATTTGTTTATTATTCAAGTAGGTATTTGCAACACGTTTCGCAGAGGCCAAGTGTAAGCTGTTGAGGTGACATTTCGAAATATTGTGTGGTAGCGAAAGTGAAATAACCAAAACGAGGATTGGTGTCATTGTCTTTGTATGGTCAGCAATGTAGTTTGATTATTATCTTATCCAAAAATTTAGAGTTCAGTTGAGCATTTAGAGAATGTAGAGTAGGTACAATCTGTTTACTGGGATTTTCACTTTTATATTTCGCTTCTTTAATAGATAGGAACAAGAAACGTGATGGTTACTTTTTTATAATTTTGGTAAATTTGGTATTACCATCTGTGAGGCCCAGAAATTCCGAAATGCTTCCGTATCTCTTTACCTTATTAAAGGCTAAACCCACGACTGACCTCATTCTCAAAAATCGCTTTTAAAGATAAAAGCACACCGGTGGCTTAGGAAAACCGGCCTATTCATAAAATATTGCCGGGGTACATCACTTAGTTGGCGGTAGATTTTATATAAAGGAACAACTCCTGGAGCCAGCTGCAGGAGTATGAGTCTCTCACGAAACTGGCCCAGTTCTGGTGAGTGAGTCAGAATTTTAAGGGCGATAAAATGGCTTCTTACAAACCGTAACTACTACACACAAATATACATCTCGGGACCGATTGCTGAACGTGCCACCAGAAGCACGGAAGTCATCGTGAGAAATTAACTGTTGGCGGACACCCATCCTGGTACCGACCGCGCCGAACGTTGCTTAACTTGCGATCGAATGATATACACAGGGCTTACAGCGCCACGGCGACGATTTCTATTAATTCTTTCAATCGATCTGATTAAACTGTTTATTTGAAAGGGTAAAAAAGTTTATATCGTAAACAATTATAAAACTGGTTAGATAAGATAGATTCGAAGTTAATAAAAAAATACACTGCTCTATTCTTCTGACGCTACCGCGTACTAGATGCCTTATTAGCGCCGCATTTCATTCATGACCAATGATTCAACCATTGCAATCGATGCTTTAGGTACCTATAGTATTACTTATGTAAACTTTAACTGATGTCTACTTTTATAAGTCTAGACTTAGAATTTCATTCGAAAACAATGGAAAAAAGTTAACATATTTGACAGTTTTGTTTGAAAAATGTACGCAATTGAATCCTTGAGTCGTAACTTAAGTGCGAGTAAGTATATTTCTTTCTTTAAATGATCGCCAAACAAGCACTAGAGACCCACCTGACAAGTAAGTGACATCCTGGTCTAAAGAAATAATTAATTAGAATATAAAGGTAGAGTTCGCACACTCAAGGTCCAAGCTGGAAAAACCCTTTTGCTGCGTAATTTCACTGGCCTTCACATGCCTTTATCGGTCAAACTTGTTTATACACGTGACTATTTTGGTTAAAATAGAGATGGTAGTAGCCATATAATTAAAGGCCTCTGAACGGAAGAGGCTACCATTGAGGCTGCTTTTCTAAAACACGGACTAATGTTATACAGCTTCGAGATTTATAAGCCTTTTTGAGTTTGAGTACATCAGTTTATTCCATATGTAATTATAGTAGGTACTTGACTAAATAATAAGTAACCTTTTATTAACAAATCTTTCTCATATAAAATAATATAATATTGAACTTCTAAACCTAATGGAAAATAAAATGTCAATACTGACATCTAAACTATTTTAAACCCATTCAAATGAAAATTAATTTGAGAATAATGGATAATATCCGTCTTTATGTTACCTATTCGATGATCTAAGATTGCCTCTAAATCGACAGCTCCCTAGTTACTTACACAATGTCAAACATTTCGTCTTCAAACAGAGATCCATTAAAACTTTTCTGGCGATTTATATGCTCTAGCCCGACCCCAGGAGAAATTGATCGGATGTATAAATAAACAGGCAAAGTTAAGTTTGTCAGTAACTGATGTGTTCTGCATAGTGGAACGCAATTCCAAAATGGATCGGGCTACTTGTCAAAGCAAACATAAAATGGAGTCGAGTTGTACTTTGGAACTACAAGTTACATAGTGGAAGTCGTATAAGGGATCTTATAACATCTTGTTAGTTTAGGAAAGCTTACGGAGTCAATATTTAACAGGTACGTAACACTGTACGTTTTAGAGTAGAATTAAAATCTGTTATTGTAATAACTTAATTTATTATGAATCTGTACCTTTGACAAAAAAAAAATATGGTAGAGCTTCAGTGTCTGTCTAGCTAGCAGCTATCCTTCGTTCATGTTTCGATAATGTCTGTGTTTGTATGAAAAGCCTCGACCATCAGGTGACCCGGGTTTAGTCCAAAAAAACTTAAAAGGTGGCGGAAGAAATACACGTTAGGTACAGTTGATTTGTATAGCGGTTAGTATCTGGGTTGGAATGACAATAAATCCAGACCGTTTAGGAATTAGGGACTGTACTTCAAATCGAAAGTCTAATTAAGTAATTATCTTGACTTTGTAAATTATGTAATTCGGCATCGTGTTTAAATTTTTAACATTTTAAACTTTGAAATGTCAGTCAGTCTCTTCATAGTCTGAATAAAATGAAAGTTTAAGGTTATGGTAATATTTTTAATGTTAACGATGTTATAAGCGTAAGTACTTCATATACTATTTCTAGTAATCGTCCCTATACCATGTAATGACAGTTAAACCTCAGACGAAGTTAAACTAAAAATATAAAAATCGCGTGTTTGAGTTAACTTATTGTACTGTCTGGGTTTTTTTTTCCATTCCACAGACGCTACCGTGGAGCTTTATTCATTAAGATATAAGGAAGTCAAATCGTTCCGGTCTATCTTGTTAAACCAGTATGACGACATACCTGTCAAGTACCGACTATTAATAATATCGATATTTATTTTTATAGAAAAGCTTAATATTTCTTTGTTCGAGCATGCTCCATTTGCGTCGTGAATAAATTAATTTCGCAGGTTTTGGCAGATGTTCGTTTACTGATGTTCAGATCGTTTTGAAATTGATTTTATGTTATATAATTTTTGGCTTTACTTTTATTCGTATTTTGTTCTAATTATTCAGAACGTACAATGAGCGATTTTTGAATTTTGCTCAGCTCGTATAACAGTAAAATGTATTAAGTACAGTAAATTCTAAATACCGTTACTCTTTTCTAGGTGTCTACCCCGCATTTGACTTGAATGATGGTAAGTTATGATGGGGTCGAATGTGCCAGCTTTCCTTTATGGGAAATACCTCGCACTTCATAATATGCTGCCGTAACATATCACATCAGGAGCGGTGATATCAAGCAGCTTTTAAATAGTGGTTGCTAGCCAGGCGGGCTAGGAAAGTGACTCTATTACTCCACGGGCTTAAAAATGTATGTGATTCGTACATACGTTTTGGTCCGAGGATGAACACGATTTCTCAACAGTTCTATTATACATTTTAATGATGTGAAATTTAATCAATAGTTTGTTTGAAGTTTAACAATGCTTTTATTCAAATTAATTATTGTGCATTTGTTACTAAAAGTTATTACCCGATAAACTTGCTTGGTGGTAAGATCTGTCTGGCTGATGATATGAATGTCTTTAAATATTATCGCTCCGGTGATTCCTAATTTTACCATAATTTGTGTTTATGCGTTTGAAGAATTATTAAACCATAAAAATTTTCTATCTCGGTTCTAGTTTTTATTTACGCTTTGTTGAGAAAACTCTTACCAATTGCAGGATTGCATTCCACCTCGCCGAATCCAGTGAAAAACATGGCTACGACGACAATCAGGCAAGCTGCAACAAGGATCCTGGCCATGTTTGATACTGAAATGATAAAAATATTGATATCAGTATATGTATAGCTGATTTAAAGTATCAGCCCATTGCAAGGCCATGTGTCTCTCCTCCGGATCACGAGAAGGTGAAGACCATAAGCTGGCCCAGTTCTGCATTCTCCTAAACAACAGTGACGAGTTTATGGATGCATCAGCGACGAGTGACATAATTGGTATTCACATAACATATAAGTCGACCCCAGAGCTCGCCGCTGATGACGGCGTGACTAAGAACTGACATTCGTCGAACTGTTTGGCATTTCGTCGACGAACTCGTCGTCGAGCACAGCGCTGTTGTTTTAGTTACGCGAATAGCCCTGCTGATTTGTGGATGTCAGTATTTTCAGGACGCCGAAATGTTTTCTTACAAAACCTAAAGACGCATCGACTCCTTAACGATGCCTCCGATTGGGCCGAACGTTGCTTAAAATGCTATATCTATTGATATGCACAGAAGTCACTTTATATGACGTCACCCAAATGATAAATAATTATTTAATGTCAAAAAAATATGTACCTAACTGTTTCACTGGTTCCACTTCCCTCGCGTCGTACCATTCTCCGGTTAAAATAGCAGGATGGTAGATATCGTGTTTAATCGCATGCAATTTAAGGTATACCGGGTGACTGGTGACAAATTTTAGATATTGTAGGACAGCACTCTGTACTCGATTCTGATCATAATTATGTGATAAAAGTAGGTACTTCATTTTCACCAGAATTCCCTATAAATGAATAAAGAGACATTATTACAATTTTCCTGACGCGTAGCTTCTGTCAACACGCACACAGTAGTTTTCCCACCACACGCACAACACAACCCGCTAAGTATCTATTGTATTACGCTTATTTTATATAATTTTTTCTCTTAATGTATGATCTCAAACGATTACGTCCTTGAATTTCGAAAGTGACCCACCAGTCACCCTGTTCATCAACTTGAAAGTGTAATATTAATCCAACCTTGAAAACTTTCAAGTTTGTCATAAAGTAGGATGAACAAACCAACACTTGACCTGTCATGATTTCTGCATAATGATCTCAATATGGCTTACTCATAGCATTGCTAAATAAATCTGAAGTCCACGAGGTAATTTGTCTGCAATTTTTCCACGGAAAGCGGATCAGGTTATTATTCAAAAAGCAACGTGAAATATATTTTTCCAGCATAGGAAGGAATAATGATATCAGAAATTTATTAATAATTTATGAATTTTCTTTATGAAACACAATAATAGTAGGTAGATTATTTTTGTATGGAGGTTGATAAATGAATGAATTAAATATATTTGCGGATAGATTTTATAAATGATCAATTTATTACTATTAAAACGGCAACGCAACTTTAAAAGAATCTACGGAATACTTTCTAATATTCATATTTCATTTCCCATTTCAACTTGAGTTAGTTTGCGTTGATCTAAATGCATTCCTATACATAAACTTTTACGGTTTAAATGGCTTGTATACTCGTGTATAGAATAACACAAACTATTTCTCCACAAAATAAGTTAGTATTTCGGAGCTACGTAGTGAAATTTAAGGAGAATAATCAAAATCCGAGCCAGACTACGAAAAGCTTTTCCCAGCATTGCTCGGCCGAGTACCGAACTCAGGGCGTCCCGTTCCGTAAGCTTACAATTAAAAATTCTACCAAATCACAATAAATCAAGTTTATATGAAGATTAGTAAGAAGCCATTTGGCGCCCTAAAAATACTGACATCCACCAATCAGCCGTAGGCCAGCTGGGCAGTTTTCGGCCTAAACCTCCTCGTCACTCAGGGGAGAGACTCATAGCCCGCAGTGGGCTCAATACATGGGTAATGACAATATGAACGTTTATAAATGGGTTATTTACCACGTTTTTATTTATTTTAAGTTCTCGATTTTGCGACACTGTTGCAAGCGCCGCGCCGCCGTGATCAAGACGCGATTTTACCTTACAGGAAATATCCAGAACACAAAATAAATAAAAACATAGTACTTAAATGAAAATAAAGGTGGTAAAACTATTTCATATGTATATTGGTGAACATTTTATTAAAATTATTGTATTCAATATCTACTAGAGTGTTATACTACGATGTTGAATAAACATGCTAAGGACTAAATAACTATGTCTTATTAGTATCAATTAATACGGTAACCTACTATTAAAAATCGATATTGAAGGCGGAAAACCTTTAAATAACCTCCTTGCATTAGCGTTAACTTTATGAAATATCAACAACATACTTCATGGCACACTGCTTCGTTTTCTTGACTCTATGGTATAAAAAATCTTAGAAAAAAATAAATCGTAACTTGTTTTAACCAGGGACTGCATACCGGTATGAATTTCTGTATGACGTCATACCGTTAAATTAGGTGTATTAAAAAAAAACATTACTGGTATTTATACTGAAATAATTTGTGTACCTTTTTTATTATTGTAGCATAACTAATTTCTTTTTTTTAAGTTAACTGAAATTTTCCTGTATTAATATTAATATTAAAAAAATATTTTTAAATAATGTAGCGGATATAGTAGAATGTTCGATAGTTTAGTGGAAGCATATGAAGCGTAGGGACCTATACATTTCGGTACAGAAATTAAATAGGTTAAAATATTTCTGTACTAAAAACAGAAATTAATCCGGTATACATTATTTGGGTACTGATATAATTAAGTTAGATTTTAATAACATGTAGGTACAGGTATTGTGTTTGATGAGGCAGTACACTAATAAGGGTACTGACATTTTACTGGTACTATTTAAAAAAATTATACCGATATGCAGTCCTTGGTTTTAACTCGTAACAAAATTAATAAACTAATTTCAAATAATATTTAATTTGAGTAACATTTAGAAAATGGCAAGAGTCAAGTGCTATTTAAAAATAAATAAAGATGTGAAAAGCTTTAAGTGTAACTACTGAAACGTGATAACGAAACTTCGAGCTAAAATAGAAAATTATCATAAAACAAGATAAATTCTAGATGGAAATGCTGAGAACATGAACTAACATTTTTTAATGCTCGAAAAAAAAATGTTTACTATAAAAACTTGTACTGAGTAACAAAATGCAAGAAACTAGGACACTTCATATTTAACTCTAAACTTGGATATCTACTTATTGTCTAGGTTATCGAGTCATTTCTGTTATTCTTAAATATGTAGTTTGAACTTAAAAAATACTTCGAGCTTTTCCGCGTGTCTAATGTTTTTTCTTCTAAGAAAATTCTCGTTCATCCACGACTTAAAATAGTTATCTTATAATGGATGATAGTATGCACATTATTTAAATATTAAAATAGGATTGCTTGAAAAATATGTTTTTAAAGCACTATAGCCGTGCAAATTTCATTACGTTTTATGTTACAATTTTTTTCTTTATTTTTGTTTTTAAGTTTTTGGTTATGAAGTGAACTTGTTTTTTTTTATTAATGTAAAGTGTAACCAGTCACAGATGTTAAAACTTATGCAGGTTTTCTAGATATCGTAATGCGTTCAATATAAGTTTAGCAAAGAGCCTAGTTACTTCAAAATTATCAACAACGTAGTTCTCTATCGTATTTTAACATCAAAGAAAAAAAAGAAAAATAATCTTAATATTTACAAGTTCTACCTTTCGTAACCAGTAATTTACAGAGATGAATAAAATTAATACTTACGATGAGATGAATAAAATTAATACTTACGATAGAACAACATAAAAATAATTTAATTCGAAAAGATATTTGGGATATTGTACGATTGTACAAAAAACTTAAATGTCAAAGTTAAGTTACAACATATTCTGCAAAAAGATTTAAACGCGACCGAATATTAAGTTTTTATGAGTTTCTTGAATGAAAATAGCTAAAAATATGTAAAAAAAATACAGTTACCACTAGTTAAGCTATTCCTTAAACATTATTTACTGGTTCAAGAGTTAAAAACGTTCATAAAAACGACAATAAACAAACAAGCATGGTTGACCAACACTAAGCATGAATGAATGGTGAACTCTTAACTTTGCTTTTTACTAACAACGTATGTCTTAAATAAAATACCTGCAGAACTGGTCAAAACTCACCAAAAAACCAAATGTCGTGCACATAGAGTATTGTTCACTTCAACTACACAAACATACACAGTTCATACACAAACCACTATTATATACCTATCTAATATATTCATGCAAAATATATAACATAGATTTGGTCCAAACTTGCGAGTGTAAATTCGACTGAGCTTAAATATACAAGTAAGAGGCTCATATGTAGGTTTTACGTTTTGTAAGAGTAGGGGGGATGCTGTAGGGGATAGCTCAGGAAACGAATTGTTAATAGGTACGTTTTCGGAAGACGAAAGTTCTAAGTAGGAAGTTTTTTTTCTTAGATAAGGATGATGTTAGTGAGGATATGACTTTTTTTCTAATGTATGTATAACTATTACTTGTTAATGCTTTAATTCTTTCGTACAGTATGATTGGAAAAAGATTAAAATTAGTCAGTAATTATGAAATCAAAGTAAATACGATAATAATTAAAATAATTATTGTAAATACTTAATTTTTATAATTAAATAAATACTACTTATTTTTACTATACTAAGTTTGCTGAGATAATTGCTTAATAATTTTTAATGTTTTTAAGTATTCTTTTAATGAAAGATGAGTTTACAAATGATGTGTTCAATGCATTTATTTTTTGCATTGAATAGAAAATTACTTTTCCCGATTCTTTCAAGTTTCTAGTTTATAAGTATCTCGTGGATGTACGCGTAATCCCCTCGTTTTAATCGTCACTTTCTATCACATGAAATGGAAGTCTTATCCAATTTTAAAAAAAGGTGATGAAGTAAAATTTTACCCATTTTCCCAATATTTTACTTGGCTTTTTATCTCTTACTGGTCTAGGTTGTTACCAGCGGATTGTATTCATTTATCATTTATTTTTCATTATTCATTTATGTATTCATTATAACTTATTTAAATATGTAATCAATTAGTTAATTTAAAATGTTAATTTAAAAAAAACAACGTTGCATTGATGAATTTTGTCCAAATTATATACGATTAGTTGATTTTTTTGTGTTATATTTTTGCTTAATCTAAATCCTATAAATTCATTATTACTAAATACTTTATCAATATACAAACTTTACATTACGATACTTTGTCAAAATGGCACATTAGACGAAAATATATGTTTGTCATTTCATTAGATACTTTATACTAATAACGTATCCACATAATTCTTTCTATTTTAACTAACCAGATCTCCTTCATAGGTGTTGCCCTAGGCTATTGAACGCTTTATACTTGGATGATACAGTAGGGCCATTCAATTATCTTTTTATGGCCATATAATTCCACAAAACAAACTAAAAGAAAGAAAAGCACAAGAACATTCTGGAAAAATGTTCTAAATCTCAACAAAAGAATCTGAAATATTGTAACGGGCTATTAAAGGAACGTTTGTGTTTAACGAGAAAGGTATTAGAGATGAATATTTTATAAAACAATGTCGCAATCTCGCTTCTCAAGAAAGTTTTGTATTATTAAAGAATACCGGACCGAATCGCCCACATTTAGGGACAAAATTTCTACTTCCTCGATGAAAAGTCAAATGTAAATAACCTGTACCTACATGACAATACGAGTACAACTATTTTAATATTATGAGACTGCCGGTTTTACTAGACGTACACTGCTGCATTCATACTACTGCGTCAATACAAAACAGGTTGTAATAAGCAATGGAAAATGTTCTAGCAAATCGGATGGAGTTTTAGTAAAGCGTATTTGGTTATCACGTTTTAAACTTTAATAATAATTGTTGACTCGGACACTTCCTAAGCTTGAGTTTTTATTCACTGCGGATACGTTGAGCTGTCTCTATTTCGAGCATGTGAGACATATTTATCTAAGATACAATTTCCGTATAGGACCTACCTTTGACGTTCAGTAAACAAATGTTAATACAATTTCGTTTTGTTGTTTCTTGAAAGTTCTTTGCAGCAACTTTTATAAAGTTTAAAGGATCTCCTTTGAAAATAGGTGGGTTTTATTTTGTTTCTCAAAGTTTGTTTGGTTTGTATTTATGTTTTTAAGTGAATTTTATCCTGTACTGTAATTTTATCCTGTTTCTTGTTGGTTATGATGGGAAAAGCTTTACACGTGTTTAGCCAGTATGTTTTTTTAGGTATTGACTTGCGTACGGTAAAAAACGATAAAGACCAAGATCACAATGGTTTTGATGGGCGGATCACAGCATTGCCGAAATTATTGTTTTTGGCATTGACCCGGGAGATTTACCACCAAAGCGTGAGTTCTATCACTCGGATTAGTTGTCTTTAGTGAGACGCTTATCCAGGGCCGGCAAAAGTTTCAGAACAATATTTTTGTGGAAGGTCTAATGATGTTTTGTACATTATTATCAATATTGTTGAAATTAAGGAACAATAATAATAAATAAAGAGAAATAATAAGCCCAGCTACAGAATATATTTTTTGTCCATGTGATCAAGCTTCTATTTTCATAACTTCGCCACGAGACAATAACTTGTGTATTGAAGCAATTCATACTATAATTATTCCATCATAATTTATACTAAGTAATATATTAATGAACATTGCGATGAAAAATATTATGCGACAAGAAGGGCTCCCGTTCCGGAAGCCGTAGTCGGTACGGTTAGGTGCGACGACGAGCGCAGCGAGGAGGAGCAGTTAGGTTGCATATAGTTATACACGTGCGCGATCCGAGCAAACGATGCGAGTATCATTATTGCGTGGCTTCTAATATTAATATTCGTCGTGGCGCGTATAACGCGTCGGTTGGCAGTTTCGAATCGGCGGAATTCGCTGACAAAAGACAAACGTCCCATCCTTATTGTTTAAAAAGCCAATTAAATGGGTACAAATAAAGTTTTAAGCTTGGTTTATGAAACCACACAGTGACCACTATAATGGCCATTCCAGAGCCTGATTAGAAAACTTCGTCACCAAACCAAACTAGCCCGGATGCGAGTGAAACCCTCGTGCCACGGGCAAACTCGGAACAAACACGGAAGCCGTTACATGCGTGTATAGGTACTTATTTAAAAAAAGAACAGTAGGTAACCTACGAGTATTGAGTAAAAGAAGTTTGACGTCACTGTAACCGAAACAATCGAATAAACATTTAAATTAATAGCGTATTTCATTTATTTAACCTATACGATCGTGAAAAGTTAAGCCAATGCTATATGAGAATCATCTGTAGATACCTTCTGTTGTTGATACAATTAAGTAAATGATTGGCAGTAAAATAACGTGAAACATTTAAAAGCAAGCTTATTTTGTTTATATAAAACTTTCTATCCATTAGACACTTATGAAAGTCAAAGTCAAAAGAATCTTTATTTCGTAAGTATTTAAATACATTTGAAATAAGTCACAATTTACAAATTGAACTGAATCTACCACCACTTCGGAAAGTCGATCTGTTGAGAAGAAGTGGCAAGAAACTCAACAGCAATCATCTTTTAAAAATACACAATAACAACAACAACAATTTACAATCTTCTTGCATCCGGATATCTTATAATAAAACTTTATGCTTATCCTTAAATCTATCGAAGGGTTAATCTTAAATATTTTGGAGTTTTATTATAAAAGCGTACACATTGACCCATGAACGAGTTGGTGATCTTCTGGAGTCTACTATTATATTTATACATTAGGCAATCAAGTACTAGACAGAAACATAGACATAGATATAGAGGTAAAGATAGAAGTAGATAGATGTAGCGATAGAGGTGAGAGATATTACAGATAATGTGGATGGAGATGAGGATAGTCGTGGACAGAGACTGGACACTAACACGGACGTGAACATGGGGGAATGGGATGGAGATGGGGAAGTCAGAGTCAAATTCAAAAAAGTAACATAGTCATAAAGTCTTCAGCAAAACGACCTGGCACCGCTAGCAGCACCCGTTCACGAGTATAACGCAAGCCTCCTCAACCATATTTTAGGGAAGAGGGTGACCCGACACCCGACGCTACCGCTAGCCATGCCGCCTGAGGGAGCATGACGTTCCTTAAGTGCTTTAGGTAAGTATATTAATACCAAAATTGAGGAATAAAGACAAAAGCTGTAAAAATACTTGTCATTTTAAGGATATTATGTTCGGACTTTATTTCAATTTATTTTAACTAGTTGAATCCGCTGTCAGGGATTACCTCCGCAAATAGATAAAAAAAAAAAAACGATTTTTTGATATATGTAGGGAAGAAAAAAAAATAGTTATGTGGTTTAATCGAATGAATGTTATTATTTTTTAAATAATTATATTGTAATGTAGAAAAAAAAATTGTCTGTTCTTATGGTGTTGTTAGCAAAGGGCGACTATCCTTGAAATTTCATTTTTAACGACAAAACGAATTTAAAAAGCAAGACGTTAAAAAGTGGATTTTACTTCTACTGTGACCGTTTTAAAGACAAGGTATGTTTGGTAATTAATTATTTTCATTAAAGTTACTTTAAAGATATAGTACACACCTCAAATTCAATTATTTATAAATTTCTTAAAAAAATTATGCAAAACGAATGACAAATACTCGTTCGTTTTCAATCATTATCAATCACTACGAAGTTTTTAACGGGTACCATTATTTTTCTATTTGACATTTCGATCTGTCAGTTTACTGCATTGAATTATTTGCCAGAGTATAGTATTGATAGTATGTATTTATTTTAAAACTCTGCCGCTTCATATTAAATGAAATTTGTTTTATTGAAGTTTTTCAGAGAGAGAATTATTTGTCACTAGATTACATATGAGCTACGTAAATTAATTTCAACACACTTACTCGTAAAGTGAGCCTTATTCTATTGAATTTAGAACTATAAACTGGGCTATAAGTCACGCGTGCATAATATATTATACCCTAGTGCATAATATAAATGAATCCTACAAAGTTGAATTGTACCTTAGTGCAAATTACATGCGAGCAAACAGAGCATATTTTATTGATCCGGGTTATACATTAAATATAATATGAGCGCGCGCGTCCAGGCGGCGCGCGGACACGTGCAGCAGCAGCGGCGCGCGGACAGGCGGTGCGCGTGCAGCAGCAGCGGCTGCACGGCGCCTCCAAGCAACAATAGCGTGTGTACAGGGACGCGCAGCAGCTAACAGCTGCTTCAAATAAATTTTATGACCACGTATGTCTGTCTTTTACTCACAAGTGTGTTGAAAAACGTCGTATGTAACTCGTGAGCGTTACTAATTACAGTCTCGGCTCATTATTAAGCCTCGACTGTAATTAGCAACTTAGCTCACTTGTTACATAATATACTATTTGGTTACCGATTATTACAGGACCCTCTTAGATTATATTATCATCACGATTTAATTGGGACTCGGTGGCTCAATGTGCAAAGTAATGTCCAGCATTTTTTATTTGCTTACATTATGAAGAAGCTCAATTATTTTTAAAATTATATGAAAAAGTATACTTTCTTGTATGTTTTAAGGGGCGAACGGGGTACCTGATGCTAAGTTATCATCACCACCCAGCAGGGCTAGCATGCTACCGTCGACAACGATAAATCGGGCCTTTTATCGATGTTTTCTTAAAATATGGTATTTAGTGTACGTATTTTATTAAGATTATGACATATTTGGTTCTGTGGTCTTAATCAAGGTATCAAATTGAGTAATTCTATCTATTACTAGCTGACCCGGCAAACGTTGTTTTGCCATATAAATAAAAAAAAAAAAATAGATGTTGGCCGATTCTCATAGATACCGGATAAGCACAAAAAATTTCATCAAAATCGGTCAAGCCGTTTCGGAGGAGTATGGCAACGAAAACTGTGACACGAGAATTTTATATATTAGAAGATGGTGCGCATATTAGCTTACATAATAGGATAAAAAAAGACGTGTGGCACTCGGAGACTGCCGCGGTACAGCTATTGCATAGCATTTTTTATCAACTTATGCAATTATAATTATTTATTTATTTTATTAATGCAGTAATGTTTGATCTAATATGAAGTTCCACAAGTTCCTAGTAGATGGCTCTGATTGTTCATTAAAGCCCGCACGTAAAGTTGTGAAATTAAAGTATCACCGCTGTGCCGGTCGGAGTGGAGGGTGTTAGTTTTTTTTCGTTACGGAATTTCTGGATTCGGTCCCCACGCTCAAGGCCCGCGATAGAAGCTATGCAATAGCTTAAAAACAAAATAATATTTATCTTGTCAATTCGACTATTTATGGATGGTTGCATGCTATCCCTGCAGGATCAACACGCTTCGAGGTAATAAAATTTTTGGCGATGAAAATAACTAGAACCACAGTAAAATAGTGATATATCTACATAGGTGGAAACGCGTAAATATTCTTTGAATTTTTGATAAGGTAAGTAAGCAAGAAACCTACGGACTTGTAGAGTAATTCAATAATTACGAAATGTTATTTTAAAAAGTCTTAACGAGAAACTGAAATGAAATAAAAAGTAAGTGTTTTATACCAAAGCTTACTTACCGGTTTAAATTGAATTCCAGGAATTGCTAAGAAGCCTTTGAAGACAATGTGAAAATATCTGAAAATTCCTCCTTTATATATCAAAGAGCCATAAGGATAGTAACGAACCATATCTACCACTAGGGGTGAAATCCATTAGCTAAGTAAAATAGTAGAAACCTTAATAATTGGATTTGCAAATAAATCTACGACATTTGTTAGGTAGCAGTGTAATGAAAACGTATTGGAGATACAGACTCAGTTTAGAGCTTCTAAGGAACGGTACCTACTCGTATTGCTGGTTTCGATTTAAGCGGTGAGATATACGTGAGTTGTTTTTCCCTGTTTTGTCTGCTCAAAATATTTCTTACCAAATTTAAGAAATGTAAATTTAAAGTTTATTTTATAATATGTTAAGTTTTCATGTTATACCTAAGTGCCTATAAAAAAAGAAATGATTTTTGAAAGGATTTATTTCAAATCCTTGACACTCGAACTAACTTCAAAGAACAGGATAACAACATGGCCTTCTTGTTTTATTAAACGGAATCCAAATGGTACACGTTCATTGAATCTTACTCCTCGATCTTAGGACATTTTCGAACATTTCTGAACTGTCACCTTAGTCAGGTATAGTTGTAAAAAACCAGTTAGCTACCGTTAATTTACCAAATTTATGGTTAGTTACCGATAAAATGCGGTTATTAACGGTTAAATATATGGCAGCGACAACGAAAAAGAATACAGTTTTTCTTTCTTTTCCTGTTAACCGACTTTTAGTGGTTATCAATTTCACCCATATGTATGTATGTAATATTTCCAGAACTGCCCAGTTTTTTTATATGTTAGTCTTTATCAACGTCTGAACAAATGTGATAAATTTCAATAGTGTATGTATGTTTTTAAGTAATTCCGTCCGATTTTAGTAATTCTTTTTTAGTTGTACTACGTATTGTTCAACTTAGGGTACACTATAAGTTTCATCAAAACCAGTTCAGTAGTTTTTGAGGTAGGGAATTTCGACCGACTTTTTTGCCAGTCGAAGCTGGCATCATCGCGCAACTTGCGATACACATTTCAATTCGTTAGCGACATCTCGCGGTGGTATTTAACCGTAAAAAGCATATAATGCGGTTAATTAACCGTTAATAACAAAATATGCATATTTAACCGCGTGATTAAAATCGTTAATAACCTGCTTCGCATCTATAGGCCAGGCCGGTGTAGTTACCAAGTTACCAACATTGCCTTCTACGCCAGAGGTTTATCAAATGCCGGAATTACTACATGCTGGGACACACTGAATATTTTTGTGATGTAAGTAAACAGTGCTTAGTCTGTAGATAATAGGTAATAAGAGATTTTCATCGTCAAACTATGGATGTCATATGTCTATTTTTTCGGAAATTTATGATATATTGTCCAAAAAATTAAGGATAATTTTAATGCTGCGGATAAATCGCAACATATGAAAAGTTGGCTTAGTAAAAATTTAAGCTGTGCTATAAGATACCATGTAGCCAACTAGGGGGGAGCCTGGAATTGAAATAGATAAACGCCCAGACCGCCAAGGAGACCACCAATTTATCAATGTTATACATATAAAATTTTAAATAAGCACTTAGATAGGTACGTATTTTGAATAATATTTGATTCCTTTAATTTATGACTGTACTGTATGTGACATTATTTCGGATTATACCATTGTTTCAGTCAGTTGCACGAATTGGTATTTTATTATTGTACAATTGTAAAAGGGAAATAAGAGGCATAATTCATTTGATAATTATTTATTTGACTAAGATTTGGATTTTAGGTTCTTGTGCTAGTACACGTTAATTTCCCTCTGTTTACTATTGTTGAAGATAGGTACATGAAGTCGCATCCCAAATTTACAAACTTGAGAGATCGTTATATTTTAAAGATTTTTGGGAGATCGTTATAAAAAACTCGAGTCACTCACATAAACAAAAAGAAACATGGATTAGAAACGGACATTTTGTTGTGACGGATGTTGTGGAAATCTATTTTCATACAGTTTATATGTATTCCATGATTGAGTTCAAAGTGTGAAATAGTACCCATACTGTTAGTTTTACTTAGTTTCAGGTGATGAAAACTCAAAAATTAAATATTCGATCAACTGTAAACAATTTCTTTGAACTTTCATTTTCATGTCATTCCATAGCAAAAACAAATTTTAAGTGCCCTGGACAACAAAACCGCAATTTCATAAGCAAAGACCTTTTGTACTTTACCTGAGATTGTAAGCACTTAAAATTTAGTTTACAAATTTAGCAAAGATTGTGATTGGACGAGCTGTTTGCTGAATGCTCGGCTGTAGACATTTATAATGCCTAGAAAATTTATAAATAATCAATATATATAAAAATGTTCCGTTACTGACTGAGTGACTGACTGAGGTACTGAGTGACTGAGTGACTGACAGACAACGTACAGCCGTAACTACTGGGCGTAGACAGCTGAAATTTGGAACATATATTCTTTAGGGGATGGAGAAATGCACTAAGGAAGGAATTCCCGAAATTCCCACGGGAACGGGAAATATAGGACTTTTTAGTTTGTATGAACAATCTTATTCCTCGAGTGCACCGATGTGAAACTTGGTGTAAAGGTTTTTTAATGTGTGTCTGGTTGTGTTATGAAAGGAATTCCTGAAATTCCCACGGGTTTTAGTTTTTATGAAAAAATCCCATCCCTTGAGTGCACGGATGTGATACTTGATATAAAGGTTCCTCAATAAGTGTCTGTCTGTATTATGTAAGGAATTCCCGAAATTCCCACGGGAAGGAGTTGGACTTTTTAGTTTGTATGAAAAATCTTATTCCTTGAGTGTACGGATGTGATACTTGGCATGAAGGTTCTTCAAAGAGTGATTGGTTGTGCTACGAAAAAAATTACCAAAATTCCCACGGGCACGGGATATATATGATTTTTAGTTTGTATGAAAAAAACTTATTCCTTGAGTGCATGGGTGTGATACTTGGTATAAAGGTTCTTTCAGTGGGTGTCTGGTTGTATAGTTTCTGAAATTCCCACGAGAAGAGTAGTTAAGCGCATACGAAGTTGCGGGATAAAGCTAGTTAATAATAAAATCTCCAGACGATCACACCAACTACATGGCCCCAAAGTAAGCATAGCTCGTGTTATGGGATACCATGTAGCGAACTAGGGGGGAACCTAGAATATCTATACTAATATATAAAGCTGAAGAGTTTGTTTTTTTTTGTTTGTTTGTTTGTTTGAACGCGCTAATCTCAGAAACTACAAGTGGGATTTGAAAAATTCTTTTTGCATTTGATAGCCCAACTCTTGAGGCAGGTTATAGGCTTCATAAAATATAGGTTATATTTTATCCCGGAATTCCCACGGGTTCAAAAGTTACGCGGGTGAAACCGCACGCGGTGGCTAGTAAATACATAAAATAGATAAACGATCAGAAACGGAACATTTTTTTTTGTTGTTTCTTGATTTATGCGTCGTGTTCGACATTACACTCTCTATTTCCAAGCAACTTCCAAAAGGAGGAGGTATGAGGTAACTCTTGTGTATGTTTTTTATATCATTTTTAAAATTATGAATCGATTTTAAATATTCATGTTTAATATAATAGACGGATACTTCGGAGATGGATAATCGATTAAGTTCTTTTTGAATAATTTGAATTTTTTGGAAAAATATTAATGAAAATTGTGAATTTACGTCGATGCCAAAGTTTTGACAAGGATTTAAAAATGTTAGTGAAGTCGGTTTTTTTAAATGATCTGCATTTGTTGACTATTAACGGTGGGTTTCAATATCGAATCTCTATTTAAAATCCATATTTTTTTCATACAAAAACAAATTTGTTTCAAGTGTTTACAAAGAAGGATTTTGTATAACGCCGGCTCCACACGTTGGCCCCAACGCCGCTCGTCCAACGTGTGTATCTAAAAAATACCATCTACCCCAACGTTGGAGCGGCTGTTGGTAGTTGTTCGGCGAGTGTCGGTTTTATCAAAGGAATCTGTGCCAACGTTCGCAACCCGTCCACATGTTGGCGATTTGCTTCAGCCCTGTTGATGTCCTGTTGCAACACCAGGGTCCAATCAACTGTACAAGGTATTAGCAGTCTATAGAAGACAAACGTCAAAAGTTATCAAACTGTCCTGAGGGCTCTTGATTCAAATTATTCAACAATCGGGTTCCATCGTACTTGAAAAAGAAAATGTAGAGAGTAATTAGTTATTTTAATATTAAAATGCCTTGTAAAGGACTGCTAGAATGGAGTGTATATTCTGTACTTACTGGTACCGTGTTTTATATGATGGGTCGTCATCTACCATCTTCTTTGGTGTAGCTATTTCTTTTTTTCATTAACAAATATAAATTATACGCACTCAGTACTGTAAAAATACTTAGAGCAATTTGGATTTCAGTATGGGACATCTTCACATTGGCTCTCACTAGAAGGAACTAGTATAATGATAGCCAACGTATGAACGCTTCACCAACTTAACGGAACAGCGTTGGTACCAGCGTTGGAGCCAACGTGTGGAACCGGCGTAAAGATACAATATTGAAACCCACCATAAGTCTTTCCAATGTCAAACTTAGAGGCCTAATAATCAGTTTTTGTTAATAACTTTTGACTTCACCCCTATTTTGACATCATACATAACTTCACGCCTGTATCCCGTATGGGGTAGGCAGAACACCAGAGGTAATAAAACCATCTGATGTCACATTTGACAAATTTGGAGGCATTATAATAGTGAAGAGAGACTATTGCAGTGACAGGGGGTCAGCCTATCGCCCACAAAAAAGCCTCCCATAACACCTCGGTCCCTTAACTGACTTTTACAGTATGCCCGGGAAGAGAAAGCAGCTGTGTGCCAAAACAGTGTTCTATGTTTTTCTTTCGCTCCCAGTCCAGCATAGAAGCAATTTGACATCATAATGCTTTTAATACATCGAAACTAGTGTATATTGGTGGTGGAATAAACTCTAATCATTATTAATTAAATACAAAAATGATGAGAACAAGCGCGAAGCAAATACTGCAAATGAGTTGAAATAATATTAAATTTTAAACCCCAACATACGTAACTTTTCGGCCAAACACAGGTCGAAATGAAGTTAAAATAATAAAGTTGAATAGAATGAAGTTAGTGGTTGACCTGGTGCGAGTTTGTTATGTGAGTAAACTGCTGAAACAAATAAAAGCCTTTTACATTTTATGCATATATTTCTATGAAGCACAAATACAAAATAACGAATCTAATTTTATGACATCGATGAAATTATATGAGATACTATAAATGTCAGGCATTTTTAGATTTTTTTAGTTATAGTTTTTTACTTGTTTTAACTTCACGTTTTTATTTATGAGTTCTCAATATTAAAATTAAACAAAAAAAGTATTGTTAATATCAAGTTTCTAAAGTTCAAACTTTTTTCTTAGTTTCAAACCAGTTTTAAAATCAAACTAATATCGTTTCTTTTTTGTGTAATTTTTAGCTTCGTTTTATTTTGCGACGAGTGGCTGGTGTGATGATATGATGAGGAGATCGCTAGCTATTCCAGAGATCCTGGGTTCGAATCCTGGCTAGGGCCAATATGTCTGCAATGAACACTTATGTGTCAAGCTTAGCCGTCTTAGTTATCGATGTTTGGATGAAAAGTTATAGATTTTTGTATTTTTAATTCTTTGACTTAGATATTCATTTTGTTTATATATTTTTCAAGTTTACGTTGGTGTTGGTGGACAATCCTCCCTTCCTCAAAAAAACAAGCAGTGCAATAAAAATAACAAAAAAAAAATTGAATCACTACACTTGCACCACAAGTGACCACCTACACGTGTTTCGATTGAACCAAAAGCATCCTCAGGATGCAACGACCACAGCAAAACGCTTTCTACAACATATATCTACTCTTAGCATAATTACCAATCAGATTTTACCATTAAACAAAGGAGTCATGCATATTGAGGGGATATGACCACAAAAAAACGTTCTAATTAAAACAACAATTTATTCAACAATCATAAGACAATCATTAAAACAAATATAAAAAATTAGACCGATTAAAATTTTCACCAAAAAAAATCGTTATCGCAAAAAGAAAACAAAAGAGTGATGAAATATTTAAAACATTTTAGAACGTTACAATAAAAAAGACAAAATTCGAAACAGTTTTTCAGACTATTAAAATTCAACTTTGGGTACTTCGGTTTCCATACTAGCAAGTACCAGGTTCTTGTCGGTTCCCTGTAATCTTTTCGGTTCTAGGGCCGCACGCATCTCTAAAGCTCTTGTGTCAGTTTCTAGTGACTGCTCTTTGTCATTCAAATCAATCGCAATCTTGATTGAAGCTGATTCTAGTGCGTTGTAGGTAGCTCTGAAAGGAATAAAGTTTCATTTAAATAAATTGATTTGATACCTGAACTTAAGATAAGATAAGATAGTAAAAGTTCTTTTTCAACACACTTGCTCGTAAAGTGAGCCTTATTCTATTGGATTTAGAACTATAAACTGGGCTATAAGTCACGTGTGCATAATATATTATACCCTAGTGCATAATATAATGAATCCTACAAAGTTGAATTGTATCTTAGTACAAATTACATGCGAGTAAACAGAGCATATTTTATTGATCCGGGTTATACATTATATACTATTACACCACTAATGAAACCACTCATACGTATGTATGTTATAGGAAACCACTTTCTTTATTTGAGAACAATTTAACAACCTTAAAACAAGTATACATAATTTTATTTATTTCAGTTTATGCGCGATTTAAAAGACAATCAACGCCATCTAGTGCGTTAAGTGGAACTAACAAAGACACCTATAAAATATTTTCAGAAAAAACTAAGAGATTTTATGACCACGATATCAAATCACAGCCTCGACTGTAATTAGCAACTTAGCTCACTTGTTACATATTATACTATTAAAGTATTATCTTTCTAAAGGTTATGGTCATATATCAACAACTTGATGATGCACTTGATTCAGATCGAGCGCGCTATCAATAAAGACTGGGAAACGTTATGATGCAGGATAGAAATCAATTATTTTCTCAAAAACTGTATTAATTATAAAACTTTAAAATTAAGATAAAGAAAAAAATATTTGGAGGTATTAAAAATGTAAGTCACGAAAAAGTAATGGATGAGTTCCGTGATTCGGAGGACACGATATGTAGTATCCACGGGTGCTGTATAGAGATAGACGTTGCATTATGTTTATGTCTTAAGTCTCCTCGTCACCTTGGAGCAAGCCCCATCTACCTGAAGTGGAATAATTACAAAGGGTTGTCTTCATTTGATGACTTATGAAAACACACTAGCTTGTGAAGATATCAAAGTAGGTCAAAGTAGATATCTAGTAGAAGTCTACAGCTAAATAAGAAAAACTAAAAAAAACTAAAGCTAATTTAAATGAAACACTTTAAACCACATTTGTCGCCGTGTGGCACCGTCTGCCGTACGGCAACGGTACGGCACTAGGCGCCGGCGGCCGGAATGCGCGGAACGGCGCCGTGCCACGCGTTCCGCCAGTGAAAAATTAAAATCAAAGTTCTTTGCTGACAATACAATACAATGAGCGATGCGACCTGCGCAGCACGCCGTGCCGTAGACATGGAGCCCTAACTCGACGTTTCAGTGCCTTTACTAACAACTTTTTCGCGGGTGCCTATTAATCGGCGCTGTAAAATCCGGTTAACAAAGCCTTATATTCAACTAGCTGGTGCCCGCGACATCGCCAGCACTGGATTAGTATTTGTAATTGTTTATTTTCTTCTCCAGGATCAAAATCTGTTTTTATACTAAAATAACAAAATAAATACAAAAATCTATCGCGAGTGATAATCTCCTAAGCTTTAGTGACATCTAGCGAATTATTCGTGCGAAACACTATTATTAAAGCCTCGCGGCGAGCGCTCCCCATAAAATTCATTTAAAAAATATAAATGACCACGTCAATGAAAAGAGAACCAATTAAAAAACAACACATTCTTTAATTCTTTAGTACCAACGCTGCGTCACGCGTTCGAACGCGCGTTTCATACAAAACTGCAACGTCCGTATCATACGCGCGTTCGATACGGACGTTTGGAATGCGCCAAGCGCGTACGGTACAGAAAATGTTATGAAAGTTTGTATGTTTGAATCTCTCTTAGCAGGTGTTAAATAAATCTATGGGTAGGTATGCCTATTTGAAGATACGGACGTACGGTACGCGCGTTCGAACGCGTAATGCAGCGTTGGCACTTAATAGATATGTATGAGACATCAAATATAATCAAAAATATTTTTTTTTCCGTGTAGAGTCGGCTTTGAATAGCCTGGATAAGCGTGTCGTAAAGGGCGACTAATCAGAGTGACCCCACTTGGTGGTAGGATCCCGTCAGGGTCCGACTGGCTAACAACCAGCTGGAACATTGTTCTGGCAATGTTTTATCAGCTAGTTTCTGCCTAGATTCAAAAGGCATTTTTGTGGGCGATAGGCTGACCCCTTGTCACCTCAATAGTCTCTCTCCATCTTTATAATACCTCCAAATTTGTCAAATGTGACATAAGATGGTCTTGTAACTTCTGGTGTTCTGCCTACTCCATAAGGGATACAGGCGTGACGTTATGTATGTATGTGTATGTTTCTTCCTAGGTTCGTGTGCTTTCATCTTCGACCTCATCATCACTTACCATCAGGTGAGATTGAGGTCAAACGCGGGCAATACGAGTCTTTTATAAAAAAAGAGTAAAACAAAGTATAAGAGATCATACAGTATTTAGTTACATACATATAACTTCACGCCTGTATCCCTTATAGGGTAGGCAAAACACCAGATGTTATAAGACCATCTAATGTCACGTTTGACTTTGGAGGTATTATAATTATGGATAAAGACTATTGCAGTGACAGGGGGTCTGCCTATCGCCCACAAAAACGCCAAAAAAACCTATGTCCCATAACTGACTTTTACAGTATGACCGGGAAGAGTAGCAGCTGTACATTCTATGTTTTTCTTTCGCTCTCAGTCCAGCATAGAAGCAGTATTTAGTTGTTTGAAAATAATAATATCAATATTATGATATTATTATTACAAAATTAAAACCGTAAATCTGGAATATATTATTATGAACCGACATAAAATTATGTCAAACGAAATATGAATGGCGCTCAAGCTTGAAGATTGTCTTTTCCATTCCGCGTGTGCCTTTGATACAAAGGCAATGTAAATTAAATTAATTTGTAACGTTTCGCATGTATTCGCATTATAACAATTCTATTATACGTTAAAAGGATACAATTTTTTTCATTCAAAAACAAATACAATGTGTCTATCTCATATTTTATATTTCAACTCGACGCTTCGATGTCTTTACTGACCTTGTGGTCACGAGCGGCTATTTAAGTTAATCTATGAAGTAACTAATTAAAATTATTACAATGTATTTATGTACAGTGAGAAAAGATTCTCCGCGTATAAAAATAAGTCGTTCATTAACTACAAATTCCATTAAACAAGTCCAACAAACATTGCCTTTAGTATATTTGAGGATCTTAAGAATCTAGGAAACTAAGTAGAAAGAGTTATTTCTTCCTTGGATAATCAAGGAAACTCAAACTTTATCTAGCACCTTTTTTATAAATAAAATGAGGCACAAATGAGAGCGACCAACTCCGCAAGAACACTTTTTTCAAAAGCAAACTCGTAGTTCATTTCGAAATTTTCAAATGTAAATCAAACTAAGATTTGAAAATTTTCGTTGAAGCAGAAAAAGAAGTCACTTTAATATTTTAAGATTTGAACACTGATTGTCTCAAGTTGAAAACGTTACTAACTTAGCATTTGCGTTAATAATTAAACATATCTATAATAAGTAGTTGCTAGTAACAGTGTCATAGCTTAATCTGTCAGAACGACTTCTCTTAAATTTTATTTGTAGACTAGAACATTTTGCTTGGCTTTGATTGAATTGACCACATCTTTTAATGATTAATTAAAGCATGAATGTTCTACATTCTGAAATATAAAGGGATAATTTGTAATTCGCGGAAACTTTCAGGAGTGAAAAGATACATGCAGAAAACCTCAAATTTCTCCAACCAATTTTTAACTTAATGTCGAGAACATAGAGTTCAGATTAAATTACAATTTTTTGACCGATTTGGAAAGTTCGATCTGCGACCTTTCGTGCAATAAAAAAAACTAAAGAGGGTTGTTGTTTAGTCACCGGGTAAATTTTGGTACAATAAGTACCATACATAGAACCCATTTTTGAAAAAAAGGTATGTATTTTTTACAAGTAAATTAATATATTTGCTAACACATTAAGAAAATCACGGTAAATTAAGAATGAATGAATTTTAAAATAAAGACGACTACGCGTTACTACAAAACTTTTTGGAGTACTACGACGTAATATCGATGAAATGCCGCGTCGTAGTACCTGTGTTCATCAACAGCAACGATTTGTAAAAAAGTTTGGGGTGCCATATTTTATTTTTATTATACTGAGCGATACTTAAATAAATATGCAGGTGCGTTTATATTGTATCAAAGAAAATAATATTTCAATTTAGCCGGTGACTAAAAAACAATCCTGTATACAGGGTGACTGGTGGGTCACTTTTGAAATTCAAGGACTTGTTAGTTTGGGATCATACATAAAGAGAAAGATATAATAAAAAATCAATATTAATGATTTACTGAGTAAACTTAACCGAAAGTTAAGAAATTGATTACGCAACGCATGGTTACGCTAGCGTTGGCGGCGATCCGCGTGCCAGGTCAAGTGCCGCGATTGACTCAGTTGGGTCTAGTTGCAGTAGTTCGGTTGGTAGTTCGGTTGACTGAACTAATGCAATTTTTTAGTAGCAGAAGTTTGGTTGATTTCAATCACCGAACTGTTGCTACCCTCTACATTTTTACACTCACATTAACGGGATTTGAAAAAAACACCATTAATATAATAATAATATTCTTATATACTGAAATTAAAAAACCGATATATATATATATTTAAATATTAAAATATTAGAACATTAAAACGGAACTTATTTTATTATATTTAATATTTATATTTACGCGCGAGCCGAGCGAGCGAAGCGAGCATGGTGCTGCAGCACCCGGCGATGCGCCACAATGGATTTTATTTCCTTGTAATTGAAATAAATAAAAAAAAAAATCTAATAAAAAAAAAAATTTGCTTGCTATGAGTAGCTATTCAAATAAAACTTTGAAATCAACCGAACTTCTGCTACTAAAAAATTGCATTAGTTCGGTCAACCGAACTACTGCAACTAGAGGCTCAGTTGTATGTAAAGTAAATAGTAACATAGTAGTATTTATTTATCCGGTATTCTATTGAAAAATTAAGTACCTGCTTTTATGACATAAATTATGATCAGAGTCGAACACAGAGTGCTCTTCTTCAGTATCTAAAATTTGTCACCAGTCACCCTGTATAAACCAATTTATCTAGCGATACATAAATTGGGGTTTCGTCATACGTTAGTAGTTCTACGTCACCCTACACGAATGAGCGTAACAAGTGAATTTGATGTACGAGTATGTGATATATTTATATAAGTTTTTAATTGTTGTTGAATAATTACCCTATTTATCACACACTGTCTTCATTGTACCGCTTGCTGCTTGCATATTATTATGGAAGAGTGCCACTTAGCGTGTTAAGATGTAAACTTTGCTAAAGTTACGAGGAATACGAGTAAATATCAAAAGTTTTGTGGTATACATATAAAACTTGAAACGATCAATCTTGTTGTTTGTTTTCTGGTTTGATAGCAAACCCAAAACATTTCCTTTTTTATACTTAACTATTTCTAAGGAAAAAGGATCTTGAAACTTTTTAGATTGATTTGATTTATTTTAAAATTGTGGATTGAAAACAGTTCACAGCAAAAAGGAAATCAAGAAAAAAGGATCAATATTGGATTATTCCGTCGCTCGAAACGTAACTTCAGTTCAGTTATAGATGACTGTAAATTTTTGGTTTGCTGGCGACTCAAAGATTGCATCAATTTTTAGATCGGGTTCGCATCGGTTTTTGAATAATTTTTAGATGAACTGTATTGATTGTGATGCAATAAATCTGCGGCGTAAAACAGTAGGTACTTTATCTACTTCACTGACGAATACATACATACATAACCTCACGCCTGTCTCCCTTTGGGGTAGGCAGAGACAAGGGAACACCAATTGCTTCGATCCAGACATACCTCTTTCGCTTCCTCCACGTTCATTAATCTTTTCATACATGAACGCCGGTTACGGGTACTTTTAACTAGGCCCTTTTTAAGAACGTCACCAATTTGATCGGCGTACGTTCGCCTAGGGCGGCCCCTTCCGACAGCACCATCCATTCTTGCTCTGTAAACCTCTTTCGTAAATCTACTTTCACTCATCCTTTCAAAATGTCCAAACCACCGTAGCATACCCTTTTCAATCTTAGTCACTACATCTTCTTTCAATCCACATCTCTTTCTTATTTCACTATTGCGCACCCTATCACTCAATTTCACTCCACACATGCTTCTCAACGCTCTCATTTCCACAGCATTAATCTTGCTTTCATGTCTCTTCTGCCACACCCAAGATTCACTACCATACATAAGCGTTGGCGCCAAAACTCCCTCAAGTACGGCAAGACGAGCCTTATTTGGTATAGTTTTGCTTGCCATTATCGAGTATATGGCGCCATTAATACAATTTCCTGCTTTTACTCTCCTTTCAATATCACCTTCACACTTCCCATCTCTTGTAAACAAGGACCCCAAGTATACAAACTCTTTCACTTGTTCCACTTTTTCGTCCCCTATCATAATATTGCATTCCGTCATATCTTCATTCCTCTCCATAACCATGACTTTCGTCTTTCCAACATTCACTTTCACACCTTTTCTTTTAAACGACTCATGCATCACAGTGACCATTTGTTGCAATTCCGACGCAGACGATGCAAGTAGAACCTGGTCGTCGGCGTAAAGCAGAGTTTTGATCACTGTCTCATTCATTTTTAAACCCCATTCAGACTCTTTCAGATCTTTCAAACAGCTATCCATGAATAGGTTGAACAGCCATGGAGACGCTACACAGCCCTGTCTAACACCGCGATCGATGCTAAACCATTCTGTGTAGTCATCATTCAACCTGACACAAGCACTCGAGTCCTTATATAAGGATTTGAGTGCCCGTATCAAGTCACTGTCCACCCCAAACTCGGATAGTGTTGACCAAAGTTCATTCCTCATTACACTGTCATACGCCTTTTCCAAGTCAATGAAGCAGCAGAAAACCTTTCGGTGTTTAGCCAGAACCTTCTCGGTTACTGATCTTAAGGCAAAGACTTGATCCGTGCATCCCATCCCCTTTCGAAATCCCGCTTGCACATCCCAGATCTTGCTTTCTGTTTCATCCATCACTCTTTCGATTAATATCTTTGCATACATTTTGCCCACAATACTCAAAAGGCTAATGCCACGGAAGTTTTTGCATTCCTGCTGTGACCCCTTTCCTTTATAAAGTGGCACAATAACGGCCTTGCACCAGTCGCCTGGAACACGGCCGGACCGCCAACACTTATTAAAAAGCTGGTACAACAGGTTTGCAGTGACACTTTCACCCGCCTTGATCATTTCGGCATCTATTCGATCATACCCTGCCGCTTTACCCAATTTCAAACCTGCCATTGCTTTCATAACTTCTTCCATACTTATCTCATGTAGCAATCTGCATACT